>CM032666.1:20819008-20833450 GCA_019095985.1 Streblospio benedicti | reverse complement strand
TAAGGCAAAAAAGGAAAATTTTTAAAAAAAATAAATTAGTCCCCGGCCCCAATCTTGAACGTCAAAAAAAAAAACTTTTTTGATTGGGATTTTTTGGGGAAAATTTTTTCCTGGGATAGAGGGGCATCATGTCCATTGAATAAAAAATCATAAAACAATTTCTTGCAATATTGCTGACAAAAAAAAACTTTAAAAATGACTACTAATACATGATTTTTGTATTACACATTAAATTGGAGGTCAGAAAATATTAGTCTGGCAAATCTTCAGTTTTAATCCCGATCCTACCCAAATTTTTAGTGAGAGTGCTTGATTGTATCGTTAATGATGGTGAATAATATCAATATGATTGCATGAATAATAAGTTCACCAAAAAACTTTAAAAATTGCATTTGTATCAAAAACCTAAAAATGCTATGTTTATGCAAATTAGGCATATGCAAAATGAGGTAATCTGCATATTCATTTGTAATACCCTTGAAAGCAGATTTAAATACCTTTTATATGAGATACCACACTTATCTCTATCTAACATACTAAAGATTTTGTAATGGTTTTTATATTGTGTAGTTTTGGTCTAATTTATGCTGACGTTACCATGGAAACCACAACTTTTCTCAATTTTTGCTGCACTTCCCGCTTAAACTAGAAAAAAATCCGCAACTTTTGGTATATCGCAGTGCTTGTTAAAATCTGGTGCAAGGTTCCAAAATTTTGAGAGGTCATATCCGAGCAGCCGTACTGCAGATGTATATATTTGTCAAGCATAGGTGATATGCATCCATACAGGTGCATACCACGTATATCTCTACCCGTATTGTACACGTGTAGAGATACACGTGTAGAACACGTGTATCTCTAGCCGTGTACAACACGCGTAGAGATACACGTGTACAACACGTGTATTACAACACGTGTATCTCTACACGTGTTGTACACATGTAGATAAGGGGTATATCATTGCAGCTCACGGTATCCGTACATTACACGTGCACTACACGTGTAACTCTACACGTCGTATACACGTGTAGAGACATACGTGTAGTACACGTGTAATGTACGGATATACTCGTGGAACCCCAATTATCTACACCTGTGCTCAATGGGAACCGTCCCCTTGGCCACTTCTTTTGCCATTGGTTTTATTGCATGGCATTGTGGGCGAGCCATCGCGAAATCAAAACCTCTAGTGCGCGGGTTCATTGCAGCATGACCGCAGAGTATAAATTCTCCTATAGTATAAGTTGCACTGGACTAGGTTAATATCCCAGTTACACACACCTTGATAGGGCTTTGTTGTTGTCCTTTACTATGGCCACTATAGGATTAGGAACCAGTAATCTCTTGTACTGGGTTGAGCCGATTAGCGGCAGTTCTCTCTTAGACGCTGGTACAGCAGCACGTAGGGCTGGCAACCTATTCCCGAAGGGAATAGGCCCTCTTTACTTGTCCTTATGGAGGTTGGCCGGTGGCCCTCCTCCCTCACCGTCGTGGACTTGGTCTACCGTGGTTGCTCGTAGGGGACGCCCGTAGCACAGCGTGTCAGCACCGGTGCGAAGTCCTCCCCGCGTGGAGGCCTCTCGTGAAACCCGGGCAATACACCCCACGACCCAGGGACCGACCGGTGGTCCAGGTACGTGGTGCACGTGTAGGTTTAGGAAACACAACTAGGAGTAGTCAGGAAGAGGAACGTCTGCAGCGCAGCTGGGGGTGCACAGGCCGTGAGGCCAGGCGTGCACCCCAGGTGAGTGTCACTGCTACGGCGGGTTGGCACACTTGTTCCAGATACTTTGTTTACTTTATATTCTGAAGTAGAATCATCACGTGTAATCTTAGAGCAAAATATGACACCGGTCTCCTGTGCTCTGTTTTGTTTTATCACTTTTGCAGCGAATATTCGAAGTTGAAGAACCTGATATATGCTGGAGACTTTTGGCTTGACTAGTTTTAGGGGCTATTATAATGATGAATTTTGACAGGCAATGTTGCTTCTTGAACTAGTTTTAATTCCTTAGCCATCCACATTTCGGCTTTTCTGGCAGTACAATGATGTCTTCAGTGCTTGCACGCAGTTGCGTTAGAAGCAAGGGAAGGGAATGAGTGGATTTTAGTCCACTTGGCGATGAGATGTTTGTGTCAAAGTTATCTTCAACTGTTTGAACCAAACCAGCCTTACTATCCATCAATAATGTTGCCTGAGTATATTGATCAAATATATAATGCTTGAAAATAGAATTTTGAGAGATGACAAGTGTGAAGGCATATTTTCTCACTATGTTAGGCGTATGGAGGTGACAAGTGTTATGGTGTTTTCTCACTATGATTAGGCATCTGGTGCCATTTTCATTCATTTTCATTATTAATAAATTAATTCTAAGCATGTAAATCAATTCCTTACCAGAGAAAACATACCAGAAGACACCAAAATCACCTTTCTATCACAAATAATAAGAAAGTTATGAGCTTTTTATGAGCCAGAATGAAGGCTACGGCGGCCATTTTGTTTTTCGCCCGTAAAAGATTCTGCCCAAGGGTGCCAAAGTGGCACCCGCCTGATTCTTGCTCAGAACACCCCAGAGTACCATAATCAACAATAAAACATCATACATCCAACAAAACAAGCTTCAGCTGATAATTCTTATTTGACAACTGGACTATAAATGATGTCTATTGCCACAACAATTTACGCTCTCTAAAATTAAAATCATTTTTGAGATAAAGAAACTTGAGTCATTGACTTTTTCAATAATAGAATTACCCATGGTATGTCCACTCCTGTCCTTGTCAATGCCAGCTCCAAGGGTTTTTACATTGCTCTTTGCTTCTATTTCTACACCTTTACAATTAATATTCAAATTACAACATTTTTTTAGTTTCTTTTTTGAAGCAAACAATATTGACTCTGTTTTTTTTTCCAAATGTAGTGACAGTTTGTTGGAATCTAACCAATTGAATTTATTTTCTCCATTTCAGAACGTAATAACATTTCAATGGTTTTGACATCTTTTTCAGATACTAGTAATAAAGAATTATCAGCATATAAACACAAATCACATGAAATAGAAGTAGACAGGTCATAACATATATTGTAAAGAGAAGTGGGCCCAAAATAGAACCTTGGGGGTAAAAGCTATAGGTAACATCTCCAGCTTCTGACAAGCAAACTTTTACATCTACGAATTGTTTTCTGTTTGACAAAAGAACAGCAGTCACATGCACCAATAGCTTTAACTACTGTATATGTGTACCGTATGTGATGATGTAATTTAGAGTTACTAATTTAAATAGCACTACACTTTTTTGTATACATTGTACAGGAACGAAATTAATTCACTTCTCCAAAATGTGGCCAGTGACTGTATGTCAATCATTCTTAGACAAGGGACCCATATAGAAAGTGGTTGATGTGCCGATTCAAAAACCACCTTTCCTCCCTTAGACTACCTCCATTGCAAGTACATGCAAGTAGATTATTGAATGCATATCACACGAGTTTACCGTTTTTCAATTTTTGAGTTTGTACAATCCTATGCTATCATTACTTAATAGTAACTTGGTGGCCATGCCCCGTACACTTTTACTTCATACAAGTGTGGTGCAGTTTGCCAGCTGTACTTTCATTTGCGACACCTGGATGTGCAGGTCCTCTAGCAGGTCCAGCAGTAGGTGAGTGCTAGCTTCACTGTCGCCGTAATCTCCATTCCCACCCAGGGAGGTTTGGGTTTATGCCAGGGAGGGCTGGGCGTTGAACAAGTCACCAGTTAACCCTATGTTGAGCAATAGGAGAAACAGTTAACTGCGTACTTGTGCTTTTAAGAGCTATGATATCAACTTGTTTTAAGACGTGGGACTCTAAATACTTTGTTTGTCTCCAAACAGTTCCATTGTGATTGCACTGGTTTCGCTCTAGTTATCATGCCCGTTTAATAATATTTGAGCCTGTAAGATCAGAAACCAAACGTGTTTATTTGTATGGAATAAAACGAAAGGTGTCCAGTTTTTATTTGCAAATGTTGCACAATGCAAGCCCTCGTGTGTAATGTCATCAAGGTAGTTTATTTTTTTTTCTCATTTTAAAGCGCATGATCTTATGATTGGGTGTTACAAAATGCGACTCGCAAGGAACATAATGTTAAAATGATGATTGCAATAAAAATATAAAATACTGAGTGCCGTTTTGTCCCATTGACGTCGTCGCGAGAATACACAACCCATAAAATACACAGGACCCTTCTTTCCAAGATCTTTACAGATCTGCCAGTGGATTACTGCGGTGTAAGATGAGAGAATATACATAAGATTATGATTTACACAACATTACAACATTACTGGTGTGAAAAAGTATACTTATAAATCATTTGATTTGTTCATCATGTTTGTCCACTAATATAAGTAGCACAATTCTTGAAAGAATATACTATTTATGGATGTGAACATTTTCTTTGACCATCGTCACAATCTCCCTGTCTCACTCTCTCTGTTTACTGTCGAAGCCTCCAGAGAGGATGATGTTGAGCCTTGAAATTGTTCCACCACGTGAAATTGTACCGGTACAATTTCACGTGTTGGTACAATTTCAACATGATGATCATACGGAAACTAACCGAAACTGCAAAAAGAAAGTTATTTGTTCGTGCATGGAAGCAGTTTGCAGCGTATTCGCTTACTATAAGATGACCACAGCTAATACACCATTTCATATAATTAAGGAGTTTGGACAAAGTGAATATAGCATATTTTTCATATCAAAATATATACTTTGATACCGGGCCACAGACTCAGCTTTCGCTTTTTTGCGTCTTATTTTGTTTTATGCCGTGAAAAGGAACGGTCCCAAAAGATGGACAAGCGTAAGTTAAGCGTTACTATTTTATAACATTCTCATTTAGAAAGAAAAAATGTATGCATGTTTGTAGAGATAGTTATCGGGTTATTGGTTTAATTAAAATCAATTAGAAAAAGGTTTAACGGGATTTGCAAATATTCTAAACAGTGCATATGTTAAATAGGTTAGATCCATCGATACGAGTGTGGTCAATAATGTAGCGCCTCCAGGCAACTCCAACATACTCCCTTGGGAGTTGAGAAAAAAAACATGGGCGATTTAGCGTGCACGTACCACAATGGATCTGGTATAATTGATGTAAATGATTATGTCGACTAACCGTGTAATATTAGAATCCAAGCCCAATACGTTTACATTTACATTGCACCCATTTCAATATTGTCACTATTTGAAAATTCATCCATATAGAATTCATGGCCAATAAAATATTTATGCCTTGTAACTACGTTCCAGCAAATCTCACTGGTGATCGGGGTAAACCTGCTCCCGTGCATGACTGCGATCATGAGGATGATATAACAGATGCTGCAGGCAGCATTAAGGCTAGACAGTGAGTTGTTTCTGTGACGGGGTAGGGGTGGGTGTTCGTGTGTGTGCGGGTGTGTGTGTGTGGGGGGGGGGGGGTAAACTGCACCCATGATGTACGCGGTTTTGCTGACAATTCATCTTTTTTGGAAACTATTTTGCAATTATACTAACTTGGGGTCTCACAATTGCATACGACTTAAGATGATAAAACTTGGACGTATAAACCCTTTTCCTTTAGTCATAATTATTAATATATCGCTGAACCTATGTCTTGAATGCTCTCTACCAAGTTTTACTTGGCACCCCACATGACCATAAAATCCCCTTGCCAGCTAGCGAAAAAACAACAACGCCTGAACTCTTACTGACAAAATTATTAATCATTACCATTTCAATTCAATACCCTTTACCGTTTCAATACGCATCAACTGTAATTTGAATGAAATGTAACAACACTTATCCAGATGCAACACACTTTGTTCTGCCCTCTAGGAAAAGTCGCCTGCGCGTGAAGAGGAGAGTACGGAGAACGTCGTCAACTGACTCTGAGGAGGGTCCTAGCCCGCAAAAGCGTTTGTCTAGCCTCAAACCTATTTACCATAATGAAACCAACGCTCATTTGAAAGAACCCGATGTGAAGATGGAAGTGGTGTCCACACACACTGAACAAAAAGGACTTAAACTTCTTACCTCATCTTCTGATCACGTGGCAGTACCCATAGTGTATGTGACCCCACCATGTAGTACAACGAAAGAGGAACCGATTGGTGTCTCAAGGCCGGATAGTATTGAACTAGAAGAACATGTAAGTTTAAGACCAATGGCTGGTGCAACCAATAAAATCATTTATGGTAAAACATCGCCCATCATTGCAAGGAGAGGACCGCTGTCAAAATTAACGCCACCTGATAGTGAAAGAAAAGAAGGCACTTTAAGTGTCACATCACCAGGTAGTGCGCGAAAAGAAACAATTGAAAAGTCGCCAGAACTAATAGCTCAAAGACGAGAAGAAATTAACTTTAATGTTGTTCTTACCGCCACCAGGAAGCTAGACTTCTCGCAAGTGAGTGTGCATTTCGACTGTTTGCTATTCATAGTTCACTTTCTAAGAAGTGTGTTTCTCTGCTTGATGCGATTAGGAATAATGGAAATTATTTTTGAAATGGTAGTCAAGAACCCCCTGATACCTCTTTTTTTGGTCTTATTTCCAACATCCTTAATTTTTCAGTATTTCTTTCTCACATTCTACTTCACGTAAATTACAAACGCCATTTTTTGCACTTTCCCTCGATCACATCACGCTTTACAACTGATCCTAGAAATCTTACAGCCCTTTTTTACCCCCTCCCTCCTCTTCCGCATCCCACTTTCTTATCACGACTCCCTCATCCCTTAGTCCTCTGTTGTTGCCGTCCCATCTCAAGCCAATAACGCCTGCGCAGCCTCCTTCTGACGATGCTGGTGGCGGCAGCAGTGAGCACGAGAAGCAAGCCCATGTCCCACTGCCACGTGACCCCACCGCCGCCGCCTCGGGGTCCATGGTCCATCGTCCTGTCTTCCAAGCCGACCACAACTGGCTGTTCACACCTGAAAATGCAGGTCAGTCTCGGATCTGCACACTTGTAGTGAGTAGCTTTACGAACACTGATTTGGAGTTAATGACTGCGACCGTTCTTATATAATGCATAGATCATGGGAAGTGAATATAGGACAGTGGTAGCAGCCATGATGTTTATAGCTGTGGATATAAGCCTATGGCTACCATTATTATACAAGTAAGCATGCCGGGCATATCTAGTTTCTATTTAAATACACTCGAACACAAAGGAAATCCCACACAAACATCACAAGTAAAGGTCAAGCAGTGCACAGTTCCACCGCGCAAACTGAGAACTCTAATTGATGGAACATGCAAAAGACACACTTCTCACAAGAATCTTTACATTAGAAGCGTCATGACCTGATCATAGTTTGCGGTTTGGTATATAGCGAGGTATTTGTAATAATAAATGGAATTGATATATTGAATTGAAACTCATGTCTCATATTATGAAATGATTATGAAGGGTCTACAAGCTGTGGGATGGATGAGAGACAGGATGTGACAAGCAGCAGCAGCAGCACCCCAGAAGAACTGGCCACGATGTGCCAGAACATGAATATGAGTGCCCTTGGTGGTAGCAACAGCAAAGAAGACTACGTTGATGACGTGTTTGTGAGTAATACAGTGATAATAAATAAAATGTTATTTCTAGAAGAGCAGAGGCACGAGCTTTGGAAATCCAGCATGTATTGTTATATATTATATAAATAGTGTGGATCTACTGGATATTTATGATTAAATGTATGACCCGTACAATGTTATGTAGATACGGGAAATGTAATGCAGCAGCTTATTAGAATTTTATAGTTACGCTAAAAAGAGTTTTAGACTATGTAAACATTGTGAGCATTTTAACATGCTAGAGCGTATTGGTATGTCACATAACGAAACAAGAGCTACAAAATAAGGGCAAACCCGGTTCTTTTCCCCTCAGAAATTACATGGGGGTCTTAAACGTTTTAGTATGGGACATTAAAGGGAAGCATACCATATTAATCAGATATGTGAAAGCCTCAACATAGTTATTTTATAGTTTAGTGTCCTTTGTGTCCTCAGTACGTGAGAACTTTTCTCGTTCTTCTGCAGCTTCCACCTGATGTAGACTCTGGTGGTTATGCTGCCTGTACGTCTCACGTCCTCTGTCCGCCCACTCCGGGACCCAGCATGTGGAGTGAGGCTGATGCTGAGGTCCGGCGCCTCGTAAATGGTGAGGAAAGTATGCGCTACGCTTTACCAGAAGAGAATGATGAAGAAAGCATGCTGTACGGCTTACCAAAAGAGGATGAAGTCGATATGGCAGGCTTGAACTTAGAGGAGTTCAAGTGTAAATACAACATTCGTAGTCCACCACCGCCAACCAGAATTGTACCCGCTTCATGGCTTCCAGGTGGCACTGAGAGTGTGCATTCTGCCTTGACAGATGGGGCTGCAGAGAGATCGGACATTTCATATGCAAGTGATGACAATCTTTCAACACCGATTAGATATTTTGGTGATAATGAGAGACCGAATGAAAAGCCTTTTCTCGATGTGGCAGAACACGAGACTAACATTGAATCTGATCACAATGAGCCCGGTCCCTCGCATGATGACGTTGTGGTTGCTGCTGACAGTCCTGATGACCCAAGTCAATCGTTCTACGAACGTGGTAAGCACAAGTTGCGTTTGCAAATCAAAATATTAATCATATTTCCATGTTTATGGGTTTTATCTTTTGATTTGCCTGAAAGATGCGTCTTCTAAACATTCTGAAATTATTTCTAATTTACCAAACAGGATTATAATTGGGTTTAAATAAAAAAAAGATTGATTCACGCTTTGTTTGTTTAAGATGATACCAATAACAGGCGCACTAGGAAAGTTTCCATGAACGACAAAGTCGAAGACGCACTAGGAAAGTCCCCATAAGCGACAGAGTCGTACTAGAATAATCATCGCAAAGGTGCATACTCAAAGAATAATAAGACATCATTTTAAGAAAAGGTCAACCGTTTCTCCATACATGCGCTCTTGCGACAAGATTATCTAACACCAGGAACAGGATTTCCCCCTTTTATGAGCGGGATTATCCCACCCCAGGAGAAAGATTATATCAATCTAGATATGGATGATCTAACTCTATGATTAAGATTATTCTGGGAGCATATAGTTCTACCCTAGAAGCAGGACATTAATTCCATGAGCAAAGATGATCTCATATCGAGACCAGGCTGCCATCTTTTGTGATAATTCCAATATCTTTAGTATATGTTTTAGTGTATGGCAAAATTGTTTACTAAACGATATTGCTGTAATTTTACTATATATCAGTGAATGGTTATATGTTACATTTCGCTGTGTACAACAGCTGCGATAAAAGAAGGGTGTAATATTTAAAATGTATTTTAGTATCGCATTAACATGCAACCTTTATTATATAGTGTTGCACATTTCAAATGATTTTAGTTTAGTGTTTTAACACGTATTTTATAACTTAATGCTATTTTTTCTTTATCTAAATTAAATTTTCCAGTCTGTGTTTAATACCACAAAATGCCAGTAAATGCATGGGGGTTGTTATATATCAACATGTTGTTGGCTGTTTAGAATTTTATGAACTGATATTTTTAAAACTTTGATACTGTTGGGAGCCCTTTACACTGATTTAATTCTACTCCACGAAAGTGCTAAAGTGAACCATGCAGCATTCTAAAGCTGTGATAAAACAATTTAATTTATTTGACCTGCAGACAAGTGTTTGGTAATGAAGGATATGTATGTACTTAGTGGTGGTTACTATATTTGGAAAGACAAAATAAAAGTACTGTTATTCATATCTGTTCTCCGATTTCGGTTCTTACCATTAGCAAGCTGTGTGTTTAATCTATATAGAAACAAACTTCACCATTTACCCTCAAAACGTCTATATGTATATCACTTCTGGGTGATCCTATCTGAACTGCATATGTCACCATGAACTAATTCTAGTTTTACCTTAACCCCCCCCCCCCAAAAAAAAAAAATAAATAAAAAAAATAAAATAAAATAAATAAATAAAAAATTGCGAAAAGCGGAAAAATCGCTCCCAATATCTCCGTCTACTAAAGATTTTTAGATCCCTGGTAAGATCTCCTTACAAATATCTCAACTCCGAGCTATGAGTTCTAAAGCCACCAGCCTCTCTTTGATCCAATCAGCCTCACTTCCACATTGCTTTCACCATTCTCCTTACCATGACCATGCTAGACGACATTTATGACCAAACTGTATAATCTTGAACGCGCGATTCGTTTGTTTGATACAGCTTTTGAACTGAATACATCTTGTGTGGTATATGTCTTTATTGTTGTGGTAAATGCCTTTGTTATCTGGTAAAGGACCGTTATGGACAGAGAATACGTGAAACCTTTTACGTCCAACGTATGTTTGGACGCCACAGGCGTTGTTATTGCTGCTGCTGCTGCTGCTGCTGCTGCTGCTGCTGCTGCTGTTGCTGCTGCTGCTGCTGCTGTTGCTGCTGTTGCTGCTGTTGCTGCTGCTGTTGCTGCTGTTGTTGCTTGCTGTTGTTGTTGTTGTTGTTGTTGTTGTTGTTGTTGTTGTTGTTGTTGTTGTTGTTGTTGCTGCTGGTGCTGCTGCTGATGCTGGTGCTGGTGCTGCTGCTGCTGCTGCTGCTGCTGCTGGTGCTGGTGCTGCTGCTGCTGTTGGTGTTGGTGTTGGTGTTGGTGTTGGTGTTGTTGTTGCAAATCCCGGCTCTTGTGACTTGCACTTTTTAACCGAACCCTTGTGACTTGCATCCGAACTTATTCCGTCCCCGAACCCATGGGCCTCCTTTCGAAGGTTCATTCGTGAATGCCTGTACAGATTTGCATCCGAACTTATTCCGTCCCCGACCCCATGGGCCTCCTTTCGAAGGTTCATTCGTGAATGCACAAGGCTTCCGAACCTCCGCTTGGCGTCGCTACCGTTTAGCAGTAACACTGTACGGTGGCGACGTGCTCGGTGGAAATCAGCAACTCAGTGGCAGACGCACAACGTAACGGTTTTGGCGACACTGTGTCTGCCATGACCGGGCCGCGAACTTACGACGCAAACAACTCCTGTTTTCAAGTCGTACGCTCTAACCACTGAGCTACTGAGGACAATCTACAGAATCTACGACCGCCCCCCCCCCATCAACATTTTAAAAAGTTTAGTGACCCCCCCCCCCCGCCACTCGCTAAAGAAAAAGTCCTCTATATTGTCATTGCATTGCTAAAAGAAAATAGTTAAAAATATATACCGTAGCGTGATAAAAAAAAGTCCAGCAACCCCCCCCCCAAAGGGAATCCGAAAAGTTGGACGACACCCCCACCTTTTTGGACGACACCCCCCCCCCCGGTATCATTATTTATGATCATTCCCTTAGACTTCATTTTTTTTTCAGTACGTCAGGCGTACGTTGTCATTACGCTATTTGTACTGCACTGCTCTCCTGTCTCTACAGTATCAGAGTGTCTTACCACATTTTTAAATGCCATGTGCCAAATGCATATATTCAACCAGTTAGGATAGAGTTTGCCACTTGACATCCCATCCAAGTGTTACAAAGGCAAAAGGTGAAAACTATGTGTTTTTCTTTAATATAGAAGTAATCATTCAGTAATCGTATTTTTTGATCTTGATTCTTGTAGAGCAAGTCACGTGTTCCAGTTAGACTATGGCCAGTTTACGACTTCATCAAAGTTCCTGAAAAATTCAAATCCGTAGACTGGGACCTATCATTCTTTCATGTTCGTCTATCATATATTTAACTCTTCTCGTTGCCACTCCCACTCCACCCCGTAAAGAATCTGGTGAATTCGGTGTCCTTACCCTCAGTATATATTATAGGCCCACACTTTATCCTCTTCGAAATTAAAATAAGGCCTTGCTCTTGTACAATGGCAATGGTAATCTGACATGTCATTCATATGTGACTTAATAATTGTCTCCATAGACCTAACTACCAATACGACATGTAATCAACGTGTCTTACTTTAGGGAACGATTATAAATAACGATAGCTGGGGTCGTCCATTTTTTTTTTTGGGGGCAAAAAAAGTTAACCGACCGCCCCCCATCAACATTTTAAAAAAGATTAGTGACCCCCCCCCCCTGCCACCCGCTAAAGAAAAAGTCCTTTATATAGTCATTGCATTGCTAAAAGAAAATATTCAAAAAATATATGCGGTAGCGTAATAAAAAAAAGTCCAGCAACCCCCCCCCCCCCAAAGGGAATGCGAAAAGTTGGACGACACCCCCACCCATTTTTTATTCAAAAAATATATACGGTCATTGCATTGCTAAAAGAAAATAGTTAAAAAAAATATATCCAGCAACCCAGCAACTCCCCCCAAAGGGAATCCGAAAAGTTGGACGACACCCCACCTTTTTGGACGACCACCCCACCCCACCCCGGTATCATTATTTTGTTGAAAATATTCAAAAAATCAGCGTAATAAAAAGTCCAGCAACCCTCCCCCCAAAGGGAATGCGAAAAGTTGGACGACATCCCCCACCTTTTGATGACCCCCCGGTTCATTTTTTTTTTTCAGTTCCATTTCAAGAAAATTCCAGTTTAGAAAATGAGTGCAAGCATTTACATCATCTTCCTGGTTGGCTTGTCCACCATACAGAGTGCATTGGCAGCACCGTGTCCCAACAACTACTATGGTGAGAAATGTGATCTTGAATGCCCCATAAATTGCCACAACGACGCTTGTGATGAGGTGAATGGGAAGTGCCTCTTTGGTTGTAAACCTTATTACTATGGACCATATTGCAAGCAGCGCTGCATGAATTGCAAAGGAGGCAAATGTAAACAATACCATAGCAAAGCAACAGGAGATTGCGAGGATGGATGTACAGCTGGCTGGAGAGGTGAGAAGTGTGACATGAATTGCAAAATTGGCAACTACGGAGAAGACTGTAAGTCTAAGTGTAACTGTGATTTTGGTACAGGGTGTGATCCAGTGACAGGAGTCTGCCCAGGAGGCTGCAAGAGCGGTTTTGAAGGGGCACAGTGTCACAGAGATGCTAGACTGCTGACAGACACAACTATTAACTTGCTTCCTATCGCCGTCAGCGTCGCTTTCTTTCTGATCACTGCATCTGTCCTGTTGTGTTTCTTAGTCTATAAGAAAATTAAAGCTGAAGAGTACAAACTGCCCACTCCAAACAATTCTGAGACTGGCTCAGTTCAGGAGACAAAACAAGAATGAACCTCTAATGATAAATAGGTCTTCCTCCTACAAAAGTCGAATAGGACCGTATTGATTACTATGAAGAAGTAAAGTATAGCGAAGAAAATTGTCAACTTAAATGAAACTATACAAGTCTTAGCTATTCAATGTAGTACATATTTCAGGGTACATACTATGATTTATTGTACGTTAACTCTACATTTTGTTTCTTTAATATGAGTGCATTGTCAGTGACACACCTATGATATGAGAAAGGATGTAAATTGGATGTTTTTTTGTTAAGTTACAGTTAAGTACACATATTATAGTAGAGACATAAATTTTCTTGTATGACACATAGGAGGTAAACTAATTAAGGAAATAAAAATAAATTTAATTGAACATTAAAACTATAATTATGAGTTTTATATCTAATGACACAGAATTTGCTAAAAAAGAAAGAAAGAATCTTGCACATTTCAAATGATTTACAGACTTACTAGTATCGTATTTCCGTGTTTTGTAGAATCCCCTCAAATAGACGCCAGGCTAGACAATTTTAAATCAACAAACGCTTCCCCATCTTAACGCTACCCTCCGATTAACGCCCGTTCAAGTCCACAGAGAAATGGCAGCCGCCGCCATCTTGGAAAATGAAAAAAAAAAATAATTCACAATATTTAAAAACATAACCATAACAAACCTTACAATCACAATGTAGAGGGTGCCGATGCTCTTTAAGTGGTTAGTGGAAAATGGCATTAAAATTAAGTGGGATGTGGGAAATTGGCAAAAATTAAGTGGTTATAATATAGTGTGAATTTGGGCAATTAAGTGGGAAGTGGGAAAATTACTTAAATTAAGAGGGAACAAATTTTAATTTTAATGGGAATTAAACTATAAAAGAATGTGCGAGTAGGGATCATGCACGTACATTTCTAACAATTTAAATTGGTTGTTATAATATCATGTCATTCTTGGTAAGAGTGAACAAAATGTTCATTAAAAGTACGCATTTTAGTGGAAAATGAAAATATTAAGTGGGAAGTTGGAAATGAGCTAAAATTTAAGTGGGAAGTGGGAAATGAGCTAAAATTTAAGTGGGAAGTGGGAAATGAGCTAAATTTTAAGTGGTAAGTGGGATCAAGACCCCCCCCCCCCATCTAGACCCTCAATGTAAAGTACATTTAATTGGATTATTAGTAATTTAAGGTCACAATGGCGGTCATCTTGTTTTTTAATAGGTGACAATTTCACAGTATTATCGAGCAATACGTAACTGAACG
>CM032666.1:20679456-20818908 GCA_019095985.1 Streblospio benedicti | reverse complement strand
CCACATGAACTTATGTTGGCTCACAATATGAATAGTTCTAACAAAATAATATTAGTCTGCATTTATTCACAACTCTACCAACATACACCATTACGACGTACATTTGTATAGGACTTTTACAAACAATATAATACAGCTGACGCTTGTTTAATTCTCGACATTTCATTACTATAAGTAGCAAAGCACTAGCACGTGAGATTTGGAAAAGTTACGTAATTTGATATTATGGAGTCGAGGCTCAATTATTAACTAAAATATGTTACTCGGGCCTGTAAGTAATAATGGAACCTGCTCATGAACACTGCTATTCACACGGTAAAATAATTAAGAAGCAGCTAATTGCAAATGAACGCCATCATAAAAAGTGACCCAAGACCTTTTATCAATGTTTTATATTTATTGGTACAGCTTGTATTCTGGAGTGATTTTCTGCGGACCTCGTGTAGTGTAGAGTGGATCTGTAGGGCGATGTTTGGTGAGAATCAACGAGGCGATTGGTGCGCAAATAAGACCCTTGTGAAGAAACACGCCAAACAGAGGAGCTTAATTGGTTGTCAATGGGTCCATACAACCCAGACATGGATGTTCAGTGTGAACTGTGGCAGCGAGAGTAAAAGGTTGGATTTTAACTGCTCAAAACCTGTCTTTTATACGCTGATGGGTGTTAAGCTATTGTGACTATATAGTACACGGATGGATGTTTGTGATTGGAGGGGTCTGGTGGGCGCGTTCAGAAATTAATAGGAGAAACAGGAGGATTTTGACTTGCAATCTGGTTGGATGCCAAAAGGTCGCGTTTGAGAGTTACTGTGTGAGGGATTTGCTTATTGTTTACAAGGATTATTGTCGAAATTGGTTTGATTCTTGATATCTTCTAAAAATAAGACATCAAGGAATATGACAATAGAAACACTTCGTTGTAGGGGGTCGTGTATATTGTAATCGCTTTATTCGAGGACCTAAGCGTAAAATATATATTGAATGCAAAGAAAGTGAAGCGAAAGTCGACATGATTCTAATATCAAGCAAGACAATATATAGAACAGGCACTTCTAGAGTGAAAATTTAAATTAAATTTCTATCAATGTTTCATGGTTGTAAATCTTGCAAGAAAGAACCCAGTCTGAAAATACCACATAATTGAAACTGTTCACGAGGAAACGAATAAATACG
The DNA here is from genome assembly GCA_019095985.1 of Streblospio benedicti. Classification (NCBI taxonomy): domain Eukaryota; kingdom Metazoa; phylum Annelida; class Polychaeta; order Spionida; family Spionidae; genus Streblospio; species Streblospio benedicti. The sequence continues at coordinate 20,817,735 of CM032666.1, read as the reverse complement.
AAATATAAAGATTTAATGCATTGATCAAAATCCATTTAAAGCTTAAGCGTCAGATCAGCATAGAATAAATTAGATGATTATCGTGAGATTTTATCAGTTTTCAGAACCACGTGCTTTTTCACTCCTCGGATAAAGGAGAAAGTCTCAAAACGCGCCCCAGCCTTAATTAAGTCGTGTTAATCCGATTAACTAGATAGCTTACTGTTAGGCCTCCGTCAAAAGACCACCTCTCTAATCTGTACGTGTGCACGTTTTAATGATGGGATCAGTTTCTAAAGGTGGTTGGAATAGCTTTTATTGTGTTAAATTGCGTTTACTATAGTGCTGGGGAAAGGTGGTCGAGTTGTGAGAGGTGGTCGTTTTAGCAGGGTTATCCTGTGCTTGGATTATCACGTACTTTTGATAATCTGATCTGACAGACACGACCAGAAACGTCGTCATAATCTCGCTTGGAGGTATACAGTGCAACTTACAGGACTAGACCCACATTGGAATTCCTCCGTGTCTTTCTTCAAAAGTAACCACTTTAGAGAGGCACTCATTTTGTGGATGTGCACAGCAAGGTGGCTATTTATTCTAGAGATATCATTCACTTATAGAAGTGGTCTCTTTAGACAGTGCTTGCCACATCTCATGTTGATAAGCCCCTCTCAAGTGTTGTGAGTGATAAGTGTGTAGTTAGTTTACTATTGCAACTTGTACATGTAGTATAATGTAGCTTATTGTAAACACAAACAAATCCAGGTGATTCAGACGACAGTTTTGTAATTTGCAGAATTTCGGCGAAGCAACACCGGAAACAGTTGACATTAACGGATTTTCGTGACATTTGAAGCATTGATTGATATTTTATGAAATTGTATTAGGCCAGAATTTCATAAAAACTTGCCGATTGACACTGGTTCGTGCCAACATAGTTAGTGAAATAGATAAAATTGGCATTTATTGGATACGCTCCGTTTCTAATAAACACTGATAAGGATGATCCATGAGAATCTGGAGACGAATCTGGCATAAACTGTCGGTGTTACCAGGACTCCTGTGATCCGGAGCCACCATGCCAGACGTACTGCCTCCCATAGAAGCCAAGGTAAAACTATACATTTGAAGTCTACAGTTACATATTGTGTAATTTAATAGCACTAGTTCTACTATTATAAGTAGGCCCCATTGGCTAAAATGTAAATATGCCTATTCATTATCATATGCATAAATTCCGTGTAACCAACATCTAACAATGATGTAATTCATTGCTGCATAATTATATGTAACTTGTGACACTCATATTTAAAAAAAAAAAGTTATACCTTCCAGCCTTTGTATGTGATGTAGCCGCTATCATTGTTTTTTGTGTGTTAACAAGAAACCCCAATTCCCTTTGTCCTTAAACCCCATCCTCAAAAACACAAATCGCCCCCCCCCCTCAAGTCCCCCCCCTACCAACATATACACAGCTCAGTTCATCACCAGGACAGATTCCACTCACAGGACAGATTCCACTGTACACAGGAGTGCACCAGGAAAGATTCCACTGAACTCAGGTGTCCACCAGCACAGATTCCACTGTACCCAACTGTCCTCATGTCTACGAAGAAAACGATCACATTTACCAAAGCAGAGGATACCATCATAATAATGGATGCTTCAAAATTGAACAATCTGGACAAGCCAGCAGAAGATATGAACATATTTTACGACCATGAACATACGATGCTTTAAAAAAAATATTTCCATTCCTTGCTATAGAAATACATTCAACGCCACAGGTGTAATAAAAAGAAAGTGTGTTGTGATAATATCTGTCTGTTGATATATTTGATATAAAGTTTACCTCACATTTTACCGAAGCTTAAAGATCAACAGTGTATTGCATAAGATTAAAGTGAAAGGAGGAACTTAGACCTTTTTCAAACTCTCAATGATCTATTGATGTGCACAGGTACCAGGTATCCATAAACAATTGTGTTTCAGGTAAACGATTTGCGTGTCTCCACAACAATTGAAAAAGTGAAAACATATAGAAAGGCATGCCTGTTTTGGCACTAGGTGCATTAAGGGGAGTTTCCCGTCGATTAAGCCGAGGGCCGGTCACCCAGACTTCCCCGTGGCTAGATCTGTTTGCCTGGTGCAGGATTATCCACGTGTTTATGGGTGTGGATCAGAACGGTTGTTTACCCATTTGTGATGGTCTCATTGTTTCTTCATTTTATAACCTCCGATTCAGACTGCCTCTATTAGAAGGAAGATCATTCTTAAGTCGCGAGCCTCTATACAAAGACCGAATTGCGAACCTCCATAAAGAGACAGCCTATCAAAGTAGACCACTTGATGCTGGCCTAACTGGTGGTGTAAAACAGTGTCCATATTGTATGGTATGTTAGAAGTGGTTCAAAGTAACGATTTATTACAGGCTGTATCTATATGGATGCTGTGTAAGCACTAAAATCCAGGATAAAACTCGGTGCTGTAAGATAATGATATCTATTTTTAACTTACGTTGAAGACACGAGGTGATATTGGTGGTTGGTTGAATAGAGTGACATCGATACGTCTATAAACATGTACTAATTATCATTGAGAATAGAATTATTTATCTTATCAGACATATACGCTCGGTGGTCATTACACCGCTCCCCGTCCCGTTCGCCTTCCAAGAAGCCGACCTCGGCTGTCCACTTGTGGTCAATGATAAGATTACATATGGTTATATTTCATATGGACATACATCATTCTAGAGCTAACACATACATAGACCTCTATTTCTACAGCTTCTCAACTTCTCTTTGAGAATGGAAGATTTCCAGTCATGGTGATCTCTGTACATTACGCAGTGTAAACGAGTTCAGCAAATATTGACTATTGTTATTTGCTCACTGTGAAGAGTGATAACTTACCTTGTGCTTTCATTGGGTACGAAAATTAACATTCCAAATAGCCTCAAGTTTGACAAACTATCATAGGCCGATTCGTATCAATAAATATCAAATACCGGGAAACCTCTGAACACCAATAAGGATTTCTTTAGATCTACCAGATCGTTAATATGCATGTTTGTTTTCTACAAATTGCCTATTCTACTCAAGACAAAAATCATTTGCCCGTGTTCCACATATAGCATGCAGTCATCATGACACTACATCTATGCTTATTGCTATAAATGAAGCCTAGCAAACAGATCATTGTTTTCCCATTGGTGTCAGCTATTTCTAATATTATGCTGGGTTTACCATGTACACACGTTTTTTGCCATGTTCTGTGATGTTGGCTGATGGTGAGCAAACAACTAGAATTCAGAGAAAGTGACTTAAGCTAATAAAGGTTTCGATGAGGGCACATAATACTTTTGCTATATTTTTATTAAATAAATGATATATTTTCCTTTATTAGATAATTTCATGAAGTCTATACATATATATCATTTTCATTTTTGTACCTTGGATAAACATGGTTTGTTGCTACATTAACTGAATGAACTACAAGTAGTTATAAGTTAGCAAAAAGTAGCAATAACGAGATCGTTAGGCCTTTCACCTGACCTCAGGAAGATTGCTATATCTAAAGACATGAATTTTTCTGCACCCTACAATCCCCATCTACGTTGTCAAATCACTAAGAAACCTACCAACCCCCGAATAAAACAGTGTAGTTGACCCTATGATGCAATAAACTTTTCTATAGAAAATACAAGAGTCAATGATTTTGAAATTAGCCAGTTTGAATGATAATGAGGCATTAATGCTACAGCTTGCCCAACATACACAGTATGTAGACCTGAATATACAGCTCCATGCCATGTTGGCAATTCTGTGGCTCTATCAAATCATATATACACACCAACACAAACAACAACTCACATACAATTCATGATATAAGTTACGCTCATACAAGGGGCTGAGCAAATTTGATCTGTATGGAGTATAGACCTTCGCAGGTAGATATTTGAATTAGAGGCACACACTTATGGACATGTAGTTTGTAGTCCTGGTATATTGGTTAAAGAATAGTTAGTACCTTTTCTTGTTTTAATTTGAACCAACAAAGTATATAAAGATAGTTCCTATTCACATGCTCTTTTCTATCTATAGAGTAATAGAGTATGTATGCTAAAAACAGCTCCATTTCCTTCTTGTAATTAAACTGACAAACTATAAATGAAGAGTGAATGAACTTATTTCAATTTAAATGTATTTTGAATAGTCTAATGGAAAAGAAATAAAAACGATCAATCAGGCACTAAAACATTACCTGAGAAGATCACAGCAGCCTCATTTCAATGAATAAACATTCTTACAAAAGAGGTCGAGTTTAGGTGTTTTATTTTATGTACATCAATGTAATACATAGGGAGAATGGCATACAGACTTTTCTTTAAATTTCCCTTGAATCGGTAATTGTCTTTAAAGATGTATAATATTTTTGAAATACAATATCATGATTAAAATGGATTTTTGTTTAAACTGAAGTAAACTTACCTTAAAATGTTTACGTGGCCGTTTTTTTTCTCCAAATTATGTTATGTACATGTATGTAACACATAGGAACAATGGCATACAGACTTTTCTTTAAATTTCCTTTGAATCTGTAATTGTCTTTAAAGATGTATAATATTTTTGAAATACAATATTATCATGTTTAAAATGGATTTTTGATTAAACTTCATCTGGAACTAAACTTAACTTAAATTTTAAATTGGTCAATTGAATCAAAACTAAACGAATTTTGGCAACTTTCGATTGAATTAATCATTTAAAACTAATCTCATCCTTCCAATGCTATTTGGTATCTATAAAAAAGTGTAATGTAGTTTTAGTTTTTGCACTGTTTATCAATTATAGATATTAGAAGTGGTGTATTTTCAAAATATATGAAACCTCTTTAGATGAAACCTCTTTATATTTTGAAAATGTACATTCTCTCCAACTTTTTATTTTCATATCTAAGATTAATCGCTATAGTTATATTAAACCAACAGGTCAATACATTTATTGTGAACACAGAGTGTATTGGTAATATGATAAGCACACATTCATTTACTTGCATATTTCGTATATACAACATCATGATATTTGTTTGATGAGTAAATGAGGATTATCAGTCCGTAAAACGTGCTTTGTTCTCCAATGTACACCCCAGTACTGTGACATTGATTTATCAATTAGGTAAGAACTAACAGTGATGTTACGCTAATTATACTGAGTGCCAATGTATTACTAAACTGTGTAAACTGTGCGAGTGAGTTCCCCACCAGTGATGTTGCGGATCAATAGTCAGCGCTGTACACTGCTTTTTGCTGTCCGCTGACAGGGTGTACACACTGAGAGGTGTACACATGACAACTAGCGGATTAGCAGCAGCACTGTTGGTGCTAATCTCATAACAAGGGATTAGCCTATATAAATATTGTCATAGTGATGAGAAGTCAAGTGGTTTGTGAGATGTAGAGGACATGTAAAAATGTTACTGCTGATATGGTTGTTTGATTTTGGACATGGAGCACTTAGATAATGGATATTATGTTTGGAGCGGGATATGTGGTAATAAGACGCAGCATACACTGAAATAGATTTTATGAGACATTATGGCGTTTTTTGTGTCGGTGACATTGCATTTACCTCTATGACATTATAAATATATGATATTCTGGTTTCTTCACCCTCTGAGGGTCTTGGACATGATGGGCAAAATAAATTGTTACTCTTAGGACTAGATACTAATTTTTCTACCCCTTGCCCGTACGGACAACTTACTAAATAGTTTTAATAGAAATGTTAGTCGCCCCATAGGGGTGCGGGAAGCTATGACTAAAGTTACGTTGTGCTTCTGCCACTGTACTGCCGACTTCCACACAGCGTGTCGCTGCTGTTGAGTATATCACACAAGACGGTGACGACACCAAGACCGAGGTTCGGAAGCCTCGTTAAAAGGCGTGTCCCGTGTAGAGGACAGTCATCCCTCTGCACGTAAAAGAACTCACCTAGTTTGAAAACTATAGCTAGTCTGATCCCTCCAGTACACCCTTGGCTCAGTTGGTTACCTGACCTGCCAAACAAAGAAGGACCACATTGGAAATAAGCATTACATATATATATATATGTACGCTTTCATGTGCTATCCTGGGAACATTAGTTCCTGAAGAATATCAATCAATCAATCAAAGCCTCTTAGAATAGATTGATATGTATCTTAGATAGATATGTGTCGAGGCACTTGTCTGTGGGGGCAACAAAGTCAACTCAAACTGTTGCCCCAAAACAATGGTCCATAGACTGTTTTGAACCCCGTGTACCATATGAATATGTGGGTGCATACTATAACTGATTTGCACCTCGCCAAAAAGTGAAGTGGACAAAAGGAAAATAAATACATTATGTTTGGAAAACAAAAGCTGGAATGGCTACGTCACACAAAGGCATGACGCACGTTAATATTTATACAAAGGCGCCAACGTTGGCCGCTTTCATGCATGTCTATTTTCATTTCGTGTGTGTACATGTGAGTGCCATAAACAGAACAAGCCACTTGGAAGATTGTTCACAGCATATGCGTATTAAAGGGCAAATACATTCCTGACAATCAGGCATGTTAACAATCTGTAAAACATCTATAATTGCATACTTTTAGACAGCTAAACTGATACGATATAATGAGGCTATTTTTACAACAATTGTATGTTTACAATATATGATTCTCTGTGCTTAGATGGACTCGTATTGGCTCTCTGTATATCCCTTTCACATTCGTCATCAACTTCTTGAAAGTAAAGGGTCATATCATTTTCGTCACAACCCATAGGCGTGGAGACGACCAAGATTAAGTCGACTATTATGAGATGGGAGTCGCCAAACCCCATGCTGAATGGGAATATCCCATTCCATGATCTGGCGCTTTTCCTCCGGTGACACAAGAACATACAATACAACATGTGGTCCTCTATATATTTTGTGCAGCATCCAAAGGTTACGAATAAATTCTAAATACAGGGACCACATAGACAGACTTGAAATTTATATTATTAAATCATGATTGCCAGCGGCGTTTGCTTATCTAGATAAGCGTAGAAATCATGTCTTTACTTCATCAGAATTACATAAACCACTAATGACGGACTATGAAAATGTTTGAAAGCTCATTGGTAGGTTTTTCAAACATATATGATGACAGCGGCTCTTGCCAATAGCCCATGTAAAAATTTGAATTTTTGCACAATATTCAATTTACAGAGGGTTTCCAATGCTGCTTTAATTACATTAGTCTAAATTATGCAACTACAATACAACTGCCAATACCGAGGACTTTGAACAGACCACGAATACATGTTTGCTAAGTCGATGTATCTCTATAAAGATACTACAACAGCAGCAGCATCGATCACTATATTTTTGGATTGTGTTTGTCCGGGCACCAATTCATATCCACGTAACATACAGCGTGGTCCTCAAATAAGACCACCTCTATAACTACACTACCTCCGCATAAAGACTGTTTCTCCATGTTCTCAAAACCTGCACACAGAGACAGCCTTGAACCATTATGAAGCCACCACCTCTCCGTTAAGCCAATTTGATGCTAATACCAGGCTAATGTTAACATGCAGGTTCTACTGTCCACCTAGTGATCCCTATAATACACTGCCTATTATCCACAGCCCGCCTGCCCGGCAGACAATAGCCCCTTCGCCCTGCACCCGCCGCCTCCGGAACCACGCTCGGCTCCCACCACAGACCAAGGACAACCACAATGGCATTAGACAGGAAACATTAAGAAATACTTGCCCCACCTTTTTAGAAACTTCCACAAGTATTGCCTAGAGATTGGAACATTAGTTCGACAATTTTGTTTATGTGAAAAGATTATTGCAATATTTCATGAAATATATTGAAAGCCTTTATTCATGTGTAACAGAGATTTAGAAATGTACATTTTGTAACTAGCATTTGAAAATTAGCCGGTCCCGAAAAAAGGTGCCCCCCCCCCACCACCTTAATGATGTTAACAGGGCAACCCTAAAAGGTAACCTGTTCTTCTGCTTCTGCAGTTTGGAAACCAGTTGGCCCCCGCTAAAAATTAGCCGACTCAGACTAACAAGAAGTCATTTCCTTAACCCGATACACTAGACTACTTTACTGAAACCACACATGGCACTGCCATAAAATGGTCTTAACAGAGCAGTGGTCCTGATATTGTGGTTCTCATTAGCATCTCTGTGAAGGATTGTGAATGTAAAATGTGCTCTTGTATATTGGAGGTGACTGTTCTCTGTTTATATTATGGTCCTAATGAAGTTGTTTCTGCTAATATTGACTGGTGCCGGAAGCAGGCGACATCAGACACGGAGCCGTGACGCGATCAACAGATCCAAAGTCTATTGTCTGCGCATAGATACAAGTGCAGTAGAACTACCCACAAAAAGACCACCTCTATAAAGACACCACATGCATTAAATGAGACCATTTTTTGAGATCACAGATCTTCAGAATTACACCAATGCAAACTTGTATTAACAGATGTCTCTCATGATACCATTTTATGCTTGTATCAGTTGGTTCTAATGGACACGTTCTACCGTTCAGACATAAATATCTATATTTTCACTCAGCTGCATACGTAATACCAGCTCCATTGTAGAGACTGCGATCAATGCCTGGAAAACACTCCCCCGTCAGACACCGTGTATTTATCTATTGGAAGTGACCCAGACACAATTATATATACATGATGGAATGGTGTACATGTATAACAGACCTTTTTGTTTAAGCAGTCATTCCAAATAGGGGGTATACTAAATTCATTTTCATGGTGTTTTTGGGACTTGTCATCAAACATGCAAGGTATAGGGCTCAGATAAGTGAGTAAATATCCAGGCCGATATACATACTTACAAATACGTTAATAAGAGGGTACGTTATGAATAGCATCCTTAAAGATCATAACCGCGTGTTATCATAGGCACCAAAATATTTCATTTTCGTAGTTTTTTTATGAAATCCTTAAGTGCACCCCCTCTCTTTTTCTTAAGTGCGCCCCCCTCGCCTCCTTTTCCAAAAACCTAGATCTGCCTATGGTTATGCTGACTATCTAGCAGAGTAGCTGCAGTTGTATTGAAATATATATGTAATTGCAATGTATTGTATATAGAAGTTAATACTCTATCTCACATATCAATATCACGCATAACTTCCAGATCTATATTGTAATGCAATGTTCATGCCGTCTAAGTACAGTATAATACACATGACAACGTAGACTCATGTGTTGACAATGGTATGCGGTATAAAAAGGCAATTTCACCTCTGACCAAGCGTGTAAAGCACTAAAACTACCATCACCTGGCCATATAATGCTGGGAGTGGTGCTCCAGACAGGTCTGTTAGGACACTTTGCGCAAGTGGGAGTACCTTGCCGATTGATATAGCGTCTGTCCACTTTTTATCGATATCAGTGCATGGAGACATGTGGTGTCATTACATATTTGGTGATTTTAGACGTTTTGTCAAATACATAATAAGACTTTATATTAAAAGCATGTATGTGTGTTGCATATATACCAAGGTCCGTATTTAGCCTATTTTGTCCTTGAGCTATCGGATCCAGAAAGTCGATCCAGATGTCTGTCTGATCCATCCCGGATTACTATGCGTGATAGCGGAGTCCCGGAGGACTGTGTTGTGTTGTATGTAGGTGTTGTGCATGTTTGATTAGTAACGGTCGTTCTAAACAGGAATTGTACGCAATTCAATGCTGCTAGCTAGTGACATTTAGAAGAGTGAATGCTTTTTGATGGTGGTTGTGGATGGAGTGGTGTTTTTTTGTAGTTGTACAAAAAGATATGTTTAAAAGAAGTCATAGTGGAATGCGTAGATTTGGATTTCTTAATATGTTACATGGATTGAAATAGAAACAATGTTATTGACATTATTCGAATTGCATAGAATCTGAAGTATTGTGGGCATATATGGGCAATCATAAAGTGCCTGTACATATGACCTAACATATTCAACTACTATTCAATTTCCCATCTGGATATTCAATAGAAGATGGAATTGTCAGGTGTTTTTTGCAAATATTACTACATTAGAGTTCTCTATGAGACCACCATGCGCATGGACACGAGTGGTCTCAATAGAAATGTGGTCTTTATAAGTGTATAAATGAAGGTATAGGACCCCGAAAACAGTCTTGCTATACAGGTTATGTTAATTGGATATTCTTTATATACATAAGACAATCCCATGTGATAGGCATTCTATCGGGGTTAAAGGGTGAACATCAAATAATTCTAAAATGCATAAAAACACAGATATACATCTATAGTAAGAGACTCAACACAGTGAACCCCCAAACTCTGGTTATCTGCACCTTATTATGGACATTGCTTAAACAGTCTTCAAGTACAAAGGCTGCATCGAAGCCAATACGGATAACATTCCATCCTATACATGAATTAATCTCTGCTACACGCACCGCTCTATGCACGAGTTGATGTAACGGGATAGATGAAAGGAATCTCGTCATCTAGAGTTTCACAACCACTCCAGTTCGTGTAATCATAGCCGTATAGTATTTTGTAGTGACATGAAGGCTAGTTTTTGTGCATGGAGCCTTTTGTGAAACATACAGTAGAGTCAATAACCTTTGTCGAATTAAACTGGGAAAACTATCATGAAACCCTTAGTTTAAATGATACTCTTCTTTTCAATTAGTCTTGAGTTGTATGTGTTTAGCTGAGCATTGAAATGCCACCAGACCTAATGTCTGTGCATGAAGTTCACATTGAATGGTCTCCTAATTGTGACTTTAAGCGCACGGACATAATACATTATGGCCTTCTAGTCAAGTACACAGTAAATAGACAGGATATCAATCTCCTTGTCATATGCTATCTTAGAAGATAAAACTGATAACAGCAATGGCTGAGATTTTGGTGCACATATATAAGTTTACATATACTAAGTTTAGATCAGAAATGTCAACTATTGCACAGTTGTTTTGGATCTTGATTGTGAATTGTAGTTTAGTTAAACAATACACCTGATAGAGTAGTAGTATACCAGGAATAGGAATAGCTATATAGGATGTTGATGGAGCTTGATTTGCTATGCCATTGGCTCTAGTGGTAGGGTGTTATGGTAGTTCCTCAGGGGATGCATGGCTTGGCTATTTCTACTAACACCTGAGGTTTATAGCATGCTGCTGACTTCAGCTCAGGATTTCGTAATACGACGTGGTCACTTCGTCTTTAAGACTTCTATAAAGCATGAGTCACGCTTTGGAAGTTACTAATATACTGTAAAAGGTAAGATATCAGAAATAGTGAAAACATGTTCACTGAGTCTTACACGTGTGATAATGTTTTTTACTTCATTTTCTTTTCTTACTATAACGTACTCAGTGAAATCATGGCAATGCATTGGAAATGGTGGTCACCTATCTGAAAAGCATATAAAACGCATCTGTACATGATATAGATGGAGTAGTAACCATACATGTACGCACAGTTGTCGAGGATTACAACCTATTTATGTTGGATACTTTGCACTTCTCTCAACTTGTGAGGAATACAGTACTTTTACATGAGATTGCATCTTAAATTTTCTGACTTCTAACAGTTGGATAATTATGTGATTATAAGCAGCTGGACACATTCTGTGATTAACATTGTGCAGCAAAAAGCTAACAATTCCTACCCTCTGAAACTCATCTATCACCATGACGACCCCGCATCGCCTCCCTCGGCATCCATCATCCTCTGGATCACCCGGGAGCAGCTTCCCCACATCCCATCCCATCACCAAATCCCACTCACCAAACAGATCCCAATCCGGATCCAGTGTGCCTAGTCACCCTGTCATCCATCCACTGGAGTCCCAAAATCTGGATTTCCGCCGGAGCCAGACCGCCGACTCTGGATTCCACTCGCGGGAAACAACGAACCTGTCGATATCATGCAGTGGGAGATCTCGAAGCTCTTCAAGTCGCTTGTCCCGCAGTCTGGATCGGCAGACCACTGACTCCGGACTGCCACCGTCGTCACGGGAAACCACGCAACTCTCGTCGTCGTCGGGGAAGCGTTCCGGCGGGCGGCTGCGGTCGCGAGCCTGGTCCCGCGCCGTATCGCTGCCGCCAGGAACGTCCCCGATCCCTGAATCTCCCGACCAATCAGCCCCGCCCACTCGGGAATCTCACCGGGGAAACCCCTCAACAGCGGGGGAATCCCTGTCAGAGAAATTTGGAGAAAACCCTTTCTCAGCAGGGGAATTCCGTCTTTCCGTGAACATTAAACGTGGTGTTGTGCAGGGTGGCGGCGCTGGAGGGACGCTGGTCAGTAGTGGTCAACAGGTGGCTGCTCCCACACCCGCGAAGGCAGGAGGCAGTGGTGCCAGGGGATTCCCAAAAATCACCATAAAAAACCAGAGGTGAGGGCAATAAATATATTTGAATTACTAATTGAATGAAGTGAAATCTCAAATTTAAATCAACTTATTTAAACCACTTTTACCTTGAGACTTTTTCTCGTGGATGAGCTACATGAGCCTCCAACCTGTCTGTTGATACTTTTTGGTCTACCTGGTCGCCTTAATAGAGATGTCCTAATACACACGTATAGAGTAATATGATGAGCGTTTTGCATATACCTTTTTGTGCCCTTAGTGTGTCCACCAGAAGCCACGCCAGGAATGACGATGCTACTGATGGGAAGAGCTAGATATTTATTTCACAGCTTTTTTCATATATTTTCATCTTACTTTTGAGGTACCATCTTTGTCCCTTCGAAGAAAAAATGACTGCCGTGTATTTACAATGTATGTTATCCTGTTATCTATTGTGAAAATGATATTTATTGCATCGAGCGAGTGTGTTGCGACGCCATCTTTTTGGCAATGATGTGAGTGGCTATAACGCGCCAATGGTAGAACAAATATATCTGACCCTAATATCCCAGCACGTAGACCCTAATTGCCCAATCGGGACTAATGTGTGTGTTGGCCAAAAACATCAATTTAGGCCAATATTTAATATTTGTAAGCTTTATAAATGTTTCATGAAGTGGTCTGTCTGCTGAGATATTGTTCTATATAATAAGTGGTTATAGCGTTCAGTCGTGTGTATCACTAGACATGGCATGACAGCACAACCATCAACGCCCTTGCACTGTGTTTTAGGGGCGATGTGATTAACACAGATTCCACGTATCAAGATGCCATCAATGAAGCCCGCTACCGCTTGGCTCAAGGGGAACACCCCACGGTGAGTACTCAAGCAACATACTTGAACTAAGGCCTGGGAAGTTCGAATAAGATTAGATACAAACAAAGCGTGAAAAGTTTACCACTTGAAGTGACTCTAAATATTGATGCTTTCAGCACTCTGGATTCTTACCGATAACTTTGGTACCTGTTGCTATGCTAGATACAGTAGAACTTCTCTATTAGGACCACCTTCGGGACCGTTGTTAGGTGGTCTCAATAGAGATTGTCTTTATAAAGAGGAGGTTTATTCTAGTAGTTTTATGAATATTTGGGACCGTGAAAAGCAGCTGGTCTCAATAGAGAGGTGGTCTTAATTGAAGGATCTACTATACATCTAACATTTTATTGATTGCTATCCATACAATACTGTAGGACTGGAGCACGAGATTGGAGTGTCAATCGTAAAACTGAGCATGCTTTTGACTGCGTTCGTGACAATCGGCCATCAGCATGCGTATTACCATTGACACTCCAATCTCGTTCTCAAATCCTACTTCTGCATATACATATGCTTATTTTCCCCACTGATTGTTCCCCAGGAGCCGTCTGAGTGGCGCCTGCCGCACTCTCGTCTGCCCGCGCGCCCTGACTACTCGCGCGCCGCGCCGCCCGCCGCCGTGGAGCGCCAGTACAAGTCAGAGAAGCAGCGGCGCAACCGCCGCCTCCACAAGTCACTGCCAAACTTCGTGGTGAGTGCGGGTGGGTGGGGTCTGTTTTCTCTGTCTGCTTGTATCTATCGGGAGCTCTGTGCCTTGAGGTGTCTTAGTATGTTCATGATATCATCCAACTAAAGCCAGCTTGTATATAACCATGCCCCAGGCCTTCGTATAGAGACCACCACGAACCTCCACAAAAGACCACTTCTATTGGGTTGTTGATATGGATGAAAGGGTTACCTGTTGGGAGGATACTGAGGTGTGCTTGTTAGGTTTGCTCGTGTGTGGTATGGTGCCATCGCTTGATTGAGAAGTGGTGTATCAGGAAAACGACACATTGCGTTACTCGTACAGTAATGTCTTTGGGTCAGTCGTGCCTGATATCTCTCCTCGCTCTGTTTGCGGTATGTACAGGTGCAGCTACCACAAGCTGTATACGACACTGCACAACTTTACAGGTGTCTGAGTCGTTGTCTTAAGGTTGATGTATGTTTTATGAGAATTGGCACAACATTGCCTCTTAACTATCTGGAGCGCAAATAATAAACGAATTGCCCCACTCAGTAAGTAAACTGAATACCACCACTTGGGATTTATAGCGTTCAAGATAAAACACCGTCCTATGTCAGCCAACTGATAACAGATACTATAAAGTGAATCATCCCTATGGGTTTGCAGCTCTAGATCTGGATCATGAAACTACAAACAAAATCTACGATCTAGTTCCATTTGTCATGCCAGTTTGTTGATTTAGAATTACACTGAAACAAACGTATAGTACTATTGAAGTTGTGAATGTCCATTTAAATTGAATAGGAAAGGATGGAAGACGAACAATATCAAGAAAATCGTAGTTCGGAGCGAAGGTTTCATACTGCAGTCATAAATTCGATATAACAAAGTTCCAACTGTAATAAATCTTGTATATACATACCGGGTTGTACAACATGATCGCACCTTTTCGGGAATGTCCTGATATATGCAGTCGACACACGTTCATAACGTACTCGGCACAAATATTTTTCTTTTCACTTTCGACAACACTGGCAGCAGTAATGCCCGATGAAACTTTATCAAAACACATGTGATCATTATTCACTAACTAAAAGGAAGACTTCTTTGCAAACAATGCATACTGCCATGTGTAGGCGTTGCACCGATAATGTGAATTTCATAATTAACCATATAATAAGTGAACCAAATACACAAATACATATATTCCCATAGCTTGCAGATTGCACTGTTAGCTGTGTCAACACATATTATGGTGTGATTCTGCAAATAAAGGATAAATCCGTACCTCCCGTCTCGCCTGAACCCGGTCCAAGCAAACACTCTTAATGCCAGCACTTGTAGTCTGCATGTTTGTTTTCTCTTATCATGATCCGCAATAATGAGTCTTAATGAGTATATTAAGAACCGTGTCCAACTCGACAACCTTTCAAATGATATTAGTATTATATATGCTTGTTGGAATTACAATGATAACTGTGGATTGGTCACACGACTTGTGCTATACACCTTGCACTAGTTCTGCTACCATTTAGAGTGGTCATTGAAGAAATGGCGCCAATACACAGGAATGATGGTTTTAGGAGTGTGTACTGTATCCTTCAAAACGAGCATTTGGAAATGACGAAGTTTGTAAAGATCGCACTTAGTAAACATTTCTACATAGATCTATTATTCATGTGTCGGAGAATCTGATAGACATGTTGAATAACATGTTATAAGTTGAACATACTCATTACCTAAATTGCGTATCAAGAAAACCACAGCTTATTTTGAAGTAATATCCGAGGAAGTGAACGGAGGTGATGGACAGGTAGTCTACGTTGATTTGAGGAATGTAAAGCATATTGATGAGTATATATTGCTGGCATGATTTGTGCAACAGACTTAATCATACAATAGACAAATAATTATCATGTGCCTTTTCCGCATCTAATATATATATATACATATAAGTGAGCCTTCTCGGCTACGTAACCCATGAGATCCTGTGAGAGCCCCAGTCCTTTTCTGAAAACATGAATCTGCCAGTGGGGAACCTGTCTGGGGAACCTGTACCATGCGGACTCTTCCATTTGAAGGACACTTGTCACGCCCCCTTCCTCTATTCCCACTTTTCCTACAGATCACATGTATCATAAACCTATCTGCAAATGACACCTGTGGTATGCCGTCACACCTGCTTAGGACGAAACCCCTGTCAGACTTGGACGGTAGTTGGTGCACTGAGCTTTTCGTACGTCTGTGATGGTGGTCAGCTTAATCGATAGCATCAGTGGTCATTAGAATTAACATGCGAGTGGTCATCAGAAGTGGTATGCATAAGACAGTCATTTTTATTGCTGGGTACACATCTGTCACAGTGTTACCTGGTAACTGCCTTTATACGAGCAACGCCGGCCAACACCAATTTACAACAAAGAACATAGCCATATTTAGAAATGCTTCATTTTATTATTTCAGGGATGTCCGCAATCGATAGCGCGTATATTAAACCCATCAATTCACCTAAGTGCCCCCCTCCCATTTTCCAAAAACCTGGATCTGCATTTGATATGCTATAATATATGCAAGCAAAGTAACTATATCTCACTCTTACATCAAGTACATGTAACATGTTTTCTATTTGGCCGCCTACATAAAGACGGTTCCCCGTAATATTGATCTTGCTGTGATCGGCCACATACCGGGAGAAGCGGAGAGTGGGAACAGAGAGGCGGCGGCGGCCGCCAGTTGGGCTAAACAGGACACGGAGACACGGCAGTTTTTTATGCCTCTTTGTAATGTAGTAGTGAAGTAATATCTGTCGATTATAGCCTTGTCTTTAGAATTGGAGACACGCATATATTTGATTGTCCTCTAGATCTATAGATGCATATGAATACCACATCAAAGAGCGGCAATGAACCTGTAATATTTCAAAAACTGCCACAGGAGCATGTGATTGGTTCCCGGCGGACCCCGTGTAGGGTTGTGGTGGTATGATCCACTGAGGTGGACACAGTGGGGACAATGTGGCAGCCGCCGCCGCCGCGGGTAAAAGTGGTGGAGTCCTGGTGCTTGTTGGGTAACCTGCTCGAGTCTTACGAGTGTGTGGGACTTCCGTGGATACGATATGCTGGATAATAGTGCAGTTTGTATTTAATGCTTTGGCTTAGCATAGAGGAGTATGTTACAGCAAATTTAGTGGTGGGGATACGTCCACGAGGAAATGGAGAGGGAGGGGTCAGAGCTCTGTGGATTTATGTGTCTAGTTAGTAGGTGATGACAGTACACTGACTGCAGCTTAGATTGGGTGGGTAACATAACAAAGTTGGTGACACTGGCAGTCTTTGTTTAAATCATCTGAAATCTCTAGACAGTTTCCAAGAGTATGCGTGGATAGTGTAGGTTAACTACATGTACACTGTTTTGTAATTCAATCGTCTCGCATGGATATAACTACCAGTGATGCATTTCTGAAGTTACAGGGTGATCACATATGTGTGTGACGCTTTGAAATCAGAATAATTTCATGTAAACGAATTAAACGTGGCTACTTAACTATAGATCTAGCCAAGAATAAAACCTAAAGTACGCAGACATTTACCATACCGTGTGTCTGATGCATTTGCACATATATAGTTCGAGTAAAGCAGATATCCACATGAGAAAATTTGAGCTCATTTTAGGATTTATTCAATATGGTAATGTAGAGCCTAACTTACAGAAGCCAACAAAGACAGTTTTTGACTTGTACTCTTATGGGGAAGAGTGGTGAGGATTGGATCTGTGACACCGACGAATGCTGAACAGACTTAAAATTATCCTTGAATGTGTTCATTGTGTTGGTATAAAATGTTTTTGTACCTTCATTGATAGTTTCGCCAACTCGACGGAAGAACATTTTTGAGGGTGCCAACAGTAGTTGGCGAAACTGTCAATGAAGGTAAAAATATAGTGTAACGAAAAAAGAATTATGAACCAAAAAGACTTAAAATCAATTTATAAAGTTGCGACCGGTCGTGCACGTGGTGTGTCTCTGTCTGTTTTGTGGTTGTAGAATTTGGCCTTTTTTGTGTTTGATGAGCACGAAAACATATGCGAACAATCAATAACCTGTCATAGATTTACGATGGACTTCAGATAAATTATAGATTATTAATGTTAGGCGTGATAGAAATTACCCATACCACTTATACATGACAGATTGACTTCACATATATACCTTGACATAACAAAGACGTGTAATTGGCATGGTTCTGATGGCCTGTGATGACATATGAGGGTACAGTAAAACACACTATTACAGTAGCGCATGTTGCAGTTAAGAAAACGTCTCTGATACTGCAGTATCGTTATTTTATGTGAATCGTTTCAGTTTATATCATATATAAAGCCAACGGGAGAATGAAAAGGTGGTCCTTTACGGTAAGATAGCCCTATTACTGAGGTGTCCTCATAACGAGGTTCTACCGCAACTTAGTGTTCGTTAGCTGCTGAATGATAATTACTAAAGTTGATGATCACCAGCAAAATATTCAGTTTAAACTAAAATAAACTAAAATAACCGTTTTCTAATGGCCTATAATAAGGATATCTGTATATCAATTACTGCCTATTATTAACTTGTACGAAGGAAAACTCCATACAAGCACAGCTTCCAAGATATTGCAGTACGTGTATATCGCTATATAGGGTCAAATTGCTGGTAGTTGAAGTCGAATCAGCATTGTAGCCTCTTTGATTTGACACTTTTTCTCTTCACGGGAGTATAAGGGTAGAACCATGTTTCTTACCCATGTTTTTTTCTCATCTCTACCGTACTGCAAATTTTCTCAGATTACCATCCGTGGCCGTCAGACTGACGCTTATGTTATGAGGTACACAAAATACGAGGCTAATTTAGCAATTTGGTGGAACGTTTTTACGGGCTGATTACTAGTTTATCTGGATCCAGATCTCCATTAAAATGATCAGTATCTTTGGACACGCTGATCGTAATCATGTTAATCAGCATGCTACTATAATTACCCTCGTCATGTAATCACACTTGGAGCCATTAATATACGTGGAGTATGGGCTTCTATAGTGGACAAATGATTTGACAATGCGTTTTGTGTTTGGGCAGATTTTTGTATAATTTCAATCACCGTGAATCTAGTATATCCTTTGGTACATGCTTTATAGCATAGCATATTAAAATAGCCAATTCTCTAGGGAACGTAAGTGGGCAAGTTTGGATTGTAATTAAGATTTAGACTTATTACTTTCACAATATCAACTAGATCAAAAGTGTTCAAAGAACACTGCGTCGCTAGAACGACGTTGACTTATGGGCAATTAAGATATACTGTAGTATACTGAAATAATGTATACTTTACAATAAAGAAATTTATGAATTTGAGGAGAAAACATCAAAATGAATCAGAATCAATATATCCAGCAAAAAGATATTTGTGTTGCCATACAATAGTACTGAATAACAAGATGATAATCAATATCAGTTTCAAATCCAATAATCAATTTTGCTGCTTGGTTGGAATATTGATTTTTTTCTTGCTGGCTAAGTGCATTGAATATCATTAAAAATGTCATAAAAGCGCTTCTTGAAAGCAAAATTAAATTGGCAGAGCGCCCAAAATCAAATCACTTCGGTGTTGCCTCATACCTTATAGTCGTGTAAATTTTGAACGAAATCGGTGCAGCGGTTAAAGCTCTAGCTTGTCCGGAGACATACATACATAGTTAGTTACATAGTTAATTAGTTATTTACAAACGAACAAAACACAATGCTTGCTTCAGCAATGAGCTGAAGCTACGCAATTAGTTTTAGGAAACACTAGGCATGATAGAATGTTGTCCCACACCATTTGCGGAGGATTGATACGAACTCTTGCCGTCAATATCAACATAACCTTAATTATCATTTGATTCAATCTTCACCCAGTGTTTGCAGGGAAACCATTGAAGTAATTATTACAGTACTTACTATTTGCCCATTAATCATAAATATATAGCATAATCGTGTCTAACGATCATATAGAGATCACGGTTAACTGATTCGTGGAGTAGAAGTTTGCCCCTCCTCATTTATTTTCTAGGCTATCATTCAATTCACGAATTAGGGTATAAAGTAACACTGAATATGTACAGCGTCAAAAAGATTCCCGTAGGCCGACAATGAAAAAAAAAATAAAAAACAGCCCTAAATGACTCAGGGCCTTGGTGGTACACGAGGGTTCAGCAAGGTGAGGGGAACTCAGCAGTCATAATACAAACGTACAAAGTATAAAACAATACAAATGTACTATGTTCACGTAAAATCACTAAAAGAAGTAGAAAATAGCAACAAAGTTAACAAAAAATATTTGCTGAAAGACCCCGTTGTTGTGCTTTACCAATAGCATATGAATTCTAGTAGAGAAAGCAATTTAAACATATATAGCTCACAGAACACAGCAACCACTACCACATAACAATAGAACAAACAGCAGTGTAACCCATAGCATGCACTGTATGTTGAAAGAGCCGTGATATCCTTTTGCAATAGTTATATGATAGCATTTCATGCTGCCATGGACAACAATAGGCTCCCCACCCCGGGCAAATGATACATGGATATACTAATTGATTGGGGATTTTCAACGATCCATACCTGAAAAGCTATATTATTACTACACATGGAACTCAACTTTCACTCTATTCTTCAATGTGAATGTCTGATCAATACGTATGGTTTGTATTGAAACGCTGTGGGAAAGACATGGAAGAAAACCCTTTGTGTGTGAGAGTGAAAATGTACTGTGTTCTTATATAACTATTGTAATAAATTCACCCTGTGTTTGAATTTGATTGATTTTTATAAATGTTGATGAAAATAGGAAAACAGAAATCACCCAGAGCTCGAGTTATTAAGGAAGTTGACGCATATTATATAAATACAACCAAGATGAGATTTGAAGAATTTCTACACACTGTATATGTTGGACTTGGTAACATGGACCAATAGTGTCTGTGTCAAAGAAAGACAAACTGAACTTCTACAACTACATTAAATAGAGACTGCATGGTTTGTTAATTTGGAAAAAAGGACTTCCGGAGGCGCTGTACATGACCTGAAGCATATAGACCCAAAGCTTAGCAATACACCTTTACCCAACAAGGATGGGTTCGTGTGAACCCCCAAAACCCCCTCTTCCTACGCCCTTATCAGCATCCACAATGACAGCGCCGTCTTCGTCGTTCCTGCCAAGGATCCAGTACCCTCTGAACGGAGCACCATCGGCCAAGGTGACGACCATGAAGTACCGGGTCAGCATGCGGGACCTGACCACCAACCGCAAGCAGGTAATCAACCCTCACCGCCCTTTTATGGATCATAGGGATTCACTCAACTAGATATGGGTCGCGGTTCACTTAATCACCCACTGCTATTGGAAGCACATAGGGCGGAGTTGTCATAGTGCTAGACGCTGGTATCATTGGTATTAGTGCTAATAGGAGGTTAACTGCATAGATGAATAGCTATTCGTATCGAAAACAAATACCATGGGACACCTGTCTTAAGATTGTCAGAAGTCGTCATAAAGTATCCAAATAAAGACAATCGATCATTAATTGACTGCCTACTTTAGTGACTATTTTCAGGAAGCACATCGTCACCATGACGATGGGCAATGCGGGAACTCAGCTTCAACATGGCGCTCATGATAAATCATAACACACTGGGTTTTTTATTCACTCAAATCACACCATACCATGATCGAGGAGTGAACCCGTGACGGTTACCAATCACTTCACCACATAAGATGTAGCACCCCTTTATCAAGATCACCTAAGGTACTGACTTCAAGGGGTTTCCATACAATGTACAGTAGAACCTCTCTATTAGGATCACCTTTGGGACCAGTGTAATATGGTCTCAATAGAGAGGTGGTCTCTATACAGAAGTTCATTTTGGTAGCTTTATGAAGGTTTGGGACCGTAAATGCGGTCTTATTATTGAGGTGGTCTTCATATGGAGGTGGTCTTAATGGGATTTTCTGCTGTAGTCACTTAATGGAGATTACGTGTCATAGTACTATCCGTATGAGGGCTTGTGATCGAGAAGAGAAAACATTTTTTAAACATCTTGTCTTATAAACGTAGTCTAGATTTCATTTGTTAAAATTGTATTTATAAATCCGCACTAGGTCCTGCAGACTCCTGACTTGAGCAGCTTGAATGCTCTTTACAAACATCAACACTCACGCGTGTCGTCTGACACTCTCCATTGCAGGAGGCGCTGCAGCGCGAGTACGACGAGCAGATCCCGGATCTGAGCTTCAGCTTGGCGCAGCTCGAGTCGCTGCCGCCCATCGTGGCCGCCACGCTGGTGCACAGCCATCTGACACGGCCCCGGGAGCGCGAGTACCTCAACCTGCTGGGCAACACCCCGCTAACAGTGAGTAGACGGATTTGGCGAGTATGAGGTGGCCGGCCGTGTGGGAGTATCCACTGGATTCATGTTTTCAGAAATAGGGGGGAGGGGGCGCGCTTGAGGGATTTTATATGTTTTGTACGTGCGATCGGTGAGGAATATGCAAAAAATAACCATGAAATTAAGGTATTTTTGTGGCGGGAGGTGGGGAAGAGGTACGCCCCCCCCCGGCCTCCTGGACCTGTCTAGAGTATCTCAGCTTACAAGGAAGCTGCCTTTCAAAGTGAATTAGTATTAAAAAGTCACAGAGTGATTACCTCGGGCTGTTGGTGAACTCTTAGTTGATCGTGAGCATATATAGGACAGAGCCACAGATGCCGAATCACAGCCTGATCCAATTATAGATAAAGTATGAAGTATATGTTGTAATCCAATCGGTGTATGTATATTTCAGGACCGTGAGTTCTCTGAGACAGAGAAGCGGGAAGCTGAGTACACGTTCCCCGGTTTCTGCTATGGGTGCCGCGGTGGAGAGCCCATGGTCTACCTCTGTTATGGGTGTGAGAGAGACCCAAACCCACAGTAGGTGTCAGTCGACGTGTTTACAAAATTGTGATATCTGGTTCTGTTTTCAATACCTTCAGTAATTATCCTAGAATGTCAAAACGTGCTTCACAGCAGTGTCCTCTGAATTTTAGTAAAAACATTCCAAGAACAATAAATGATATTCAGTATACACAGACTGATGATTTCAGCAAAAGCCCTCGGACTGACAGGTAGGCACTTTAGTTATGTGTGTTTGGAATAGGTGAAGGGAATGATGTTGATCACGGGCTATGCAGTTTTCACATCCAAGGTGCAGCGTTTGAGAGTGTACCACTATGTGTTTGGGTTGATGGTTGGTGAAAGGATGCAAGCTCAAGTTGCTTGGTGTGTCATGCTTTCAGAAAGGTGGAGAGTGGTGTGTTGGCTAGTAATTAGATGGAAAGTGTGGATGTATTTTTCTTATATCCGTTCGCCGATAAGCTACCTTCTCTGCAGCTACGATCAAGAGACGCTTGCAAAAAACACAAGACTATCTATAGTATGGAAAAATGCATAGAAATATGTTGGTATGTGCATGTGTGTTTAAAACCGATTGTGTATCAGTTCACAGCTCGTCAATTACCATCACGCAAAGACGGACTTGCTGAATGAAATCTATGTGGTGACTCATGTGTGTTTCATTCTCTGCATTCAATAAGAAAGTGCAATCAAATGCAACTTTGACCGAGACAAGCTTACGAGAACTTTATAGATTGTAATCTATACGTCTTGGTGTTTGTTAACTATACCCATTTATCGAATAACTATGTACTCTCTGTGTAGTCTATGAGTATGTGGAGAATGTAGCCATGAAGTGACATGTGCCAATAATGAACCTCTTCCTACGTTCAGCTACCACCAGGACAAGCCCGCGCGGACGGGCGGTGGTTTTACGTACATCAAGCGGGACAAGGCCGAGCACGAGCTGGTGAAGAACAATCCGCTCTACTGGAAGGTGATGGCGGACCCGAACCAGTACGTCTTCTACGACAAAGGTACGTCTGATGTGAGAACAAAGACGTTTGACACACCAAAGGTGCGTCTGGCATGTGAAAAATTTTGTTTTACAACATCACAGGGCGTGGAAAGAATGATATCTAGGTCCGATGCGTGAGCAAGATTTTGTCAGACTAATGAAGGTACCTGACGATGCTGACACCTACCTGTCACAAAATCACCACATATCAGACAAGATAGAAAATGTGCTTCGTGTATATCTGTCACTTCTGCTTTTACATTCATGTAGCAAGTGCGGGTGAAGCAGGGGTTGTACCTGCAATAATCAGTACGCAATTATCTAAATCGAAGGGCGACAAAGTATAACAGTACGTAGATGCACAACTCACATCTGGCCTTCAGTCTTGTAGGGGACGATTGTCTGTGCATATCGTGCATAAAGCTCATAGTCTGAGCGTATACTAAAACTGGCATGTCCTTCCCCTCCTCAGGCTGGGACGAGCTGGAGAAGTACGGGCTGACGCCGGCGGTGGGCAAGCCGGCGTACAAGCTGCGGGTCATCCCTGAGGCGTACCCATCCGGACATACGGCCATCAGCGAGGGCGAGGAGGGGGCAGAGAGTGATGAGTTCGGGTGAGTTGGTATCTATGCCCAAGGCTTATTTTGTATTATGCAGAACGTGTATTGATTTTGTAGTTCTTAGTCTTAAAGTAAAAATGTCTGTGTGGGCAAAACGGAAAACCTGTGGAGATGTCTGGAGACAAATGTGTGAAGAGTAGATTTCCATTATAAGTTTTCATATCTTCCATGAAAAACTTGGATTGGTAGTGCATATATGAGAAACATATAGATGAAGAATTAACGATAAAACGTCACATGAATGGGGAGAATGGCTGGACATCTTATCTGTTTTATTTGCACTTATCCACTTGTGGATACTTACACGTACCTCAATTTTCAAGATCAAGATCTTGTTATCCTAGTGTAGGGATAAACACAGATCTGTCAAAGATATCATGGCAATCTCATTATAGTGACAATAATCATAAAATTACCTTTTGTTACAAATATAATCTCACCATTAAGTTGACTTAACAAACGATTATTTCCAATACAGTTATATAATGTAGGGCTGAGGACTGCTCCCGGGAGACTTCTAATCTGCTGATTTTGTATCTGACAATTATCCTGGGATATTGTAGTACGTTTCAGTTGGGCTATTTCTATGGAGAAACATGTACAGTGCACACATAACAGGGATAAATAGTGCCCATGGGAATGATTACATAAGACGGTAACGTATGGCATAGAAAATCTTGTAAAATAAATCTAAGACAGTATAGAATTCATTGATTGCTTCATATGCAGTGATTATTCTAAAAAAAATGGCAACAATGAGCCCCTAAAAACTCACATATTTTGAAACAATGGGTCCGAGTGCCAATACAATAAGTCCTGCCATACATGTATATTTATTGTATGTGTAGATCCTGAGATCAGATCTATCAATAGCAAACTATAAATGGTTATTTATGGCTCCCGTGGGATGCACATTTTGTTTTAATTCTTTGCATCTTTTTGAAAAATAATAAGTCCTGGACTCGCATCGTGGGTTTCAGGCCTGTCCAATTCACACAGCCTTCAAAGTCCGATGTTCATGGTATAAATATTTCCAACAAGTAATATTAAAGCATGCCGCCCAACCTTTCCCAAAAAGTGATACTGACATGGGATTTTTGTTAACACATTAACGAGCTTGTACGTGCACAAAACCAATTAATTCCCCCTTGTTTTACAGAAAGTCGTATCTGCCAGTGAGCATGTAACGGTTACACCCGCAGCCTTTCCAAGTTATAATTAATATATAAGAGCAAATGCATGATTCGTGGGCACTTTCAAAGCTACATGTCCCTCTAGTAGCTTTATATGTATCTCTCGGCGTTGTCTCCAGCGTTTTGGGAGATATATAGCATAGAAACCTGGTAAATATTGGCATCTCAATGGAGAGTTTGAGATGATGATTACATATTGGTTGTTTGAGGGATAAACACGGAAACGCGTAGTACATGTATTGTAAGCACTGATGCAATAGATGTGTCGTGAGGAAGAAAACCCAACTTTGTTCACTGGCTTGTAAACAGGAAATGCCAGTTTGTAAAACATGTAAACACGCATGGAAAGAGATGGTTAACAACACTGTTCCAGCGCACGTCTGCACGTGCTGTCGCCAGTGTCTGACCTGGACTCTGGCAAGGGAGCTACAGTGGACGGCTCCCAGGACCATGGCACACACAGGTCCGACAGATATTCCGACTTTGGTGAGTAACAAGATAGAAAAGATTTTTTTTGTAAACCCCAGGCAAAACAAATAGGGGCCAGCATGGATTATGCTCAATTAGGGTGGGTCGGGCTGTGCGGGGTTGGGGATAGGAATGAGGACAAAGAGGCAGGGAGGTTTTGCGAATTATAAAGTGATTTTGATGTTTTTAGTGATGCTGTAGACAATTCTTGTCAGGTTGACTAGGCTTGTTGCCTTTGTGCAATCCATCAACGTATACTTGAATTACCGAAATAAGACTAGAACTGATGTGCAGGATATTTAACAGTTTTATTAGATTTCAAGCTACTGCCGTTGGCATCTACATTGTACATCATTGTATTAATATATGCACACACGTGACTGAACGCAATTTTACTCAGAAGCGAGGGTCTCATTTCATGGTTTTGTTTTAAATTACCACACAGAGTATTGTGCTATTAGCCTAATACTGTATTGTGCTACATCAGGTGTCCAGGGTAAAGGAACAGGTAGGTGGAGTGGTGGTAGTTGTAGATATCAATCATCTAGTAAATCAGCACAAGATAATTATTTAAACAAATGATCCATGCTCATAATCAGCATACAGCTCACACTATGCACCAGTCCCAGAATATGATTGTGATAGAATACTAATTTAAAGGTGCAAACCGCGAGTTTGCTGGTTACCTAGCAATTGCAATTAAATTGGCGTGTGGTGTTGAAAGTTTGTATTCTGATTATTTCTCATAATGGAATCATCAATTGAAAATATCTTCATTATCTGTATTGTCTATACATTTCAATTGCTTATCTGTTTAAGATTTTTTCCCAACAACGAATCTATTGAACCTGCCTAATTCAGCCAGCTATTCATTGCTTTTTCAAAATGTTGCACAAAAGAAAATCCGTATTTACCTTGCATCAATACTACTTTATTAAAAGATGATCATATGTAAAATTGTTATTTATAATTTCACATTTTATTTTCAATTTTATTTTTACAGCAAGAAAATAAATCAAGATAAATTCATTTCTACATTTGCTCACATACTAACTTATTGAAAGAGAAATCTTCATTCATGATTACTAATTCAGAAGCAATAAATAAAAAAAAATCTTTTCAATGCAAAAGTGTGTGCTCAACATTTTGCAAATGATTAAATATTTATTTTAGTCCCCCAGGCTGAGAATTGTTTTATAATTTTATTCAAATTGTTGATTTATGTTAGTTTATTATTTGTCTGTGTTGTATGTATCAGCCACTAGAACATAGTCTATATAAATATGGTCTACATGTATAGCAAATCCTCACTATTAGGGGCACTAATGGCAGTAGGAAAACGACTGTCCCCATTATCAAGGTGTCCACATTATTAAAACAATTTAGGGAACGATCATAAATAATGATACCGGGGGCGGGGGGGGGTCGTCAAAAAAGTGTGTGGGGGGAAGGGGGGCAACTTTCTCATTCCTTTTTTGGGGGTTTCAAACAACTTTTTTTATCACGCTACGGTTTAGTTTTCAAACATTTTCTTTGAGCAATGCAATGACTATATAGAGAACTTTTTTTTAGGGGGGCTTGGGGGGGGTGGGGGGGGGGGTCGGTGTTCCTAATAATGAGGCATTTCTAAAGCGATGTGTTTTTTCCGTGTTTAATGTATTGACTCTGTGTATGTTGTTTGCCCTGCGTGCGTAGATGACAGCTCTAGTGTTGGTCTGGGCATGACCATCTCTGCCCGAGGGGCGGGAGAGGGCCAGGGCCAGACAAAACTACCCGCACTTGAAGGTAAACTACACAGATCACCTAGCATTGTGGTACATTGTATGATGGAAGTGATATGCACCACAATATAATGAAATAGAAACCACTTAACATACCCGTAGGATGTTCTTATGCCCATTTTCCTACCACCTAATTCTTTACGTAAGACAATATTAGTCATATCACAACATTATGTTATTTTATGTTTATTTGTTTCCTTTCTCTTCTCATTGTAGTTAATGACTTATTGTAGAATGTACTGGTGTGATATGTGGACTCTACTAGATTTCTGTTATTTGATTATATCAGTATAACAAAATTGACTATAAATCACGCAACCCTGATATACTTAATTCAGTTACCTTACATACAAGCTTGGATGTCTAAAACAATAGTTTCAAGTATTTGTTTGTGTCAGCTATCATTTTAATAGAAATTTTAGATTCTAAGAAATAGTAAAAAAATAGCACTTAATATATCGTAGCATATGTAGTATCACAAAAAGTTAAAGTTAATGGATCTTATCAGAGCGAACCGTAAACCTCTTCAGACAAGCAACCACATTAGACACAGATAAAAGATTATGGTTCTGGAACAAATTTCATCATGGGCCTGTGGATTGACTTCCAACCATCTATTTCTTATACCGTATAATGTGGTGGAAAACCTTTTGTATAAAGCGTGACATATATGTATAACAGAACCAATAATGCATTATAATTGGAAACGATCAGAGGGATAATGTTTGAGATCAGTATGATGCTTTTATCTAAGCATTCATATACCCCGGTAATTTGTATGCTCACTGCTGAATGTAATGTTGATGACGTAAAGTAGTGAGGATGGAAATATACGTTGTATATGTTAATATGATAAATCGATAGCGGAAACGTCTTTTTATTTCGCCCATGCAAAAGTTTTACCTATCATCGGGCTACTACGTAAATCGCGTTCACACTGAATTATTCATTATTCAGAAGTGCCCACTGATGATTCATTATGAAAAGCCAATATGCTGCTGATATATCTGTTGGACCCTGTATGAAACCAAAAAGTTTAACATTGTGAAAGTTTTTAAAATATTCCATTTGATTATTCATTACCTTACAAGAAAATATGACCAACAATAATTTGTCATTGCTGCCATGGTTACAGAGCAGCGTGAGTCCTCCAACCTGAGCAGGCGGTCAGGGACTGCGGCTGACCAGGACGGCGTGGGGGACAAGGAGGCCACGCGGTCATCACTGGACAGCAAGGACAGCGGTCGCAGAGGCAAGCTCTATAAAGGTGGGTGACTAGATGTGGAAATGCAAGATGTAAGATCTCTCAAAATGTGTGGCGGTTTTTTTTTATAGATTTACTTGTTTATTCCCTTTTGTCGGGGTATGGGGGGTGACAGTGGACCGACTGCAGTTTTTGATATGTATATTTGAATGTGGTTTACTAGTAATAGTATTAGTATATTATTACTATACAAAGAGGGATTCTTATTGTGAAACGAGAGCATAGATAACCGAGTGCAATGAAACTGTTCGGATGTCTAATTAGTAGACTGTCAAGATGAGTATGGGAATACGTTATGCACATAACTAAACACCTCAATCATGCATGCTGTATAATAATTATGCATATTCCTGATTACAATGCAATTATAAATTTTGTTTGTTTTCAGTGCAGCTTGTAAATATTATGTTGTTAAAAAGTGTACTGTACATAAACACCTGATAATATCTCATTAGTTTTTGCAGTGTGTGAAAGTGTCCGATTCTAGCCCATTCGACAGTTTATATATATATTTCGATAATGAACTTACTTACGTTTATATCTAGTTGCATGCATAGCACTATTTATTCTACCTATACATCGTAACATGTACATGTCCATCCCCCGTACCCGCTAAATCCAAGCTTTAAGCCAACTTACAAGTGTATCATGATGTGTGAGTGACCTAACAGTACAAAGCAGAACTGTTTCTCACCATCATCATCACCCCATGCGACCTACGTGTGTACTCAGGCCGCACACCCCGTGGAATACTCCCTACCATGGACGAGAACGCCCCTGCCTGGCGTCTGCCGCCCATCGCGCACGAAGAAGAGGAGGCCGAGGCAGTCATTGCCGAGCTTGTGGCCGCCAACACCCCGGAGCGGGCGGAGACGGTGCCGGCGGGCGGGCGGCAGGCTGTGCTGCACGAGCGGGATGAAAACCGCATGAGCCGTGCTCGCCAGGCTTACGGTGACCGTCCTCAAAGAAACAGCTGCAGCAGAAATCTAACTACCATCCACTCTCATGTAAACAAGTAACAACAGCGGGGTCATTGTTTTACCATTGGTTAAATTGACTTCAATGAAAATTTGGGAGTCTGCTGTATTTGTTGACGATTACACGTCTCAGGCCCAATTTGGATTGAACAATACATTACATGGATAAGAGGAACTAGATTTGGGCTAGTAAGTGTGGCACTGCAGCAGCCATAAGTGCATGTTTTGTCGTCTGTGCACCATATACCCTGAAACCCTTAGCTGTTGCTTGCTTGGAACATGAGGGAGATGGGCTTGTTAACTATAGTCAATGCTTGCTCATATCAACACCGAGATTCAAATATATGGAACCATACATTTGCTGTATAGATAGCTTCAACATTGACATCGTGTTTACCAGTTTTTCTCTTTGCTCAGATACAAATGTTATAATGGTGGTTATGGCTTCTAATCATGACCATCATTATACGCTTTCAAAAGAGCTACACATCTGTTTCTACCAATATGAAACTTCTTTTACAGGATAACCTTGCCATTTGTCAATGTATATGCAGTATTTCGAATGATCTACTCTTCGTCTTTACGTGAGAATTTAAAAAAAAAAAGCCAAATGTATTACGAGCCTCGGAGTTGATAATTTAAAACACTAGTTCTCAAATCTCACCAATATATAATATCATATTATGTATTGGACATATATTTTTAGCTAGCATTCTAGGAGATATTAAAGCATATGTTGATATGATGTTTCATGTATGCATTTTAATGTCATTATTATTTTCAGCCTTATTACTCACATTGCATAGCTCACGGCAGATTTTCTTTTTGTTTGCTTCTTAGGATTGTCTGATATATAATGAATAATTATGATTTTGTTCTTAACATGTGTTACAGGTAATACTAGAAAATAACAGATTGCATTCTTTACCAGGCCTAATGATAACATTGGCTGACTGTATACACATGAATTAAGTATTTATAATATATTTAATTTACTTCGGACAACATATCTGCATTTGGTTGTCTTCAGACAACTAAGCATATATTCTGCAACTGTAGTGAATGTGCTCCAATAAGAATTGATAGGGTAAATAAAAATTACACAAAAGGGTTAAAAACAAGCCAAGAAAAATGCTTTATACAGTCTTTTATTTCAAGCAAGTGTGAAATCTTATAAGTAGCAGGTGTTGTATCCTTGCTTTAGTGCACGTGCACTACGCAGCCCCAGAGCTGCATTTTGACGATACTACATACGGACAGCAAGTCACAATCCATGACGTTCACGGTACACTAGATACAGTACACAGTGCAGTACTTTGTCACATTAGTGTATCACTTCCGGTATATTTTAAATTCACGCACTGTGTAGTCATAAATTAGTATATGTTTAGTGATTTGTTGAGTATTTAGAGCAAATGTAGCCATTGTACTAGTGTTTATAACATTATGTTGTCGCAGAACCAATACTAAAATAGATGAGAGTAAATGTAGCATGATTATACTGCTAAGCGGTATGTGTAAATTTGTGTTATGTATGTCCCAAGTTTGCATCGTGTTTTTGGTTCCATTATGTTTATGTTTTGCATTATGCTAGCGTATATATTTTGAGTTCATTTTTCGTGTTTGCACAAGAAATTTGTAGTATATTCATGTCTGTTAAATAATGTATGCTAGTATTGAATTTCAGTTTAAGTTTTGTTTTGCGCAACATTATTTTGTGAAATGGATTAGATATATTATTATCTATTATATATTTACTAGGCATAGGTCACAGCATAGATATAACATCCGATAAGATACTTTATTTCGAAATATTACAATCCATATAAAAATGATTAGAATATGATGAATATACACGTCACATGTAAACGCATAGCAATCTGATAAAAATATAAACAAAATATACAGAAATAATAAATTCTGCTACTCACGTTTGTATTTGTCTAGTATTTGAAATTGCGTAGCACATTGCACATTGGAAATTATAACTTTATGTGAGATAGATGCTTACATCTTTATATTTTCATTTAATGTATAAGATGAAGCCACATCATGCACATATTTTTACAATATGAAATCTTTTGTTTTTAGCACCAAAAGCCTTTTCATTGAAGAAAACAGACCGAAAAGTGACAGAAGCTAAAGATCCTTTCAGCACCGATCGAGAGTATGACATTCCCAAAGGTGAGGAATTCCTAAGGTGTTAGTAATTTACAATAAATAAAAATTGACTTCATTGACAGACCTGTTATTTCCAGGAATCAATAGGCCACACTACAATGTGCATTCAAATCGGGATGAAACAAAGGCTCCCAGAAATTGGGTGTCAAGATTCTGGCCAAAAATCATTGTGTCCTAGCTATCAAATATATTATCCACGTTGACACACTAATATTTGAACATATTAATAATTAATAACATTTCTTTTCACAATTCACCAAAGGGTATAACGTTGTTGTGACTGAACTTGTTTCTTCTTCCAGGTGATGGCTTTGAGATAAAGAAGAGCGATAAGGAACTCACCAAGTTTGATGAGTTCAAGATGGGCGAGCACGAGTGGCAGGTGAGAGAATAACCCTACACTCACAACTTATCAAGAGCTTTTTGTTATCACCTTAATTGATTGGACTAGGATATTTCTTTTTTTTTTGCAAATTCCATATGTAGGTCAGTTTATTGTTCGATGTTCTTTTTCCAAATCATTCATTGACCCCTTACTTTAGGAGCCTGACCGATTTGAGTTGAAGGAAGGCGACCACAAGACAACAGAGCACTGGCAGCCTACGCTCAAGGAGAAGGAGAAGAGCCGGCGCCGCTCCTCCCATGAGGAAGAGGTCAAGTTGCCCCGGGTTCCACAGAGGTGAGCTCCTGCAACTTTAATGATCCCAAGTACATTAGATACATGTACAAATGTCCTACATTAGTTTTAAAGTGTATTGTATTAGAAACATATTTAGCACTTTTCTAGTTCAATGAAATAAGTATCATATTAACAACACTGTGACAATGTATGTTATGTATTTATTATCATGAAATTGTTTAGTGAGGCCTTCAGATGAAGTTGTCTATTTTAGTTCATCCAAGGAATCCGAGTCATCAGATTCTGGCGTAGACAGTGTACCAGCCATCACAGGTCAGTTCATACGGGCTCAGGATTAACTATATTTGACATACCTCTATAATTGGCAGACCTATGGAGGAGTATTTTGTATAATATACGTATCCATGCAATTTGCAACTGTGAATGGTGTGAGTGCTAAAAGATAGTGACACAGAAAAATCTAGCTTTTCCTCTGGTCAAATCATATGATGTAATTTAATTATGGGCGTAATGTGATCATAATCAATGTGTTTCACACACAAATTTAAATAATATTTCATTAGTAGCTGCAATTGGTGTAGATGACAAAATAGGTGTATTAAGTGCAATAGTGAAATGTATGAAGTATACTAATTGTATTTGACTATATTCATTATTTTACAGAAAACAATGTATTGACTTCAATTGCAAAAGTATACAATGTACGCTATGCAATATATACATGTTAGTAGTATGTCGGGGGCTATAGACCCCAGCGAGGTGCCAGAGGGTATGTCACTCCAATCATAGCGCTAACAAGTAAGGTTGTGCACAATGTGCACGCCTGTGAACCACCTGCTGAGTTCTGTGGTTTCCCATGCTGCGAGTGTTGCTGTGCGGCACATGAATCAATTTGATGTGCTGAGCTTGTTAGTGCTATCATTGAGAGCTCCTCACCAAAAACGTTGCAGCGCTTTGGAGCTGGGGTGCTTTGGAGCGAGCGCTGCTGGTGGAGGGCTGCAATTACGACTTGTAACCTTTTAACCCTTAACCCTATCACCTCACCACATTCCATTTGACTGATGAGTCATCCCCTGATGCTGGTGCTGCAATTTTCCCGCCAAAATCCATGGAACCCCCGCCAAATTTTCCCTGCCAAAATGTCGAGGGTTTATAGACCCCAGCGGGGTGCCAGGTGGGGTATGGCACCCTGCTGGGGTCTATAGCCCCCGACATACTACCCATGTTCACTATCATTTGAAGTGACAACACTTATATAAAGTTATGTTAAGCATGATGCTGCCTATTTAGGGAACGATCATAAATAACGATACCGGGGGGGGGGGGTCATCCATTTCTGGGGGCGCGAAGAAAAATTTAACCGACCCCCCCATCAACATTTTAAAAAGTTGAGTGACCCCCCACCCGCTAAAGAAAAAAACCTCTCTATATAGTCATCGCATTGCTAAATAAAAATATTTGAAAAAAATATAGCGTGATATAAACGTCCAGCGACACCCCCCCAAAGGGAATCAGAAAAGTTGGACGACCCCCCTCATCATCATTATTTATGATCGTTCCCTTACTATGATGACAGATATAAGCTTGTCATTGTGAATGGAGGTTGTGGTAAAATGTGTTGATTCACAAGGTTTATATATAATGGATTGACCTATAAGGTAGAGTCATGGTGTTATTCAGTCACACATTTCAATGTTAAAGGCACAAATTTGAATGTTATGAATTTCATCAATAATCTATAGTTTGAAGTTGATAACAAAATACAGTACATGTACATGTTAGCAAAACTAAAACTAAATGCAAACTCATACAACCCGGTATGTGTCAATGTGAGATTGGCAATTTATCTGAACTTGGAATTTTGAAGCACTATGCCTTACAATCGTACTTCTTCACTCCCTGCCCACTGGAACATATTCCCTTAACCAGCTTGGTGCCAAAGCTTCCCAGGCACCAACATTCCTCAACGGTATTTAAAACAGTCAATAATAACTGCTACCCGGAAGGGTTATACCAAGAAAAGGTTATTTTTTCATGCCGTTGTTTTTTCCTGCTTTGCCTGGCATACAGATTCACAACTGCTGCCTCCCATCCATGCTTCCAATGGCAATGGAGGTCTTGCAGCTATTGTGGGTTCCTCAGCATCTGGAAGCCCCCCAGACCGTGCCTCTCCACAATCGCTTCACCCTGAGGACCACATGCATATCACCAGCTATCCAGCTCCCAGTCAATCCCAGAAGTCCTCTTTGGCTGGCAGCCGCTCAAAGCGAGGGTCAAAAGGTCACGCCACTGCTGATGACCATGAGACATTTTCACACACCTCGAATGACTACAATGAAGATCAAGACGTGTTTTCAACCACTGGCTCAGTGTTGGACGGTACTGTGAAGTCTGATGATGAAGAGAGTTTGGAGGAGGATGGGCGGTCAGAGCTGGCAACCCGGGAAAGGGAGCAGAGGGCGCAGAAGAAGGCTGAAAGGGAGCTGAGGAGGAAGGAGGCCAAGGAGAAGGCACAGGCCAACAGGGAGAGGAAGGGCAAGAAGAGGAAAGACGGAGGAGGTGGTGATCGGACTTGAGGGTGGGCTTGTGTTTGTGTGGAAACAGTGATCTATGTGCGTGTTACTTAGTTAGTACATGGTGGTCTGTTTGAATAGGACTCTTGTTAGTCGGATAATATGTTAATTTTTTTGCCAAAATGAGAATTATAACCCTGTAGCCAGATCGTAGAATTTACATAAATTATAATTGAAGTCTGGGATTTTTTTTATAAGGAAAGAATTATTCAATCATCATGTGCCATGATGAGGATTCTATATTAATTTTAATGTTTGGTGATAAAAAGCTATGCTAGATAGTTTGAATAATATCATATGTTAAACATGTTCAAAGTTACCGCCAACTTACCAAGTAACAGACACAAGGTGTTTCCATGCTGTTGTCCACGCCTTTTTACCTCCAAGTTAATGCTGTTTTGGTTGTTTGCAGAATTTGTTTTCGACAGCACTGCTTAATTTTAACAATATTGTATTATGACTAGCACATATTTCTGTAATATACAGTAAAAACCTTTTCATTTGACCACCAGTAAAATAGAAAAGATGGTACCTGTGTCAAACACATCAATGTTCTTTAGTCCTTTCTAACTTATCTCTAAATGTTGAAAAGCTCAAATACATGTTATTTTAGGGGTATTTTCATGTGCCTTGCTCTGAACATGCTACATTTGTATCTTAAAAATCCCTGTGGTCGTCAAATGATGAAGTTTGTACTGTATATTTGACAATGCTGAAAAATGTGTTGAACATTCTTGTGAAAGTTAATTTTATGTTTATGTTTTGTCGTCGTGCTATGTCGAGTGGTCTCACTGTTTAACAATTGATACATTTTATTTGATGTTCACCAATTTGCCTTTGCACTCACATTGTTTTAATATTTATGTGGCCGGTAACATTTTCTTTGCCTTGCTTATAACATGTTTGACTTTGCTAACTATTTGAAAGAACCATTTTAGGTCAGAATTCATTTATATTCATAAAACAAAATGACTAAACTTGTAAGAACATTAGTCACAATCATTAGTATAACTTGATATGATATATTTCCAATTGTGATTTCATCACGCAATAAGATAAGCCTTGAGTTTTTAGGTGATTTAATACATGCAATGCAAATCACGTAAAATCCATAAATATTTCCATTTTGTAGGCATTCAATATTCCATGAAATAATGATACATGATTTATTTTGGCAGACGTCAAGAAAGAAGTCCGTGAGCCATCCATTACGGAGGAAACAGGTAAGTTTTGATAAAATTGTCTCTTGATTTTTTATTTCTTCCATTTCTTATTTTAATTTTTGGTCATTATTGTACAAATAGATGAATTGCGTTTTAAATCTTTAATGCAAACTCGTTTGCAGTTCTTTAGAACCTTTGCATTAATAAGCAAATATACGTACAAAATGTATGGAAATATTGGAAATTAAAATGTAATTTTCGTCATTTGTGCTTTGATGACCAAATCAGACTTTAAGAATTGTATCAACCCACATTTTATTATTATGTCAGGCTTTTCACTTTTATACCTTACTCATTAAATAACTGTATAGTCCACTACCTCTATATAAATAGATATAGATATTACTGATATGCTTTTGATGCAAGAAATATTTTGTCTTGCAAACAGAAAAACTAATTTCAGATTACATACCTTTCATTTACTTATCAAACATAAATTGAAAATACACAATTCTATCACAACCTTACAAGGCTATAAACGATATTCCAATATGAATGGTAGCTAGAAAATAACAATACATTATGTAAAATTAAAGAAGTTAAAGAGACAGGCGAGCCAGTAGAACCACAGAGCACTGAAGAGGAGGTGAAACCACCAGTTTTGGAAGAGACAGCGAAAGAAGAGAGTGAGTCTATATATATGTGAAAATCTACTGTGTGTCACTATCACATCTTGCACTCCTTACTTCCATGTCTCACTCACATGTTTTGTCACTATTATGGGTGCATTGTGATTCTTGGGTGTACTATGATGTTTCTCAATGCCCATACGTGTTTCTCTTTTTTCTGACAAATGGTATTTCCTCAGGGTATTTCTTATAATTCTTCAATACTTAAGTTCTGCTGTGTAATTCTGTAGTGTAATTCCCTTTCATTGACTTGTAAATGTGTTTATTCTATATTGGACAATAAGCAGCACACTTACAGTTTACCTAGCAGCACACTGAATGATATTTGTATTCTTTCGATATTGAAGTTAATGCGTACCAATATGTCAATTCTACTTATGTCTGAAACCGGTACTAAATAGGCCTACAACTGTTTTAGCACACTTTAAACTAACATTGATTGATCAAAAACAACATGCAAATATGTCACTTAGTATGCACTTTATCAAATTATGTATTTTTTAAATAATTTCACAAAGTACATGTACTTAGTAACTTGTAAAATATAAGTATTAACTGTTGACTTTTACATGGCAGCTCACTTTCAGTTGGTAAATTTCATGTCTCTAATTAAATTTCAATTTTTAATAAATTTCTAACCATTTCATAATATAATTAAAATATTCTGTTAACCCTGAGAAAACTATTGTTTGTTTCATTTTCCTACACTGTGTGTAATAAACAAAACAACTAATATAAATTTGATTTTAACACATATCAAGGTTCTTTCAATGTTAACCTGTATCTAACAATTCGATTCACTAGTAAATATAAAATTCTAACTCAACT
Organism: Streblospio benedicti; assembly: GCA_019095985.1. NCBI lineage: Eukaryota > Metazoa > Annelida > Polychaeta > Spionida > Spionidae > Streblospio > Streblospio benedicti. Next base: position 20,779,481 of record CM032666.1, on the reverse strand, counting down.
TTGATAGCTAAAGTACTGGGAGATGTTAACAGGACCAGTTTCAAAGTACACAAACATTACAATTTTATCCTTGTTCCTTGCAGAGTCCTCCCCCTCCCCTCCCCCTCTTACCACTAAACTACCTCTCATAACGTCCCCGCCACAGTCCAGTTTGCATGGCAAACACCAGGTGTCCCCGCCATCGATGGTGGCTCCACCACTTCCTGATGCGGACAATGTCATAACTATCCCCATCTCAGGTAAAAAGAGGGGTACATTGTGATGGGTATGTTGTAATCAAAGGTTCCCCTAGCACGCTAGCTGTGTGTAAAGATGCTGAAACACAACGCACGCTTTCTTCCAGTATATAGTCTTATAGCAGCCACAAAACTAACACCGCAGCAGTGGCGGCAGCAATAATCTAGCAGTTGTGATAATCGCAGTTTGATGGCACCACTAACACCTCAACTACCCTCTCACCCTCATCCCAAAGCTTTTATGTAGTCTCACCCCAAAGCTTTCATGTATTATCCTGATAGATGTACAATTTATGACTTAATATGGACAGGTGAAAGAAGACTTGTTTCTCTGCACAATCCCACCACCTCCCATTCCAAATCACCAACACAGCTTTATCCTCAGTAGTGTATCAACTAGTATGTAGTAAATGAAATTATTTGCGGGCACTGGTGTTATAGTGTAATGTCTATGGTGGTGTTGTGATTTGGCAGCAAAAAACAAAGTTGACCATACTGTATGAAACAGATGACTAAAAGTTTTTGTTTTTATTTTTATAGGTCATGGTTTACAATTTGCAAAGATCACATTTTCAAAAGTATAAAGCTCGGGACTGGCAAAAATGCCACATATGCTCACCACTACAATAATGTCATACTGTACAAATGCATTGCATTTAGAAAGACGACATTACAATGCTTTTAGCAATCGAGATGTATAACAACAATACACTGCAACTTTTAGGCCTATACCCATACTAATACTGGGATTTCTAATATAGAAACATGTAGGTGCATATCTGAAGCTGCTTTATGGATGACAATAGAACATAGAATATGAGAGATTTTGAAATGTATCGTTGTTATACTATTCAGATTGCATAACTATAAATATGTTACATGGTATTACTTTGTTTTGATATAAATAATGTGTGCGTAGTTTTATTCAAAGTGAAGCGGTAAAATTGGTGTACATATTATTATGTCGGGTGCACCTGTTTGAGTGTGTGTGTAGACTAGAGTCACAGGTAAAAGTAATGGAAGGTGATTGAAATAGAAATTACTTGGAATCAGATGTAAGTTTCTATCCATGTCTCATATTAAACAAGAAAATTGTTGCTTAAATTTAGTAATAAGTTGATTATACTTTGATTATGTAGGTTTTGAATGTGTGTTTTGGTTTTTTAGTATACAATTTTCATAATGTGCTTAGGAGCAAAAGTTATATAATATATTTATTTAATATATTTGTGTCATATATGTTTCTGTCATTTATCGAATCCAGTATGATAATAGAATAAAGTGTATTTATTTATACACAAAATAAAGCATATTAATGCCATAGAGTATTCATTGATATATGCTATATATGTTACTATGTAACCAGGAGAAGAGGAGAAGGGTGAAGGAGAGGTGAAGGAGAAGAAGAAGAGAGAGGTGGTGAAGAAAGAGAAGAAAGAACCAGGGGAGAGGAAGCGACCACAGAAAAAGGTTGGTTTTCACTACCAGAAATTATCAAAATGTCATGAGTTGCCTAAGATTACCAAGTCATGATATGGACATTACTAGGAATTATATATAACAGATTACAAATACAATCTGAGATGCAACAATTAATTCAACAGGTTTGCATCGTCAAATTTATTTTACTCTATCATGTTATACACAAATAAGCATTTTTAGATGAGTAGCAATATCATTCATCCTTTTTTTCCCCCTGAGCCTAGCTGCATACATGTACCCACTTTCGATTTTTGTTTACAAGTTCGAGAAAAAGGGTACATGTAGCTGGTTCAATGACACATTCCATTTGTCCTTTTCATTCATCCACATTCTTTTTTGGTTTAAGAATGTAGATAATCCTATAGCAAGTAATGCTTCTATGTCAATGAAGATTTTCCAAATGTTTCAATGAGCTAAAACCGATTTTGAATTAGTTTGCCAAGTCAATAATCTGAGCTGCAACAGTTCGTCTCAGATTTATAATACCTGGTCTTACATGTATTTCTCTATTCGAAAAAAAGGGGTTTCTGATGAGGACGTTGATTATTGAAATGTCAAATAGTTACATTTTGAACTTCATTTTAAACAGTTCAATTCTTAGGAAATAGCTAAACTACTGAACTCTTTATCATAATACTTTATACCTTTTTCATATAGCTAAAATAGAGATGTAAGACTATTTATTATCAAGTACGATTTTTCATGTTCATATAAAAATCGCGCACGTTGCAAAATCTTCATTGATATTTCCTTTTCAAAATTTTCCTTTTTATCTATCAACATTTGATAAAAATGGGCCTAGTAATTTTACCCTATTTGATTACTCCACGGTTTCTTCTCCCAGGTTGTAGATCCTCCCTCAGAGCAGCAACCTGAACCTCTCCTCAAAGAAGTTGTCAAAGTAAAGAATTACTTTGTGTACAGCTGCTTAACATATCATTTGTATAACATGATTTAGGTTTGATTACAGAGACTCACAACTGAAAGCATACATGTATATGATTTTTTATTATTTGCTGCCAATAGATTGAAGGACGTTTTTAGATTTATTATTAAACATAGGGCATAAACATTCATCACGAAGCTCTACATGTATATATATTAAAACCATTGAAACAAAACTCTATTCACATTAATCTTAATAAGATACAACTGTCCTTGAAATACAAATGTCCTTTTCATTGAACCACACCCCTAAATAATAACGAAATATGTGCTTCATGGTGAATGATTATGCTATTAATGAATTGAATCAAAACTATGGAGCCATTTAACAATTCTTTGAGTAACATTAGATAAAATCTATTGCTTTATGGCTAAAATTAGCATGTATAGTCTAATATATTTTTATACCATGCTGCAATAATATTTGAAAGTTTTGCGTTTTTACAAATTAGCTTTTTATGATGTTTGATTCATACACTTACAAATGTATTCTGGATATTGCTGGACATATACTTTAAGATTTATACAATGAAATTGCTTGTTTGTAAATGCATCGTGATTCCTTAATTATTAAAAATCCTGCTAATTAAGGTTTAATGCTTATTGAACGTTGTAATAAAAAAGATTGTACTTCTGAATATTATAATTCATTAATTTGAATAATTTTGAAGTGTTAGTTTTATCATTTCTAATTTTTAGGATGAAGAAGAAACGGTTAGTAGCGTTGTCTACTTGATGTCTAGTGTGCATTTTGATATGTGTGCATTATGATTTTTGTTGATAATCTTGTCTGCTGTTTCATAATATTGATGGCATTCCATTCAGTCTGCACAGAAATCATACTGATTAAGTAACTTAAACTTGTACATAATAAAATAAAATTTGATATTGTATAATGTGCTTGAACTGGGAGTACATCTTTATACAATATCTAAATTTAAGACTTTTGCTCAATTTTCTAGCCTCCATCCTGATAGGGATGTGACTTGTGATACAATGTGGCACAAAATACCGTATTTTAGGTTTTTTTGCACTTAAATGTTACTTGTGATTATATTTTAACATTCACATTTGTTTTAGTTTTCAGATTATGTTAATCATTACACTCCAGACAGATAGACAGTGGACCATTTTATTGTTAAAGTTTAAATGATAATGGTTAAATTGGAAAATTTTGATTTATACCTTTGCACATTGGGCAGCTTTTGATTGCTTTAAACTCACAATTATATTTACAATGGTTGACAAACTGTCTATTTGGTTACGAGTCGTACATTGATTTGGTTTTATGATTTATCTTAACTTTTGCTTAACATATTATTGAATATGAGTCCAGTATGTCATCTTAGTTACTACCTTATGTAGAATTCTAAGTCTGATATAATGGGATGCAATTTTGTGTATCTCATATTTAATATTGGATTGCTGATCATTTATATGCTAAGTTGTAAATACTAATTGCATGTGGTCTAATCATAAATCAACTCAGGTTGTACAGCCAATACAAAGGGAGAAAACAAAACCCCCCACACCAATTAAAAAAGAGGTCACATTTAAGGTAATATAATGAGCATTTATTGGTGGCTAAACAGTGGCTTAAAGCTGTAGAATTGTTTCTTTTTCTTTCACTTCAAGCTTTTATTAGGATATTTAGTTTTTCAAAAATACCAGTAGCATACATGTACAATCAAATGATTGTATTTTTATATTCGGACAATAATGTTGTGACATTTATTTGTTTCATTCAAATGCCATTTCAGTGCACTATATTGTTATTTATTCACTAAATTCTAGCCAATTGCACTGGATAAAATTTGATAATGATAAATTTGTAAATAGAGACTACCTTTCTATTGCTCACCTGCGATTGGACGTGTTTACCACTTGATGTTTCTATCACGAAATTAAATCTATTTATTCAGTCAAACTACGTGTAGATCTATTCACATTATTTCTCACATTATATTTTCAACTAGAATATAATAGACACTAGAAATGTAGTCGATTGTGTTTTTCTACATTGATATATATTTCATGATAAAATTATTTTGTCAAATGTAGAAGCATTTTTTTTATTAATTTTCATAACTTTTCAAAACTGTATTGAAATTAAAAGCCGACTGTCTGTACCACATATTTTTGTTTATAACAGTATCATTTAATAATAGATAATACAAACTACATATACATGTACAAGATGAATTGCACTACGATTTAATTTGTAGTTATTCTAACATATTCAACGTAATGTTAAGTATTTCATTGAAAATAAGTTTACATATTTTTTATATAAAATACATAATGACTTTGTTTATATAAAAATATAATTGATATCATAAACTTGATTTAGAAATACAGAATTAAAATGTATTGCATAACATAATACATATTTTTGTTGCATTAAAAATATATTTAAATATTGTGTGTAAATATTGTGTGTAAATAAATTCTGAAGGCTGTCATCACGCAGTGAGCGGCTAATATTCATATTTTGTACATCTTGAATACTATAATGCTCTTATCTTACAACTATATATACATAAACAAACATCTTATCAAGCAAAATACTACAAAAAAACAAATGTGATTTAATATTTTACAGCATGCTCAGATAACGTTTGAAAATATTGTATTACCATTTTATAATCTCGAGCATAATATACTTACTGAAGTTCGATAATTATTGAAAATATTGCCATTTGAATGATTACCTTATCAAACAACAAAATAAGATTATTGTTTTATTGAAATATACTGTTTGCAGCAATTTGAATAATATTTCAAAGCATTATGTTTTGTTATTTCTAATACCCTCTTATAACACACACCTGGCACAGAAGGAGCCATCTGCTGTCTCTGTAGCAGAGGAGGAGGAGCCAGAGTCCGCCCCGCTGGAGCTGCCCCCGATGCCAGACCTGTCCATTCCACGGCCAAAGCCGGTGCGCCGAGTAGAGCCGCCGCCACTACCCCGCGCCCAGCCTCCTGCGCCGCCTAAACTACAGCAGTACCGCAGTCCTGTGAGTAGTGGAAATTGGTGTGAATGCATAGGTCCAGGGAACAAAATGTTATAAGGACTACTTAATATTGGTGGCCCGGTGCAGGCTTCTTTTATATCCCAGATCAGTACGGTGATTTCAAATGATAATGGCCCAACAGGTAAGTAAGCTGCTGAGCTTGTCCTTTAGAACAAGTGCCTATGCAATGACTCCATGTCGATTGGCAGGGTGTCTACAAGCCCCACAACACAATCTACCTCCTCGTAATAAAACAATTATAGTAACAGTACACTTCAGATATGGCTACATACATGAACATGTAGCTCATGTTTTGTTTTGGTTCGAAGATTGTTGCTTTAAATCTTGTGCAATGTATATGACTCACGATTGTATATATCTCATGACATTTTCCTCCTGCTGCATCCTTTCGAAGGAGATCCTTGAAGACACAATGAAGGTAATGCGTTATGAAGTTGACTTTGGTCAGTCTATCAGTTTGTATTTCAAGTGATTGTGAACACACAGACAGTGCTAGTCATAGGTCTATTTGAATGGCTGTTCAGTTCATTTCATATTGCACCAATAGCTGAAATAATTTTTCTGGGAATAATACATTAACATGGTGATAGTAAATTGATGGATGAATTGTGTAATGTTCATCTGAAAATTATTCGATGCAATATGAAGAGAACACAAATGTTTCTGTAGGTATGCTAGATCAAGTGACTTGCACGTTTTCTCATTTTTAACAGTACAGATGACGGTAAGTATGAAAATTGTGATTCTCCTACTCTGGTTTGAAAACTATTGTCTAGTGTTGATATGTTGTGAGTGACACGCCTTTGTAGCGTAGGTTCTAATTCATTTTCTCGACCCATAAAGAAGCTTCTTTTGCAGTCATCCTGGCACAGTAGATTTTCAATTTTATCCACCTGGTTCCACTAAGACAATTCAACTCTCCTGATATCTAGTCACACAATGCCAGAGTCATGCCTCTTTGTAGCCTTGTCGGAATTACAGATAACCTTTGCCCAATGGTGAATTTATTTGTTTCAATTGTAATAATTTTGTTAAATTTCAACATCTGCAGCCCCAATCTGCTGCCCGACTGTCTTAAACTCGGCCATTAGTTAACTTACTGGTTTGTATTACCAATTAAATTGGCACTTGAGATCTAGAGCACTTCACTCTCATATGCATAAATGATTCCCCATGCAACTATCAGAACCCTACTGCCCAGTCTTATGTGGGACCAGGGTTAAAAAAGCCTGGTTCACTACAATCATCAGCAATGATTTAAAATAAGGCCTCAAGCTTTTATCCTACACTCTCACTACTGCAGGAGAAGCCCAAGCGCGAGCTGGCGGTCACACTGATTGAGTCTCCGCCACCCATGCCTGAACCGCCAAAGCAGCGGCGGCCACCTCCATCACGCAAACCGAAGAAGACAAGGTACACTCACAGTTATTACATAAGTATACCATGGGAATCAGGACATGCACCAGGTAATACTATATAATGGTGGGCCAGATGGGCTTAGAGTAAACCACTTGAACTAACAAAAATCAAGCATGGGTGCAGATGGCATTAAAACAGTGCTTTCTTCAATGGGTCAAAACACATAAATACAATGTACAAACATGCTCATTCATGCTCCCTTAAAAAATCACATACACTCAAACCCGAACAGTGGAAACTGAACAGCACTTGAAGTGAACTCTAGCCAGTTTGTGCACAGAGTTGCATAGATCATCTATTCTACACGCAGACACCACTAAAACGACAGGGCAGGAAATAATATGTTCATTGCAGGGAGCTTGGCTTTTTTAAACCGTAATCATAACATTAATATGAAATACAATGTTATAATGCTCATATTAACCCCCTCCGCTGTGTTGTTTTAGAGAGCGTAGGAAGCCACCTCTTGTGACCTCTGTGACCCCTCAGGTTGCCAAGGAGACAGCCAAAGAGCTCGGCGACCCCTTTGACTACCTTGCCAAGTACTGCATCATCCAGTAAGTACTGCTCCACTGTGGAAAACATATATAATTGTGATTGTAATATTTTGCTAATAGTGTAGAATCTTACTGAAGAGGACATGAAGAGATAACGAATAAATGAAAATAAATGTCTTTTTGGAGAGTTCTTTTACATGTTCCTCTGATTTGTACATGAATACAGCAAAATAAGACAAAAATAAAATAAAATGAATTAATGCATAGACCTGCCCTAAAAGTTTAAACAGTAACCCTAGTGAGGATAAGGTGTAAAAGAGCTACTTGTAAACAAGACTAGGAACACTGACTGGTCCTCCAAAAATACTTTCATAGACCAACAGTTGCGACTAGTTAAAAGGAGCTGACCCTGATGATTAATCATCATGCATGAGGTAAAGTTAGAACACTGACCTTGTGTTTCAGCCCTGACCGCCTGCCTCACTATGAGAGGATTTTCTACCAAGTCATCGGCGAACAGGTAGGAGAGATCCCTCATACCACCGTTTGGCTTTGTTCCCACATCCCACTGTTTATAGTTTGATTATGTACCATCGTCATATCATATATCATGGCTATATATATATATATATATATATATATATATATATATATATATATATATATATATATATATCCCTAATATTCGCGGAAGTTGACCTCAAAATCAAACAACAGCAAACCAGTTTGGGTTCAAATGTAAACTTTCTACTGAGATGTGTATCTTCTTGTTAAAACAAGTTATTGAATACTATAAAATGTACAACTCGCCTATCTACTTATCATTTTTGGATGCCAGTAAAGCATTTGATAAAATTAATCACTGGCACCTGTTTAGCAAACTTATTGATAGAAATGTACCCACTATTATTGTTCGCATTCTCTTAACATTATATAGTTGCCAGAAATATATGGTGAAGTGGAGTTCTGTTTTATCAGACTCTTTTTATGTAACAAATGGTGTGCCGCAGGGTAGAATTTTATCTCCAAGCTTCTTCAACATTTATATGGATGACACATTTTTCCACATATATATGTAAACGTCACAACTGGGCCCATGGGTTGATATAAACATTGACTTGTAAAGGCAGTGTGAGTGATCAAGCTGTGAAAACCAATGATGTATATGCACAAAATGCGCACATTTAAATTCAAAGTTAACAAGTCAAGAAAACTATATTAGCTAAAGAATCACATAACATTATCTAGGTCCACCCTCCATGAGAGGCGAGCAACGTAGATATTTATCATTAGTACATGTATAAGACTTCATATTTATAACCAATACAAACATTTATCTAAAAAATTTATCTAAATTATTTACACAACAAATATGTGAATTGTGTTGGTAATTGTTATTTTGTTTTCTTTTTTTTCTTTTAATTTAAGCTTCAATTAATAAAAAGTACTTGAAAAAATTGCTCTGTAGATCTTTAGGTTATCTTCATTTGTGCTTACAATACAATGCATACACGTACCAAGTACATGTATGTTGATCAAAAATGGGTAAACTGTACAGCAATTATCTCATATAATCACTGTTTACATAGGTACATGTACTTTGCTATTTACAAGCAAAGGAAATATGTCATGCACAAGACATAATTGGTCAACATTATGGCAGTTCATTATCGCAGAGAAAATTTGAATATTAGGTAGAGAAGAAAGCAATATTGTAGAAAAAAGGATTCTTCTCAATCTCAACAATCTTTTTGTTGCACCAGTATGAAAACAATTATATGATGGCATGCATGCATTTGATACATTTATTTTGTTGATCTCCCATTTTATATGGTAAACCATTCAGTTTCTAACAACAATCTAACTCAAGAACTTGGAGATCATTTTCATCTCTGACCTGTGGAAGAAGCAGACGTTTGTTTGTGATGCATTTATCTTAATATTTCATGATGATTGTAACCTGCATTATAATGCTGGCATTTGTGTGTGTTTGTACAAATGCCATGTACGACATTGGCGTATTTAAGTTTGATGCTGTAAAGAAAGTGAAGAAAAATGTGAATTACATGAAGAAATCACTGATCGAGAATCATGTCATATCAAAGTTTCACAGTGACAGTTTCTTGCACTGTGTCACTCAGTGCCATGTGGCAGAAGGATGTTATGCTGTGCTATACAAGAAAAAAGAATGTACCAAGAGCAGGCTGCCATCTCCACTGATACATGTAAGCCTCGACCCCATGAAGGATCTTCACAAGGCCTATGTAAGTGAAATGAATTGTGATAATAAAATTGAGTTATGATTTTATATAATTTACGCCACTTAGAGAATGATATTACTTGCTCCGTAGTCATTTTATATTTTGCATTGAAATCTAGATACATGTTCACGAACTGAATTAACAATGAAGCATATTAAAATTGGAAGTTAATTATTGTGAAAAAAGTGCCAATTGATAAGAATAAAGATCTGACTGGTTTTAATGCATAACCATAACATTACAAATATGTGTATCCGCCCACACTGCCAAGTGGATTTTATAGAATAATTAAACAAGATTGTGTGACAATTTTATACCTGTTATCTTACAGTGTATATTTGCTCAATTATTGCTGTTTAAGCTGTGAAAGCAATCCAATTTAAACATATCATTATGATTTAATCATTAGTATTTGTACATGTTTCTTATCCCCTAATCTAATATGCCATATCAAAGTGATCTGATGACCTAGCAGACAGTTTGGTGATTTACATGTATTTAAGTGTGAAAAACTCATTAACACACAAATAATTTAACACAATAATAGATGCAAAATTTATGATAATTTGTCTGGTTCAACACAGATATATGCACTGGAAATTCATTTAAATATATTTTGAAGACAACTGTAAAACTATTATTCTTGTTTGTTTTTTCAGAGCCATATTCCACTAGACACAGACTGGATCATTATTCAAAGAAGAATTGATGCTACGACAGATTTTTACAGAGGCTGGCAAGAATATGTGGAAGGATTTGGAAATTTCGGGCACAATTTCTGGCTCGGCTTGGAGAAGATTCACCAGCTTACCAGCATGACAGACACTGAACTCCACATCGACATGGAGACATTTGAAGGAGAACAGTTTTATGCACGCTATGACCACTTCTTTGTTGGAGACGCACCATCCGGGTTTGTACTATCCATCAGTGGATATAGTGGCACAGCAGGAGACTCCATGATAAATTGCCCTTTCGAACATCGCACTCATGATGGGATGAAATTTAGCACATACGACAATGATCAGGATCAGAAAGATGGTAATTGTGCGATTAATAATCATGGAGGCTGGTGGTACAATTGGTGCCATTGCTCCAATTTGAATGGTCTCTACAAACAAGGGAGTCAAGAAAATCGTGTGGCTTGGTACACTGCAAAGGGAAGTTTTTGTTCAATGAAAACAACTGTTATGAAGATAAGGAAGTCATCAGTTGATATAATATAAGTACAAAATATTTATTAGTGTAAGTAATCTTGGTAGATGTTACCTGAAATTATATTATGCCAAATGATGAGAACAGTGGCTCTGCAATAACCCTCATGGCATTTTGTCTATATGTATGTTATATTTTAGATTTCTGAAAATAAAATAGAAAAGCTATATACAATGTATGTGGGCCATTTGAGCATCTTGAGTGTGAAACATACATGTAGATGTTAATTCAATACCAATAAAAGGGCATTATAAATGGGCCTTTTGTTCACACTTTATATTTTGGTACTACATTACAACATACATGTAGTAAAACCAAACTTGTGGTGTTTTTTGTAAAGTTGACAGATGTACATACACGTATATCCAAATTTATTGATAAACTTTTATTATCTTATGATTAATGAATACTTATGCAAGCTCATAGAGCATGGGAATAGTTTATGATATAATACATGTAGTTGTTTATGATATTCATTATATTTAACTATGGATTGTTTGCTTTTTTTGTTGACATTGTACATGTTGTATAATATGTTAAATATTTCATTAAAATACTTTCTAACTTTGATGTTTAGATTATCTGTTTTAGGTATAGCTTAGTTTATTAAAGTTTTAATCATGTGTACAGATCAGTTAAAATCACAAGTAGAATGTACATGTATCTAATTAGTAGTAGTAATAGAATGTTGAATATATTATTAATATGTATACATGTATTATTGAAATATTAAAAGAGTTTAAATGTTTGTTGTATGTTATTTGATGGCTAACTTGTACTATAAAACAATTTACCACGAAAGAAAGACTCTTTGAAATTTTCTTCCACGTATATTTCCACTTTTGAAATAAAATAGAAAATATATAGTTGAAATTATTATGATGATATATGGAATATAGATATTTTGATTGCATTGTATGGCAGTAGTCATCTTTACAAGACGCCTAACCAACTTACACATAAAATGAAGTTTGGGGGTCATTATGACAAAGCCATGGTAACATGAAATATATAATGGTAATAAATGAAATCTAAAAATGTTTTTAATAGACTATATAGTTCCTTATACTTAAATAAATTCTTATGATGTTATATTATTTATATAGTTATATTTTATATATATTTTTAAGTAGAATTCATTCATGCATTCCATAAACTGATATGAACATTACATTTCACAAAATGTTATTCAAGAAAAAGTGCATCCTGCATCGAGTGGTTGGTGGTAGTGCGTGTAGATTACTTTAGCTTGTATATAACGCCTTTTAAGAAAACCTTAAGACAACAGCAGAACTTCTCTTACAATGTACATATATTTAGTGGTTTCTAAGTGTATCATAGCATAATCATAATCGCTGTAACAGGCAATGAAATCCATTGATGATGCAGCTTAGATCCTGACATGACACAATAGTTGAGAAGACTGATTAGTGCATCTTAAGCTGAAGAGCCATTAATTGGGGTTGTCTTTCGACTTTGTATTGATCACTGCACTCTCACGAAAATTTTTAGCAATTACAATTGTGTCCTCTGTAACGGGACACGCAGGGTTGAATTTTATGTAATGTTATATGTACCTTATATTCCATCTTAATCATCCTTTCAACACACACCGGTAAATCATTTCCCTAAAACAGGTTTTTATTACCATGAGACCATGCATTCGTTATTGTCTAGTATTTACAAAAAAAATGGGGACTTGATGGTGTTTATTGGAAGATATGAGTAATATAAAAAATCTGTTATCCATGACAGTAAACCATTAAGATGATTTTAGAGGTGTTTGTACTGATTGCCCCTTTATAACACAGTTAATGGCGTTGAAGAACCAAAATAGGTTTGTTTTTGGTATTCTATATTGTCAAAAAGTATGTGAAATGGTTTGGCAGCAATTTAAATTTCACAAATATCAGATGTACAGTTTAATATAACCTTTTGCCGTCAGGTGTATCTTACCCGGATGAGCTATAATATTGCAATTTCTCGCTTTAATTGTTCCATTATTATTCATCCCCTTTAAAAGTATCACTTCATCCCAACTGCAGGTGTACCGTTACGCGGACGTCCCTCACCCCGACGGTGCCTTTTCCACAGATGAGAACAAGCGTGAGATCACTAAAGTGCCAGAACTCGATGCCAATGGGCAGCCGAAGCAGAAGACGCGACTCACTGAGCACGAACGCCGCATGATCGACGACTTTGCTGTGGTGAACCGCGCGACTAAGGCTGAGTTCGCACGGGTAGCTAGTGGTGGTTTAGTTAGCTTGTGAAAGTGTTGATCTGACATTTTTAGATGGACTAAAGTTATATGTAGGTTATTTGACTTACTGATTCTGAAGGTCAGAGCATGAGCACAAAGGTCTAGGATGATCCAGCTGTCAAAAGATGCATGAAAAGATATATCTAGCTTGTGACCATTGTGCAACACCTACATGTACTATGGAAAATATTGTTTTTCAGGGTCAGAACGAGGGTGACCAACAGGTGGCACTTATTAGTTTCACTCTGGACACATTGATTGACAAGTACGAGCATCTACAAGACAAACTTGACACGCTTATGTGTGAGTATTTGCATATATATGTGTACAAATGTACAGTTAAACATACATACATGTATTACATGAACACTCTTTCACCACATGTATAAACCCATCAAGTACTTGCCAATTGACAATTACAAGATATGGTGACAAACTCATGGGTTATAGGCATTCAATATGCATATATACCTACCTCATGCACTGAAGCCTAAATTTATGAGATAGACCTTATGATTTATGCTTTCAATGCACACACAATATCAATTATACTGAATTAGGTCAATAATAGAAAGATTAATGGAATTCTAATTGATACTGCATGTGCCAAGTTCAATGATACTGCATTTTTGCTTCAGTACAAAGAAACAAAGTAGTGGCAGAGATGGGTCGCAAAAGCTTCCCTGAGATCACGCGCCGTGATTATAAGCCAAAGAAACCAAAGCAAAAGAAAAAGGTAGGGTGCAAAAATGATCTAATGAAAGAGATGGTCAAAATTAGAAGTTATGATATATTGAATCTTAATTTTTACTGATAGACGTCAAATTATATAATAGTTTAGTTTTATCACAAGATGGCAAATTGCTCTTTTAAGGATGTGTACTTGATATCTACCAGATATTATATGTATGTAAATAAGGATGTAAATTAAACAAAACATCGAACTTTATATGTATGCATAGAGGCTCTAATTCTTTTCATTGGCTCTCTGACAATCACATACATGGAAACATAATTTTTGCAGAAAAAGAAGAAGTCCAAGGATGGAAAAGAGACAGCTGCTCCGGAGGTGGTTAATCCAGAGGCAGCCGGAGCCGTGTCTGGAGCTGAGTCTGGAGCAGAGCAGGACAAGCAGCCAGGAATCCTCACAGACATAGACATCATCATGCGCATGGACAAAAAGATGCTCGAAGCCGTGAGACTTAAATTAAATAAATCATTTTATCTTAAAAGAAAATGAAAAAGGATTTAGCGTGGCAACACAGAAAACGTGAAATGTAAAAAATCTAAATTGTTGTTTGCCAGTAAAGCTAACAATAATATTGATATCCTTTTATCTTTATATGTATCTTTTGTTTGAACTTATGTTTTCACGAAAACAAGCTGAAAAATTGAATTTTGCTACATTTACTTTGTAACTGTTGGCAGAATGGATGCACAATGTATACCAGTGGTACTCTCTGTATTGTTATATTTCATGTAATGAGTTTGAATGTTACAGTACCCATAGTTTAAAAATGCAATTTAAATCATATGAAAAAGTCAAGTACTTGCTATTTACTGCTAGATAATGTAAATGTCCCTCTCTCTTCAAAAATAAGATGCTTTCCTCTGGAAATAGAATAAGTGTTCAAGATACAACAGTATGTATATGAGAGGATTATTTCTGAGAGAACTGTCAGAATGGCTTATTTGTCTCGGCCGGGACTATTACTGCTTGGTGATATGGTACCACAGTGGTAGTGGTCCAGGTTGAAAGTTATAGATTAATAATAATAAAGTATATATTAAATGTGCAAGTGAAATAGTGTCCCCCATCACTACTTCTTGTTTTGGCCACCAGGTGGAGACAGATGACGGTGTGCGCCGGCTAAACCTGGAGATTGACCGGGTGCAGGAGAAGCTCAAGGATGTAGATGACCGCATTGAGGCTCTAGAAGGTCAGTAGGTCATGAGCACTGGTAATCTAGATTTAGGCTGTTTTGATAATTGAATCAGAATTAGCTGTGGCATCGTAGGGATTGCTACTTACTTCATTGTCTTGCCTCATACATACATTGTAAATTGTTTACGGACAGAATCTTCTTGTCGTGCTTGTATTTCTCATAGATCGCCTACTATTGTAAAAGTCGAACTAACTTCATGACTATCACACCGGTATTTGGTTGTTGTGTATACTACTAAATCAGCATATTTACATCAATATAAGTTGTTCTCAACTGTATGAAGACATTTGTTGTTGTGTATCACCAGATGAGAAGAAGCTGATGCTTCTGTACGCACGCGACCGGTACTTTGAGGACAAGTTTGCAGACGGTCCCAAATCAGAGGACTGGCTGCGGCCACAGAGCGCCCTCTACAAGAAGATGCACCCACACCCGGTAAGGTCATAATGCACCCACAAGCTGTAAGAGCATAACACACTCACACCCAGCAAAGACATAATGTACACACAATGTAAATAGACATAATGCACCCACATTTATAACAGCTCACAATGCACTCTCATTTGGACCGTCATGGCGTGTCCAACTAATAAGGTCATAATGCAGCTACACCACATACAAATTGTACGCTTTTAATTTCATAATGTTTGTTTTTCTGATAAAGCCAGAGTGTACCTTTACCATGCCATAATTCTAAATGTGTTTAGCTGGTAATAGGCTACTCATTGAGCCATACACTCTCCAGTTCTCTTGCACAATCTATCATACAATCAATCAAGCAATCAAACACTTTATCAATCATCTTAACCACCAATCAAATAAAGCAATCAATAAATTGCTCATTTCATCAATTAACCAATCAAGCCATCAATCAATCATAAACTTAAACCTATTTTCTCCCCAGAACGCGGAGATGAACCTGTCTGAGCTTGAGGACGCGCTGCAGCAGCTCAACTCGCACCTGCTCACTGAGCGCGAGCTGCAGTATGTGTACCACGTGCTCGACCTGCCCGGCCGCATGCGCCGGCGCCGCATCGATGTCCAGCTCTTCTCCGTGGTGGCCGCGCTTTCGGAGAAGATACGCCAAGTCGAGTGAGTACTCGTTGTGTTTAGGCGACTTGTGGTACACTTCTCTCTGACTTTGTAGCAGCGATAAGTCTAGTTAGTAGTACAGTAGAACCTCCAATTGAGACCACCTCTATACTATAATGAGATCACTTCTATGATAAGACCACTTTTCCCGGTCCTAATCCTTGAAAATGATTCCAGAGGGAACCTCAATATAAAGATCACATCTCCATTGAGACCTCTTTAATTCAGTCCTATGAATAGTCTTAATAGAGAGGCTTTACTGTAATTTGTAGACTAGATGTAGAAGATTCTGCCTCTGTGATTCATTTTATCTAAGAAGTCGAGTGATTAGTTTTTGGTAGCCTAGTTGTAGATGTCTGTGACTGTTGGTCATGCTTTCCCAGATGATAAAATAGTTGAGTGAGTAGTAAATGATGTAGCTTCTAGGTTGCTGTCATTAAATAAATTAAAACTCATAAAGAGAAGGTTAATTTCAGGATGACTTAGCCCATGATATTGAAAAATCCATGAAACTCTTCAGTCTCAATATTACCATGTCCCTTTGCTGTGTTTCAGCCCGCTGATCCGTAAGCTCATCAATAAGTTGGACTTTGAGGCACTCAGTGTCAAAATGGAGAGGAGCAAGGTGAGAGGCAATGATATGTCTTACCACAAAACAATAAAAGCTAGTGATACTTATATTATGTCAAATTACTTATACAATGTAGAACCAATCCAGAGAAGTTGAAAACATTGTCCGTCATTGCTAATGTTTAAATATAAATGTTTCCATTCCATGATATACATTGACCATCATTAGTTATGTTTGGTATAGATGTTTCCTTTTATCTGTCTATATTATACAGCGGTTCAGGCTACGAGTAAGGTTATTCAACACAGACAACCATCTCGGGTCATTCCCACCTCTACAAGCACCTATGGTTGTTATAACATGCTCTATACATGTTAAGTACAGTGTACCTTCTAATACCCCCTCTTCTTTCCTCGATCTATGTAGGAGCTGTTTGGGCTGCTGAGTGAGGAAGAGGGTCTGGCCGCACCCTCCGGGAAGATCACTGCCGGGTCCCTGGGGGTGGAGCTCGTAGCCGGTGGTGTCTCCGCGGAACACACACAATACGTTAGTGATCACATCATCATCAACCTTTTGTGCAGTGTCAAATGAAATATATCAATAGTAAAGCCATTAATTAGGTGACGCATTAAATTTCTATGAGGAAGTCATTATGATCAGCAGTGAGTACATTGTATTTATGTGATGAGCAAATGTTATAAGCTGATGTAGGGTACATTGGATATTCATTTAGAAAAATGAAGGAGCAAGAAAGGCATGGTATGGAGGAGTATTATATCAAATTTATGAGGTTTAAGTGTTTTAAAGAAGTTGAAAAAAAAGAGATGGTTTTTTAATTCTTGAATACGTGTATTTATGTTTAAAATAATGCTTTGCTGTTTAATCGAATATGCGTTTGTATTCAGCAGTTTGCAATATGTATGTTCTAACTTTTGTATCATCTTTTTAGGTGGTAAACAAGTTTAACCGTGAGAAGAAAGGCGTGGTCGACTTCCTCGATTTCCTCACCTATGTACCACTCTTCATTGAGATGCACGAGCGCATTATTGGTGACCCGCTGTGCGATGATAGGATCATGTAGAGGTCACCAAGAGGACGCAGCCTGCAGATAAAGCCAGAGTTTATGGAGGTCATTAAGGTTAAAGAGGATGCTTCTGTCAGGGCATCTAGATCAAAAGATGTTTAGAATGAAGACATGTTGGTAATAAAACTATGATAGTTTAAAGATCAATGGTTGACAGATATATATACTGCTTTGTGCTGACCAATTTAGGCTACAGTACTGATCCCGTAAGAAGGTTACAGAAGAAAATTTCCGAGGATTACGTTACGATTCCTTACGATCTTTTCCTAATTCTTCTTATTGTTGCATCTATTATGAACGTAAAAACCTTCTGTAGCTTCCTCAAATTACGGCTTTCTTCATAACTCGCCTGTTTGGTTACGTTTATTCCGATTGTTCCCCTTATATTATGCATTTTACGGAGGTTCCTGTAATATAAAGATTATTTCTAAAAGTTCAAAATCATGCCGACATTTTGACATAATTTCATTTCATTGGGTGTCTGTACGGCGTCCGCACTTCCGGTTTCACTTTGTGGCAGGAATAAAAGAGAACGGCCGAACAAATCAGACTATTTATGAGCAAAATATGGGCTCCAAATTGACAGGAAGTATAATAAAATGTTCTGATTATTACGTTTTTTCTGTTTATTTCGATAATCGTAAGTGTCGTAGTTTCAGTGATTGAGCAGTTTCAAGAAAACCATGATAGCCGTATCTTTGTTTCGAATTGTTGCGAATTATTACGTTTTTTACGCTGATTTCTCTAATTTCGTTACTATTCTGTATCCTTTTGCCATATACATGTAATCAGTACTGTATATGATAATTTAAAACTTGTTATATTTGCAACAAAAAGTCAAACCAAAATGTATAATTTGTATAAAAACAATTTTTGAATTACATGTACTATATTTGTAACAATATGCAAAATCGTCATTGATAGTGTTATTGAAATTTGTAACCTACTGGGTGTAGTCAACAAGATTTAAAAATGTTTGATATAGATAGTAAAATCAGAAAAAAAAATTCAAAATATTAACAGTCTACAAACCAAGTCAATGTGATACTATATTAGAAAATCAATGTGAAAATGCATGAAGAATGTGAAATACATAATTATTGTAAATGGATAAAAATGGATACGAATCATGTACCTGTATTTGAAGTTTCTGTATGAGCAAGTCTTACCAATAATTTAAGAAAAAAGTCTTATTCATGTTTAATGTTGTGTATATTATAAAAGAAATGAATCCTGATTGCCAAATATCTTATTGTAATATACGAGAATTTTGGGGAATATTATAGAATTGTGATCCAACGTTGGTAGAACATTCTCTTTTCTGCATATGAATATACAGAGCTTTGAACTTGTCTGTGTTTAAATGTTTGTCTCTTTGTTTTGTATGTATATAGGGCTTCATCATGTAGAAGTAGGAATGACTTCTGAAGAAGACTTAACCAACATTATCCTGAACAATTTGTGAAGGTCACATAATCAAAGATGTGCTGAGCATATTATATCAAATTATACTACTACAAAATAAAAGTATTGTATAATTTAGTACGTGACAATGTGATTATTATTACTGTGATATAAACGCATTTTTTTATTGAATCATATTTAAATGAAACTGCACACTGTAAGTCTTACTGCAGTTGGGAAGTATAAATTTGTCTATAACCACTGAATGCTCTGGTGAATATCAGTATTATACGTGTTTTCTGCTTTGCTTGGTTATAATGTATATTGCTTGAATGATACGCTTCACATTCATGTTGGAAATTCAGTGAAACCAATGGGAATGATTTATATAACTTTAGCAAATTGATAGTCAACATACCTGTATTCATTTGTGTGCTTTTGTCTGTCTATTGCAACAAGTGTCAAGTATTTGAATTTCTTATCATATTGTGTATACACATAATTATCTCACCTAAACATGCATATTTGATTTCTAACTTCTCTGCAGCTGTAACTTGTGACTGAAGATTTTGCTATGTTCTGAGGTGCCAAAATTGACAAACTAATAGTAATACAATGAAGCTCAAAATTGAAGTTTATTTAAAATAGCAGCTTATCATAATATGAGAGTATGAGATAGGAAAATATAATATGGTTAGACAGCCAACCAGAATAGATTTTTTTCGCAAACAGCAAGTCAAGAGAACAAGTGTTGAATTAGTAGTTCTTTATTTCTTGAATGATTTACATGATTCATCTGTGAATACTTGGTATATTTGGTTATCTTGTACATAATATATATCTTACTGCTGACCAAGCTTGCTTTGAGATTTCTATATATCAATGTGCATGAATTAAAAAAAAGTCCTTACTTTTAAATGTGATTATAATACAAGTATCTGTGATGATGAAAAACTTATTTATCAACTATAAATAGTGAATTAGTGTCAATGTTGGTCTTCTTTTTACTCTTTAAAAGCATTTTGAAATACTGTTTGTTGTTAATCGCATACCTAATGCTGAACAAATGGCACTACTATACACTGTAACTCAAAAAGTGACAAATTTAAGCTGACTTCTGCTGTTCACACACACACACATGAAAAAACGCCCCCAAATACATGTAGCTCTTACATTTTGTGACGAATTGTCATCAACATTAACACAATTGGCCTCCTATCTCTTACATTTTTACCATTCACTGATTTTTTGCCTGTCCAAGCATATTTTGAATTTATGGAAAAGATTCTGCTTCTAATTAATTTTTCATTTGAACCCACCTAACGGAAAATTTCCATCATCCTAGTTTAAATGCCATGGCCTTATGGCTTGCCATTAGAACTTTTGATGAGGAGTTAATTATGAGAGCCTCTATTCTCCTTTCACAAAAAGCATATGCTTCTATCAAGTATGTTCTTGATTCTGCTCATGTACTGAGCTAGTTCCAGAAAGGATTGGAATGGTGAGAGCAAACAATCCACCATCTCCAAGTACCCAATGCTTTACAGTTGCTTTAGATAACAACCAGCCGTGTAGGGGACAAGGTGGTGGTGGCACTGACTGGAACAGTACGCAGAGTAGTCTCAATTGTAAAGGACTGGCCCTTGTCTTGCAGTGTTGGGAAAGCGGAAAATGGGAGCCACTGAATTCCCAGACGCCTGGTACTTGTAATCTACAAGAGAACATGGCGTCTCAGAAGAAGGCCTGGATGTCGGAAAGTGCTGATGGCAAGTATCTAGAATGATACTGCTTCTAGCATGATAGCACCCGATTATCACAATGAACACTTGTGCACTGGGACAATGCTGACGTGGGATGGCAACGATAAACCTACTAATAGAGAAACAAGATCCTGTACGATCAGTGACTATACATATATATTACGCCAACGAGAAATGAATGATTGTAAAGCAGACATCACATTTAGATATGTTGCAATAGTAGTGGACGCCTATTATTCATTATATATTGAACACATACATGTAACTGTGCAGGGAAACAAATGCTCTACAGGCATCGAAGGTAACCAATGAGAAAAATGCACCAGTCACAATATCTGCCAACACCAAGGCCATTAAAATACAATAACAACAGGTCCGTTTGCAACTGTCGTTTGGGATTTACAGGATTGTTCTGTGAAACGAACATCATCGAGGAGTGTTCAAGCAAGCAATGTCAGAATACCATCATCTACAAAGATGGCATCAAGCAGTACGCCTGCGGTTGCCCACCCAGCTGTTGTATGAAACCAACTCCAATGAGTGCAGCTCCTCGCCGTGCCTGAACTCATCAACCTGCATTGATGAAGCCAACACCTACACCTGTGTCCGCTAGGCCAGGCACAAAGGTGTGCACTGTGAAACCAGCATTGGTGATGAAGATAACAAAAATGTTTGTAAACGTCATTGTGGCTGTTCTCACTATATGAGGCTAGAGCGAGAGAGCGAGGCAGGGGAGGCAGCAAGATAGCGATGAGAGGGAAAGATTGGTGGACTAGATGGAATGATTGATGTAAAAGAGTGTCTGTTGAGGGAGAGAAGGAATGATAAGATTGAAGGACTCTTGTAACTGAGAGATTGGAGGGGATAGAGTTAATAAACGATTGGATTCAAGAGTCTGTCTTAGCCATGAATGATGCTGTTACCTTATAGTAAATCTACAAAATATTTAATAACTTTCATCAAAGGTACGGTGTTGAACAAATTAGTATTTACTTGGTGCTTAATTGAAATATGTAGTACTTTGTAACCCCGGCAACCAGTTCAATTGCAACACCCGGTATGTAGGCTCCCTATGCACTGTGAACCTGGTGTTATGGTTTGGCTAGTGGTGTTACAACTGGGCAATCAAAAACCTTAGTTGGTGGAGGATATTGTGAAAGAAGACGACACAAAGCCATAGCCTACCTTATAATATTTTTACAGAACGTGTTAACATTGTTTTTCGGGCAAATTTGAATATACCACATTTTATTGAATGCCTGCCTAGCTTTAATATTCCGCTGGTATTTGATCAACCTCCAGCTATACATGTAGGAACTCAATAATTGACTTACATGCCAGTTTTTTACAATCGCTGAGTCTAATGGCTAATTGTTAGTCACATGAGACAATGTATACCTGTATGTAGAGCCACACTGCAGTTTGAGTATATTGAATAATCAACTCAGCATGCTATTAAAGCCCTTTGATCTTTCTATCAATATGAAGGCCCCATTAAGCTGCATACACTTGAGGAGGCAACAAGTTTTCTCAAAGGACCGCTACTGCTCACCAACTAGTATATATAGAACTTCTCTAGATCTGATAAGACCACTCCATTGTTTGCCTCAATTTGTCTTAATAGAGAGGTGGTCTTTTTAGTGAGTGTTAAATTGGTCTCTTTTATGAAGACGGGAGCGACCGTAATTAATTGTAAAGGGGGAGGGGGCATTTGGTATTGACGAGATAAAAAAATGAATGCCCTCCCTAACTCTCTATATTGAAATTGAATGCCCTCCCCATATGAACATCAAGAGGATGAATATGAACAATGACATACTGTAAAACTAGAATATTTCGTGGCTAATAAATTTTGCGATTTTCATCTAAAATTATTCTGTGACTATTTAATTTTGCCTTTTTTGTTCCATCATGGACCTACTTTACATAGGCTATTAATGTTTGCTGACTATTTAAGTTTGCGTTTTTGCACCTACCCACGAAATTCACAAATTAAATTTTGTGCAAACAGTTCTAGTTTTACAGTACTTTCGTATTATAAAGTTTTATATTGGAAAGATTCCCTCAAAACTGTTTAAAGTCTATTGTAATGAATCATTCGCTGTCAATGGTCAATGAATACATATTTAGCAATCTATTTGACCTGTTGACTTTACAATACAGTTAAATACAAAAACATGCATATTGCAGGGATGCATCAATTCGTGTGACAAAAGTGCTTAAAATATTACCTTTTCTGTTTGAGAATTGAGTGCCCTCCCTTTTACTTTGAATATAAATTGAGCGCCCTCCCTTCTGTGACCAAAGAAAATTGAGCACCCCTCCCCCACCAAATGACTGCTTGCCCCTGCTGATTCTCGCTCCCTTAAGCCCTCTTTACACTATAGAGAATTCCACCTACATGTACGTAGCTCTACGTGGACTGGCGAACTGGTAAATTCGTCGGGAAATTTTGAACATGTTCAAAATTTTTGGAGGAATATTAAGTTTGGTTAAAGTTTGCTTCAAATAGCCATTCTGCGTCTATGGATCGCAGAACATTCGCACGTATACGTAACACTTTGTTTGCCTCAGCAACTCGTCGTGCCATGCATCTTTACTACGTTCAATGCCGCCACAATACGCCCAAGTTGACGACGTGACATAATACATGCAGATGCGTTGCACGGATTCGCCTATGATCGCTCTAGTGTAACGCAGGTTTTAAGCTCAATGCGCATGGTCAACGCATATGAATTGCACAAAAAATGGTCAAAATACCCCGAATAAGTCGGCAGACATGGCCACCGTGGATTTGGAAGAGAATGACGTGACAGAGAACACACCCAGCGACATGCCACAGAAGCGGGGATGTCAAAGCCAAACGCGGCCACTAGGGATGTAATGTGGCAAAGAAAGAATATGCATAGCAACACCATTATTTTTTAATGCAAATATCCATTATGGGCCCCAGGATCCTGGGAGGGGTGTGTGGTATGAGTACTACAATGATTTACAAACACTGTACCACACGTTACTACTATTATAGTCGTAGTAATGTATATGGTATAGTGTTTGCAGATCATTGTAGTATACATACCACACATCCTTCCCAGGATGCTGGGGCCCGTGTCCACTATCACTATGATATGTTTGATGATGAAAAAATACAAAACTGAACCAAATATTGTATTGCTGTAATCTTGATTTTTACTTTGCTATCCTGAATAACTAGTAGTAAATGTAATGAGAAAGACATGCAATGGATTGCCCAGTACTGGTAACATTTTACAAAACCCAGTACCATTCCAAGATTTTAAATATGCACTGGCCCCATACTGCCCAATAGCGATATGCCTTTAAAATTGTATGTACTGGCTCTATACTGACCAATAGCGATATGCCTTTATAGAACTTTGAAAGGGTGATGATATAAATGAAGTGTACTAATACTGGCCCGGTATTGTCCAGTAAACATGCATGTATTGGCCCAGTACTGTTAGCATACTGAACAATGATATTAGCGCATTTTTTATATGTACTGGGCCAATTCTGGATCACTTACTATATGCCTTTATAAAACTTTGAAAAAGGCTTTTTACCAAAATGGATACACCTGGCCCAGTATTGGCCCATTAAAAGTTAACTACATAATGCAATCTAAAAAAATAAGGATGTCAGAAATTTTAAAAAATTTAAACATTGTTTCTTTTGTCTGTATAAATGGTGTATGGTAGATAGTCACAACACCATTTATTGTTAAAACAACAATAGTGATAGGTCAAATAAACAAAGACTATTTACAAAACAGAACGTCATCAAACAAACTGCAACTTTAAATAAACAGTACCATAAAAAAAGTTTGTTTTACATATAGTGATAGGCAGGCTTTAAGATGGATTGATAACACAAACATTACAAATAAAATAGTACCACGTGCTATGAAACGGGGTGTGCCAAATATGAAATATACAATGCATGACTGTGCCCTCTTTAAAATAGAAGCCGCCATGAATGCAGAGACTTAGTAAATGATAGACAATTTATCATCATGTCATTTGGTCCATTGATCGGACTTTTACAGGTTTTACAGTACCATTACTGGCCCACTTAAAAACCGACCATTTAAAAGGCCTTAAGATGGCCCAGTTTGATCCATTGCCAAATACACAGCCTGCCGTTACTGGCCCAAATTTCAATGGGTATTAATTCAAAATTATTGACTATTTGAAATATCCTTTGATAAAGATTTCAAAGAGAAAGTCTGCAACAGCTCATTTTGAAATGTCGGTTGCTATGGTAATATGCTGATTATCTTAGTATAGCTGCCGTGTTCAAACTTCTGTGGGACGTGGCCTCTAAGGCCGTGTCCCATTAGCCTCGGCGTATGCTTGACACAAACTTTCTAGGCATTTCTGGCCAAATCGAGTAGT
The DNA here is from genome assembly GCA_019095985.1 of Streblospio benedicti. Classification (NCBI taxonomy): domain Eukaryota; kingdom Metazoa; phylum Annelida; class Polychaeta; order Spionida; family Spionidae; genus Streblospio; species Streblospio benedicti. The sequence goes on along the minus strand of CM032666.1, from coordinate 20,753,862 downwards.
CGACAAAATGATTTTTTTCCATCGCATAATCAACGCACAGTCAGCCCAAAACCAGTGGATGATTAGCAGACAGTCAGCAGACAGTCGATTCAAGTTCAGCATAAACTACACGCACAAAAATGCTACCCGGTGAAGATACGTCGAAAATACGTTGACGAGCTGCCGGATGTACATGTACCTATCGTACGCTAAAGATGCATCAAGCTTACGGCTTACGGCAACTTTTCGTCTGCCAACCATCTGCTCCCAGTACGCAGCGCATGTTTGGCGCATGTTTGGCGTTTGTTTGGCGTATGTTTGGCGTATGTTTGGCATATGGTCGAAGTACAAAAACCAAGGGATTATCTATTTTTTTATGCCGTATACGCTGAGGAGGTTTTTAGCAGCACAATACCTCGGGAGCGTAAAAGAGCGGATTGATAATGTTCCTGGAAATATTTTTGGGGCAGACTCTCGTGACCGTTTGGCGCATGTAAAAATGGCCCCAGGAATGCGGGGTCGGCGTAGCTGGCGGACAGTTGCCGTACATGGCAAAATCTGGATTTCCCACCGATTTTTATCAGCTGAGTGTGAAGTTCCAGTGTGCTGGCCCCAGTGGGACGCGGCTTTTAAACGTTAAACGTAGGCCTACTAGTGAATACTATATCATCAATCAATATAGTATTTTCAACACATTAGTTTTTATACTTTGCTTTACATATTATTGATATATTGATGGCAATGACGGATAGAATTCTAGTATTTCCAAGGAACATCATGTATTCAAAACAAAAGTCCATTGTAGGTCTTCGAACATTGTCAGTGTCATTGATTAATTCTTGGATCCACAATAGTGGTTGGTTGCGTCACACCAATTTCATGAGTCTCAATAGCTAAAACCCTGATAAAACTTTGCTGTTTCTACATTATTAAGCTGCGCAGTGCCATAGACTATGTCAATGTTTATGTTCAGATATTTGCCACTAGTGTGTTTTCTGGTGTTGTGTGAAGGTAACCAATGCAAGAAATGGACCGATTATAATGATTGCCAAAACCAAAGTCATTGTGTAAAATTCAAAAACCACACATCCATTTACAACTTTCGTTCAGGATCCACAGGACTGATCGATGAAACGAACAGCATTGATGACGATTGTGCAAGCGAGCCATGTCAGAATGGCACCATCTACAAAGACGGAATCAACCAGTACTCCTGCGGTTGCCCACCAGGGCTTGTCGAACTGCTGTATGAAACCAACTTCAATGAGTGCAGCTCCTCGCCGTGCCGGAACTCATCAACCTGCATTGATGAAGCCAACACCTACACATGTGTCTGCTCGACCACGTTCAATGGTGTGCACTGTGAAACCGACAATGCTGGGAAACGGGGGGACGTGGGGTATTTCGACCTTTTGCCATGCGTAGTTGCACTCATGCTTCTCACGATGTTGGTGAACACGTTTATGGCCTTTCTCGCTATAAGTCTAGAGATTAGAGACAGGCAGGAACAGGAGGAAGAGATTTGGAGGACGAATAGGGAGAGGCGAGATGGCGGGTAGCGATTGATGGATCAGATGCAATGATTACCGGTAATGTAAAAGCGTGGCTGTTGAGGGAGAGAGGATAAAATTGAAGAATTCTAACTGTGTTTTGGGGGGAGATGCGATGAAGCTGGAGGACAGAGCGATGAGAGATTGGAGGCGACAGATATACTAAACTGTTAATGGGACTCCAAGAGATGTCTCTTAGCCTTGAATTATCTAATGTTGTTGATAAGTTACAATCAATTTTCTAAGAATTTAATAACTTGCATGAAATGTGGTTGGGCACAATAATATCTACCTTATGCTTGATTAAAACACGTGGTACCAGTATAATTACAATATGTAGATGCCTCACTGGAGACTTTTGATAGTGCTATTTTTGCCTGGTGGTTGTTACTACTGGACAGTCTAAAAATAAAATCTTAATTGGTTGAGGACATTGTGAAAGAACACGAGCCAAACCGTAGCGTTTGAATGCATGTTATGTTCATCTGATGCACAATGTGCTTGAACACGAAAAATAGAGCGTTATCAACTTGGTATTGCTGGTCCTAAAGTATTTATTTGTTGGTTGTAAAGGTACAGGCATGTACACTTAGAAAGGCATACTCCATCCTCGGCCCCCTCCCCCATAGACAGAGATCCAATCTTGGGGAACCCTTTTCCCGAAAAACTAGATCTAGTGGATCTCTCTCCACACACATTTCTCTTGCAAAATTTATCATTGAATTTGTTTTGACCTTTTACCACATCATGCGCCTCGTCCACGGGGTAGGGCCTACGAGAAATCTAAAGCATCTCTGCATGTCAGTGCGCGTATTTCTAAGTCAAATGAAAGAATACATGTACCTTCATCTGCTGAGTGAACACATTGGTTGGGTAGTTATTGCCATAAACGCAGAGAAAGAAATGATTAAGATATGATAAGATATACATAAACACTGATTAAGCAGCATTGATGGACACACATAAAAACATCCGAGACCAACGGGGTGTAGCATATTTGGCCATATTTGATTAAGTGAGCCAAGAGTCTTTATATCTCCTTCCAGATTTGCCACTGCTCCCAATCAGCGTATATGGTTCATCTGACTTCAGGGTGAACCTAATAAAACTAAGGTGCACGCAAACCGGGGGCAGTTATTGTTCCCTTGGCCACGGATAATAAATCTCTACATCTTTCATATTATTAAGATATTGGTTGCACAACACTGTGCAGCCATGACCAGGATGATAGTCATTACAGTAACATAAAGCTCGGGGTTTGATCCCCCTAACGACTAAAGACTAGGCTACGGGCCAGAACGGTTAATAAGGGTCATCTGAGTAAACTACAAGACAGCTTACCGTATACACGTTGGATGCCAAGGTATTGCAACGATTTTATGCGCTCGGGAAATAGTTTTCTGGATCTGGATCTGGATCTTTTGTTGATGCCTTAAATACATACGATTAGTCAACGAAGGTATACAACTAGTGCCATCAGCTACATACGGCTGTACATACTAAATAAATTCACCAATTGTTAAAAGTCTTACTAAACCTCCATGCAAATCCACCCCTTTAATTCCCGTAACCCCCCCCCCCCCCGTGCCCCGCCATTAATATAACAGCCTTGAAATAAAGCTCCTTGACATTTTAAATATTTTTAAAACTGATATGTGATCGGCTGTTAATCGGATCGGCGGACCTACTTTTCGGCTGAGTAATCCTGGTAGCACCTGCTATTATCAATGCGCGCGTTGCTACGGTGAGCAAGTCTCGGGCCAGACGAGACTTTGAGCACTTCTTGTTGTGTTTGACGAGGCCACTGAGAAGACACGGACCGCTTGGTGATACAGGATAGTAAACTTGTGGTAAGTCACACGTCTTTTTATCAGTTTGTAATTAAATTATTAGTTTTAGAAATTTGAAGACGATCTTAATGTTCATTTGTTGAAATTGTAGAACTTATATTTGTGGTTCTTATTTGCATAGAGTTGTACTTTTGGTATTACGCATTGACTGCAGATGTCAAAGTGTTAGTGTGCTTTTAGCATGGAAGAACAATGCCAAATGTGGTATAAAGTGGATTAATTTACATTGATCTGCATTTAAGTTAGATCCATGTGTGTCCGAAGCTTATAAATGTCCTTATCTACGTTACAAAAACCACGTGGCTGAAAAAGTCTTTATCTTGGCGTCACAACAAAAAGTAGTTCTGCAGGTGCTTGTTGAACCTCAGAGTGTTGAACAAGTTTGATATGTCAATGTCAACAGTTTACCTCATCAAACAACCATAGAAGACATGTCACCTTTAAATCCATTGACCTGTATTCGACTTACAGCCAATAATCAATAAGTGTTAATTGGGAAGTATCGATCAGCTCTGGTGATACCAATCGCGGCTGGACACAATCGTCTTTCTTAATTTTTAATTATGCCGCTAATTGATATCTCTTGTGAAGAGGACTTTATGTCAGACAGAAGCGATTCACCTTTTCCTTTGAATCACTTTGATGCTCTTTTTAGTATTTAATATGATTAGATTTGAACGTATTTGAAATTTGTGATGCGCATTTGAAATACGTTGTTGTAATAAATGCACTCTCACAGCGCTATACACTATGAGTTTCTATCGTTTAATTGAGTTCTAAACTTATATAACTTTACATAAAACACAGACGTAAAGAGACATTCTGCACACATTATTCATACATTTACGTAACATTATCAATATCTTTATCTAAAAAACAAGAGCGATTCAAGCAAACTTTGAATTCTTCATAGAAACAAGCACTAAAATTCAACAGAATAGTGAGGATCACCATAAATGTTTGCATACCAAGGTTACATATGAATAAAAATAAGTTCTATACCACTAAAGTATCCGTCGTTTGTTGAGCAAATACCATACATATCGTATACAGCGCAGCCTTTAATTCAAACCACCCACTCATTTAAAATGGATTTCCTCAATAATAAGACCATTTTAGCATCCACGTTCCATTAAAAAGTTACAAACTTCAACCTCTACTAAAGAGAGCACCTCTGTAAGGAGACCACTTGAGCCAGACACTATGTAGTATTAATGGAGAGGTTCTACTGTAGTCGCGAGAATCATTGTTTGCCGCAGACCTACTCGTGCACAATGAAACCTCAGACCTAATGTAGGTGCTGTGGGACCGCTCAATAGGTACTTTAGGGCTTCTGGCTAAAAGCTCAGTCTCACGGTCACGAATTTCAATTCCTGAAAATTTTCGGTGCGGTGAGGAATGAGAAATACACCAAGATAACATAGGACCAACACGTATTAGATGAAAAATGTGCTGCTTGCAAAAGGCAAATACCACGGCTGCTTCTGCCCCCCCCCCCCGTTTTTTTTTTACATTTTATTATTATTTTTTTAATAAATATTCGATGATGGGTGACCATACCATAAAAGAGAGAACACACGCGAATCATTGTTCATGGAAAGGTATCAAGTCTACAGGGTTTGTATCAGATCAAGGCATATTTCTAATAACGCATTATCAAAGCAGGCGGCCAGTGCTTTACACTGAATCATTGGTCCATTTATCTTATCTTTGTATCCTATCGTATCGGAGTCTCGAATAAATACGGTCACCCAGAGAACGTCACATACTAGTATGTTAGGGCGTGGAATTCTGATCTTTTGAATTTTAACTCGTTTTGAATATTTGTTGGTTTCCATTTGTATGATTTTGGCTTGCAATGTCAGCTATAATAATAGGCAGTGGGAGGGCCGCACATCAGGCATATCTTGTTCTCGTGTAGATTGTAAACTTGTATCTTTAATATATCTCTGAAACGTGCATTATCTCGATCTGTAACTCCACCGCAGATTGATTTTCGAACAATAGGAGTGTGCAGCCTTGCAACTCAAGACTTATTCTTTGAGTGGTGTAAGTATAGAGAATAAAACGCTACTTACACACAGTAGAACCTCTCTATTAAGAAATCCAGTGGCTACCCTGACGTTGCTTGAATATATTTGGCGTGGTCTCTTTTGGAACTCTGTACATGGTGGCGTGTCTATAAAGGCGTGTGACTGTTACTGGTCATCTTATTTTTGAGGCGGTGTGTTTACTATTTCTACTTGGAGGTTTTACTGTATATGGTATATGAAGAAAGGTTGGCACAGGTATGTGAGCCGATATTGCGTAGGATTTTACGAAGGACAATGGGAATACATGTAGTTGAGTTGAGTCGACCAGACGTGGTCTTGTTATCAGAAATGCATTTACCACATTTCTTACATGGCCATTTGGCCGTATTTTATACTATTACCACAGATTATTCAAATTTGGCTGTGCTATTATAATGTTTCTATCCAGAATATAAGACTTACTGTAAGCTCGTTCCTCAATCCCTCGGTCTATCAATAAACATAAGGGGGGAAGTTTTTAGTAGGAGTGCATTATTATTGGGAAGAAATGTGGCACATGCCATATCAACTTTTTCAATTGTAGATTTTAAATTCAATGTGTACTGTTTCAGTTAGCTTTAGACCTGATGTTTTCATTACTAAATGCTAAAATATAGATTCCTTGATGGAAGATCGAGAAGCGGGCACATGGAGTCACTTTAATGGGGTACTTTTGTTATCTGCAGGTTTTGTTTGCATGAAACCATCTTCCAAAAATATTGATCTGTCTGAAAATGTAATACTTTAAAATTTACATGGTATCATGTTTTTTTTTTATTACAGTCACAACCTTTTCTCACATATATAGTTTTAACAGCGTTTTTATTATTAAATGTGTCAGATGTGACCATGATCTAAATATCACACTTTTTCCACAAACAAAAATCCTTGAAAACCCCTTGGAATAGAAAGCTTAAAACCACCTTTTTGCAAAATGTTCTGAAGACAACCGCTGTCATAGATTTCAAGACCCACAATACCTGAATTTATGTTCCGGTGTAATCTTTGGCCCATTGCAACGGTAGGCCTATAAAATTCACAAAATTACACATTTGTAAGCCATGCATAGTAATAACACGGCAAGAACAAATTAACGTAAATCTACCATCATATTCATCATTAGCTTACACCAAAACCTAGATATCCCAAAACAGCTACCAGAAACCCAAGTGTTCTGATTCCATAATGCTCTATTGGTCTTTAGCAGACCAGAAAACATCAAATATTTTATTTAACTGGTTAATGGTAATAGATAAGTATGTTATTATTTTTCTGCCTGTATTTTTGATTACATACATTATTACCTTTTAATTTTCATCTTTACTTATCATAAAACCTTTTGTAAAAGAATGTCGGATTTAGCATTTCAAGCCGCTCATATAAGCCTGTACCCGGCAGAACAAGTAACACAGTGATATAAGCATATTTTTGTGCCATGTAATGTGTCGATAACAGTCCACAACGTGCTATGCGCCTCGGTCGATGCCTGCCTGTGTTTACACGGCCTCGGACCGTAATTTCCTGGTGTCTCGGGCGCGGACACATTGATTGGTGCCGCTGGACGTGCTCATAACAGGCCTCACACCGTCAAATGCAACTATATATAATGATCGGTAGCAGACGTTGTGGTATTATGAATGACTTCTTTCTCCTTTTTGACACCCAATTACTCGAATCGTTTAGACTGCTATGACCAATCTGACACCGTATACTCTTTCGTCATAGACCATTTGACAAAGTTTTCGTTCCTTTTTATTTTCTTTTTTTTTCCATATTGAAACATGTTTTGAATTCGAAATATAAGGGTATTCTTATATTCTCATGGTGACTGACTTCCAAATTCATCGACTCATATTAGTATGATATTTAACAAAACAGCGTTCGATTTGAATAAAAATGGCATATTGTTGAGTACGTTATGTCTATTGACCAGGACAGTCAGATCGTTCCCGATCCCCACAACTTGAAATCTATACGTATTTGCAAGTCATACCAGAGATAGTTTGGTCATACCTGTATCGTGGATCAGCATTTGGTTTTTGTTTTCACGTTTTTTTATGAGAATTTCAAGATTGTCTGTGCATAGACTTTTTCTCTCAATGTGGTATGTAAACATTTCCACCCGATACATTAAGCTGCGGTGTATAACAGTTTGCAATGTGGTATTATTTCTTAGAAAATCAAGACATGCTCAATTCAACAAAAACAACAATACTCATTAAAGTAAACAGTTGATATGTTGCTATTTAACATTTTTACAATATGTAGATATATCTAAATAATGGATCGATATCTTTATCATAGTATAAGAACGTTCACAATGTGAAGACAAAAAGTAATGTTCAGCTTTCACAAATATAAACGCATACTTTCCACAATAATTCTTATTTTCACATTCTTTCAATTTCTACTACCCAATGTAGAATAGAAAACATCCCTCCAATCTCAGTAAACAAAACTGGAATCATATGTCACATTTTGCCCACAATATATTTAATCAGCCATGAGCTATCCACAGTTGTAAGACCTTCGGCAGCGCAAAATACGCGATATATCATTAACTCTATAGATTGTCCTTAATTTGATTCGTGTCCCAACAAAAGGTAGTGTATGTAAAAGAACATATCTAACTCAATGATGTGAACAAGGAACAATGAATACTAGAAGCTGATAAAGCCACCTCTGAAGGCTCAAACATTGAGCCCTGTATACAGTGGGACATTTAATGAAGATCGTAGCTACATTATGTCTTTCTTTGATGTCACATTTTTAACATGAATATGTCTAAGTAATTATTTAAATACAACTGAAAAAGTTATATTATTAAATACTGTAAAGTTGCAAAACATGGTCAAGAACACAGTATGCGTTTGTTGTTTACCGGATGCTAGTTAACACATCATTTGTCAAATGAAAATCACCTCAATAGAGACCACCTCTGCAATAAGACAGACAGTTTCCATGGTGACAAACCCCTACAAAATGACCACAGCTAGCCTCCATGAGATGACCACATCTCTATGGAGACTCGAACCCAGGTAGGTGGTCTTAATACAGAGTTCCGTCTGTAAATGCCTTGTCCTGTGCTCGCACCTACCAATCACAATTAATATACGTGCTATTCTCTGTAATGAGACCTATCCTAGCAACCGCTGATCCGCACACAATGCACCATACAAAAATCGTGGTCGGCAACAAAAAGACCGCCGAAAGAGACATATATCTGTGAGAGGTTACGCCAAAAGGCACGATATTTCCTTCTATTGATCCCATCCTGCCGCTACCACTGTTGGCGCTGGCATCGAATCCAGAAGCAAACAAACAAGGATAGGCGCAGCAGACGGCAATTTGCTTAGTTTTTGGATTTGGTGCACGTAAAAAAGTAAGTTTCATTATGCTTCTCCCGCAAATTTCTTTTCACTTTGAGGCAATTATAGTACAAGATAAATATCAAATTGAAATATGCCTCCTAATTGGCACACACGTAGGTGTTATCAGTGATTTTAAGCTCCATAGTTACCATAGTTTGACTTTGCGGGAGCGCACTACAGTTTTCCAGCTAGGCACTTACTGCTATGGGTGTTATGCGGTACAAAGCTATTAACATTGGGGAGACGGGCGATGAGACGAACTGCGTTTTATTGTATTTGTCTTGCTGTTTGCTTTGCTATGTCTGGTTATTGGAAGGAGTTTGGTGAAGGGTTCCACTGAATCAATATCATGCTATTCGACCACTCATAAATTTCAAAGATAAGATATATATTCAATTTCAGCAAGATATATTACAGGAATTGCGGTGGTTATTATGTATGCTGAAGAGAACTTGATGCAACTGCAATTGGTTTAATGTTACCTTATTTTATGGTCAGCGTTCATAAAGGCAGTTGAATATTATACTGAATCTGTAGGTGCAATGTCAATATTATTGGAAAAAACTCATATATTATAACACAATGTAATGGACAATTCACAATTGTTCTTACCACGTAACGTTACAGCGTTAATTCTAATGATATTTACATGAGATTGTGTTGATATAATACTAAAAGTACATGGAAAAATAAAAACAACAGCAACTAATTGTAAAACTAAGATAGCAGTATGTTTAAAACTATGAACATAACAATTAATTTATCTTAATATTTACGATTGTAGATTATTATGGAGTACGTTAGTTAATAAATCTGTCTACGTACTGATATACAAAATGTACTACAAGTTGGTGTGTGTAGTCCATAAAAGTAATATTGAAAAGTTACCAGAGCAACACGTACAAGAAAACACACCATTTGTAAAAAGCAACAACATCAATTAGTATCAAGTAAACTTGAATTCCAATTTGTCTTAATAATTACAAATGTAGATTCTTTTAATAAACATTGACTTATCTGTTTGTAAAATCTAATACTACTGGCAACTTCACGCTGTAACAATGGTAACATCAATCGTTATCGAATTAATGTACGTTGTAATCTATAATGCGGACAGGCACGCAGTGATGAATTAGGTTTATTTGATGATAAAGGTTTCATCAATTAATATGATGTGATCAGCTCTTGTAGCAGCAGTGCGAAAATGGACCACAAATCTGCTTCTTTGTTTCAAACTGAGATAGATAATTTTGTGTATGTTCATTTTAAGAACTGAAAAAATAGAAGTTATGTTACCATCTACATCTACACAAAGAAGGAAGAAAACATAAACTGTTTTAATATTGCCTCTAAGATAGACGTTTAAAACTTAACTTTTGAGACTGAAATAATTTTAAAATATATAAATTCATATTAAACTGTATGGTAAACTGACGATTCCCTACATTGTCAGCAATGACATTCTGCGATTTTCAATTTAAGGTGTTGAAACATAAATGACAAGAACCATTATGAACACACATTACGCAGTTGTGCACACACAACATTTAAGAAAGTAAATATTGTTCTCAAATATTTTGTTCTAATGCCCCTGCTTAAAAGGATAGGATCAGTTACACTAAGTAACACTTTTTGGTGTGTATCTAAGTCAGGTAGATCCTCTGGGTAGAAATGCTGTATTGATTTGTTGGTCATATATTGGCATATTCAACATTTAATAATACAGCCATAGTAATCTCCAGTCAGATTTTTAGGTGTCAGATTTTACATCATTTATGAAATGAGCTGATTTTTCTTTAAAAGATTCTCTATATTTTACTTCAAAATACTTTTACGTATTGTGCATGCTCTACATGATTTTATGACAACTACTAGTAGGTGATTACTGTGTAATATATATATGTATATTTTATGATTATTACCATATATGTGTACAAATGTAAAAAGCCACCCATCAACCAACCAATCAACTCAATTAATGTGAAAAAAAATGATTTACATGTATTAAGACTTTTGGCCAGTGGCGGGTCCAGTGAGTGGCGTTTGAAAAAGAACTCATCCACCTGTTTGGAAGACGTAATAGCATTGTCATGTGAAAGCCACCAAAACTATCTTCAAAACCATTCGGAAACTCCACTCCTTTTCCCCAAGAAACATTGGATCTGTCACTACTGTGTATAATCACAACCTATTATAAATGAAAAACAGCAACAGAACCAAAAACCCTGGTCCTCCTAAGTAACCATCAAAAGTGCTGGAAGCCCATACCTAGCTTGGCACGGCCTAACACTCCTGTTTATGATGCGAGTGTGACACTTGTCACTCTCTCATCATATCTCATCATAAATCCTCGGCATATCCAACAATCATACCGCGGGATCACTACACCACAGTCAACAGTTTTAGAGATGGATTAACCCCGGATTAACTCCTCTCCACCTGTAGTCTCTACACCTACATTCCGGTAAGCACGCTTCTTTCTTAGCTACTATCTCATCTATAGCCGAGGTGGTTTGGGGCTTTGTTTAGCATGCTTGAGACATCATCATGTTTTGTTGATTATCATAATCTGGCTTTGTATATAATATGCATTTGTTAATTGTTTAGATATCATAATTCTATAGACATGGCATGTTTTGGTAATTGGGTACTAGTACGTTGATTTTTGTTTCACTTCCTAGCTATAAATACTAATATGTGAAACTTAGATTAGGAAAAAAAACGTAGGCCATTGGTTCAACTTTAGAGAACAGTGTAAGAGATAATTAATCAAAGTGAAATGTAAAAGTAAATCACAAAGTATTCTGAAGTATTGGGGATGATTTATAAACAGAAATGTACAAAAAGATCACCTAATATACACCAATGAAGAAGTTCACAACACTGTGTTAGATCCACTCTTTATCATTGTCTGCCTGTAGTTTATCTAATTTATATAGCAATTTAGGAATGTGCGCCAATGTCTGGGACATTTGAAGTGAGAATGATGACACTTGGATACAACAATCACAGTTATCATTGTATTTGGACATCTCATTTATTTCGCCAAATAGTGCCATTCATTCCACTTGTAAATGTCATAAGTGTTAATATATAAACTTTCATTTGTTGTATGTGATCTGTTTTCTCCATTTCTGTGTATTATCATGTGGGTGTCCGATAGTAAGGCCAGATTTTGTAGGAGGTGATCTATAGGACTAACAGGGACATAACAACAAGGTTCTGTGCAAAAATTTAGGTAGTATTCATAAATTTACATTTGTTACTGTTTACGTATTTTTATATGCATGCAATTATGGATAAATGTGTTTAAAATGCACTAAACATGTTTCACAAACATGTAGATACAGTTTGTTCAATTCTCATTATTCCAGCTAGTATTGGTCCAAATAAAGTGTTTGACATAATTTCCATAGATTCCTTTATCTTCAAAACCCAAATATTTTGGCACCAACTTGGAAAACTACAGGCTATGAATAAAATGTTGAGTGCATTGTGTTTAATGAGCATTTGTTCATTTACAATAACTCTTTAGCTTCAAGTAATTTACGCACTTAAGGTTTCAGCTAGTTCCGCTATCTTCTCGTTTTTGTAGCATGTTCTGCTGTTTTTGTAATGTTACACAGACATGAAACGCGCAGCATGCTACTTAAATCAGAACTCAGCAGAATTTGCCAAATCATGAAAAGGTACGATTGTCATTATCTCCATTGTGCACTGCCCGCCTCCCTCCCTGCCTAGGTTGCCGCGTTCACCATGGGTTACGAGTACACCCAGCCCCGGGGGCCAATCGCCGCCCAGTACAAGTCGCCCGGACCCGTCTACTCGCTGCCTGGACTCACTGGCGCAGTGGGACACGATCCCAGGTACAAATCACCCATCTCCTATATATTGTGCTTATCCAATACCGCAATATCTACTGTTGCTATACGTGGACATAAGGCACATAGTTAAGAGCCCACGTTCTAGGATGTGTCACATTTTAATAGGAAGCTATTTCCCGTATCTATACCCTCATATTATCCAAGGTTTAATGTGTATTATCCTAAAGATTGATTTGTCATGTTTTGAAAGCAAATATATTTTCGTAATGCGTGACTTTCAAAGGTGCTTAAATTGCAAATGTGATTCACTGTTGATATCTATGAGTGAATATTGATTTATGTGGATATATTAGTTATAAGTATTGTCATGGACATTGAAACCTGCCTTTCTGCCATTCCCGGCAACATGTGCTTTCTGAATATCCAGTCTGTATTCTGACTTCTTGATGAAAAAGCAAAGTAAGATTGTGATAATGTTGCACGTTTAGCCAATGCTTAGCAATATCCAGAGATGACATGTAATGAATGACATTCTGAAAATATGAGGCTAAAACCAGACTAGCAGCATGCCCCATTTATTAATAATTATAATCTGTTAAAATACAAATTTCCAATGCCATTGTATTTGCCTACAAATATACTTTTATCTGTTGCACGCGTGTGTATTGATATTATGGGTGCCTATTAGACTGTGCCTCCCCCTTTAGGTCGACCCATGGCAAGAATCCGTCGTGGCAGTTTGGTGACCGTACTGGGAAGGACGCCACCGACCAGAGCCCGGGGCCTGTCTACAACCTCCCACCCAACATCACCAAGCAAGGTATGTGCACTTGTGAGAGACCGAACACACCAGGGTAATTGGGGGGGGGGGGGTATAGGTACATGTAAGGATGAGTGGGGGTACAAGACTACAAATAGTAGCCGCATTCACCAATCAGGGAACATCTATGGGCGCATAAGAGAAGGTGCATGAGTGAGTCAGGGTGGTACGTCTAGCCCGTTGAAGAACGCGTAATAATCACTGAGGTTTTGAAATAATGCTTGGCATATAGTATAGCAACACCAATTCAGGAACATGATAATATCATGTGGTGTGTCATAAAACATGATATAGCTGACTGTGACATATTTTCGATATAGATCTTTGTTCATTGCCAATCATTAGCAGAAGTCGCCATCGTATTGAAAGGCTCTTGTCAAAGGGTTCTTTTCTGTTCCTGTGTTTGAAACATATGATTGGAGAAATGTTTCAGAATCTGACCATTCATATTAATACAATTTTGTTGCAAGTATCATACAATGACTCTGATTGTGTTACAAGATAACTATACAGTCAAAATTGTTCATTATAAAATTAGAAATTCCTTTTATAAGGTAAATAGTGCAATTTATGTATGAATTTTCTCTTCTTCAACTTTTGCATTTTATCACTGTCTGTGAGGTAGTTTTGAACGTGACATATTTTCTTTCCTCTATATGCAAATAAAGAGTGACTCTGTTTTTTTTACAATAAATGAAGGACAAAATGGATTTGATACATGTCATATACAGTCAAACCTGTTTTATTTTCCTTTGTGTAGTTGTGATGTGTAACTTTCAAAGGACCTTTAATTGTAAATGTTTTTTACCATTGAAATCTATGAGTGTTTATTGATTTATAAGCATATGTTAGAATATTATTATTGTCATGGACATTGACACATGTCTTTCTGCCATTCCTGCAACTATGTGCATTCTGAATATCCAAACTGTAATCTGACTTCTTGATGAAAAGGCGAAGTAAGATTGTGATAATGCTGCATGTTTAGCCAATGATTACCAATATCCAGAGATGACATGTAATGAATGACATTCTGAAAATATGAGGCTAAAGTCAGTCTAGCAGCATGCCCCATATTCTAGAGTAATAATTATAATATCATGTAAAGATGCAAATTCCATATGCCATTATATTTGCCTACAAACATATCTGTTGCACGCATGTGTATTAATGATATGGATGACCAATACCATATCCATAATGGCATAGAGAGAGGTGTACCTGTGGGAGAAGTGAAAAATGTGCAAATAAGCCAGGTGAACCTTAAAAGGTGTCCACATGAGTCGAGAACAGGCCATTAACATTAAACATATGTACGGACAATGGGGTTTTTGGGCAATAGCTGAACAATATATAATTATATATGATATTCCCACCATGTTGCAGGCAAGGATGGAACTCCACAGTGGTCGCTGTACGCACGGCACAAGGACTTGAAGCGTTGGGAAGGCCCGCCCCCAGGGGCATACTCTCCAGAGAAGGCCGGCCCGAGCGCCTCCCCACGATCACCTATCTACAGCTTCGGGTCGAGGACCCAGCTCAGAACCACAGACAAGAACCCTGGTGAGTGTCTGTCATCAATGTAGTGGTATGCACCGATAAGACAGTCTTTTGCGGGGTTCATTATGCCGGAGAAGATTTGCGCCACCCTGATCTCAAGCGCGAATAGCTTTGTGTCAGTGACTCACCTCAGAACCACCTACCTAAAACCTACCTCGTGTAGAGAATTTTAAAAGGTTATTGTCTCTGGTCTTGGGGAACTGAAAACCTACAATGATGTAGCTATGAAACGTTGTATCCTAATCCCAATTCTTAACACATGTTTACAACTATGTTTGCAAATTCCTTGTAATGTAAATGTGTGTAACTGGCTACTTCATGGAACAGTTTACGTTTTATGACACGGAGGAAAGCAAATAAGTGACGTACATGTAGGCTATCCCCAAACTAACTCCTCCTAAACATATAAATTCTTGTGCACTCCATGAACATACTTTATTTGCTGTCATGAGAATATTAGTAATGTAGCCTATGTGTATGTTATTTGTTCAAACCTGTGCATGCTGTGCATGTTTAAGTCCATTTCTGTTTGCGGTTCGTGCAGAAATCTCTCCAGTTAAGACCATAGACAGTCTGTACAGACGTCATCTACAAGTGGCGTGGGTGCAACTGTGGTTTATGAATGTTAATACATCATCAAGTGTCATAATTATTGATGGATGTGAATCTAGAGGAAATTGATTTAGTAATAAAACATTAGAACAGTGCACTAGATAAAGGCATACATTGACCGCATTTGGACAAGAGACAAGTTGTCAATTTGTTTATGTGTGAACAACTCAAACAAGTTTATGCTATATCAATATGTAATGAAATCAGTTTTCATATACAGTGTGTATGTACATGTATAACTGCATCTATAGATTTTGTATGCCAGTGGGTTAAGAGGAAACGAAGGTTAAATAAGTTGGGAGGTTGCAAAAAGTGTGGAATCTGGGGCAGACAATGGGAGAAAAGAAGCTTCCCTTACTCATTATTAAACAGCACACCTAAGCAAGAGTAATGCCAACATACAATATCCTAATATTATAACATTCTAAAAAAGACACATATCCAAGGAAATCCACCAATTTATCTGAATCTTCACGAAACCCTGCAGAACACCACCTTTTCAATAAAGCTGGCTACACAGTGGCTAACTCTTTACTCACAACTCTGACGTTGTCATAGTTTTAAACACAACGGGTACACACCATTCTCACTGAATGCTTTCCAGGGAGTTGAGAAGAAATATGATTTGCAGCCACTTTTGATCTCGCAAGATTGATCCACTTGGGCAGTTGGTCAATATAAGAAGCAGTCTTTTGAAATGTAGAGTATTTCATTATTGGTTTATTTGCTTTCAGTGCCCAAAGCGTACAAACTGCCCTCGCCTCTGGCCTCAATAACCCTCTACACACCTTTGGGTGTTTTCAAGGTCATATGAATATGCATTCAATATTGATCTGATATGAATGAACTATAATAACAATTGTTTGCATGGTTTCATTCAGCGCCAAACGCGTACACGCTGCCGTCCCTGCTGGGCCCCACCGTGACCTCCAACATGCGCTCCTCACCAATGATCGCTCAGAAGGGCCGCAGCAAGACCGGCGGCTTCTCAGAGGACCTCATGAAGGTAAGTGTTCTGACACCCACTCACCCACACACGCACTCACACACACCCTCAGATCCATTCTGACAAGTGTACAGTTGGGCATGCACAAGGGGAATCGAACTGGATCAGGGTCGCATTGTGACCAATGTTGTGGGCTTGCTGTCGGGGTAACCCCATGTACATGCTATAGATGAAGATTCCATTAGCTAACAAAGATCCCAATTCACGGGCATGCACGCATTCACTATGCTAAACAAGATCTCAATCTCCCCAGATCCCAGATTACATATATCCCATCCACATTTTCACAGTATCCCATCTAATCATTCACACAGGTACCACTAGGTAAAATAATGTATTGATTCATATTGTCCGCAAAATGTTGGCAAACATTAAACTGCTTTGTGGAATACTCCACTGCCACTCCAAGCACGGATCACTATGGCTGACGTAGCCATGACAAAGTGGCAGCCCTCGTATGGACACAATCCATATAGTTTTGGCAAAATCCATAATGGCAGTAGCAGCACCTATATAGTTTATATGGTGCTGGACAAACAAGTAATGAGGCCATTTTGCCTGAATGGCGTATACCACTATACCTCAAATTAATAGCACATAATGCCCCTATCGTGCGCTTCAATGGACAGTCTGTATTGGGATCAATGCAAGATAAAGCAAAACTGAGCTCTGTATAATGGGATTTTAATGCTATTTAGATTGCGATTAATGGTAAATCTGGTGTTGTGTGGTATAGCTCAATATGACTCAGATATATGCTTGCCTCGTTCTTTCTATTTAGAGTCATGATGTTGACCTTAATCTGTAAGTTTTAAGTTCATTTGATTGGCTTGCATTATACATATTAACCCGCCAAAGAAGCTCACCGTTTCTATCCGTATGCATACTCATATTGTGATCCCAAGAACAAACTGATGACGATACTGAGTAAACTCTTTATTAATTCTGTTTATAAATTACAATACTTATAAAACGACTGTGATACTGCAGTGATACAACTCACCCCATCACTTCGCCAACTCCCAGCCCGTCAAGACTTGCCTCACACCATAGTTCACGTTTGTCGTGCTTTCAGACGCCCGGCCCCGGCACATACGGAGTGACGGAGCCTGGCACGTACCGCCACCGCTCGCCCTCCTACAGCCTGTACCCGCGCACGCAGCTCCCCGGGGACGGCACGCTCAAACCCGGACCCGGGGCGCACAGCCCCGAGAGGGTGAGTGCAGTGCTAAGGGTAACGGGGGAGGGGTACGGGGTTTGGGGGTCAGGTGTCTTGGGTAGCACAGTCCAGATCAGAGTGTGGGAGCGTAGTGCTTGTGTTGTGGGGAGCACGGACCGACGGGGGCGTAAAGACCAGAGAGGAGTAGATATGACTTGTCAAAAGCTAGAGCACATGAACATGTTTTAGTGTATGATTTTTACTATCATTTGTTTTTGGCCCACTTTGTTCAGGCATGTTTCCATTTATAGTTATTGTTAGCTAGTAAAATATTGAGCTTTATCTTGAGGTTACCTGCAAATCCAGCGATGATTCATTGAGAAATGAATACATTCAATTTGTCCTTGCCATGAACTTACAAAATAGCTAGCTTTGATTGGCGTCGACCATATGAAACTTTATGCATTCCGACTGTGAGAGAGTACCACATGATGCTTTGATTTCTTACTGTCACCCACAACATATTGAGTTATGCGAGATGTCCCCTCGATGGGATTTGAAAAATCTAAGAAAACCTGTTTGTCTATCACCTAAGATGGTTGATTCATGTTTCAGGTTACTATACACCAGCGTGCGTCTCCCAGACATACATTCGGTATCAGGCATTCTGAGTATGTCAACCCACTCATTGTCGATGTGCAGGATTAACACAGAGGAGTATCAAGGGATTTACGAAGAATTAACACACCCGAGGAGTCGGCATATCATCATTCTTGTGATCAGAAAGAAGTCTTACCGTTTTCTATAGGCTTCCTTGTCATTAACAGATATATAGCTACTGTGTGTTTGTATATTTTCTTGCTACAGTTTTTTGTGATACCGTATCATCTTGCTCAAAAGTACATGTACAAATGTATTATTGGTACAAGTGAAACTGGAGTATATATTCACAAGGGAGACATAAGAAGTGCTCACTACAAAATGCTAAGTATTTCGTTTTGGCGTTTCCTATGATTTTCAATTACCTTTACTGTTATCATTGATGACATATGAGGTGGTGACATGCTTTCGATTAGATAATGAAATTTAACATTCATATAAATCAGGATATACATGTATATTGTTCTTAAAAGATAGTGACCCGGCCCCGGCATGCACATCATTTCGATATTACAGAGCAATTTGATGAAATGCTTGATAGTAACGATACTTTGTTATATGAAGAAAACTAAATCATAAAATTCGATGACATAAGTATATTGCGATTTCAATACAAAGTTCTTATTGGGATTTTTCATCAAACTAAACATTAGAGTGCACGAACTATTTGCAAGGTGAACCGGTATTACAACACAAATGACTGAATCAGGATGTCAAATTTGTTAGATGTTTATTTTGTATTAGGTCGACGAGGACTGAATCGAGCCAACCTTAGCCATAAGTATTTCATTACATAATTATCAAAATACGATGTTGTCAAAAAGCCAATTGTATCAATAGATGAATGCAGGGGAAGTTTGAACATCATGGTAATTACTAATTCACATAACGTCATCATTTCAAGATTGCATTGTAATTTTCTGTCATGCGTTTCATATTATCAATTGTATTATTTTAGTCATATTATAGTCTAATATCATATGTGGTATAAGGGGAAACGTTGCACAGTGTCACTTTCTGACAAACTACATTATCATAAGAAGCACACAATAAATGTATTACCGTGTTAAAATGTATGTGCTTACGGCACGTTAAACACACTGTCCATTTGTCCAGAGTACGTTGTGAACTTCAAATAGTCCAAGATTGCACTGTGAAATATATGATTTTATGGACATAATAAATTGACACGTTTCATGTTGTTAGGCAAAATGTATATACACGTAAATACAAATATCTGTGAAGTTTGATACATTGTTTTAGATATTTTCATTGTTAAGCTAACTAAAATAACTTTTTGCAATTAATGAATATTGTTAATGTTAATAGGTAGTTGTATACAAGTTATTTGAAGCATTTATCATCATGAGTATGACGTTGAATAAAGGTTTACAAATACAATGTCTAATATTTTAATTTTACGCATTGAATTGTTTGTCTATTTGTAGGCCTACTTAATACATTTGCATACTTGATAAATCTAATAGATGTCAATCACCGAGGTACGTATGGCAATCAGAAATTTCAGGTGGTATATTTTGGAATTGTTCTTGTTGGGAAGTTGCTGATCACTCGTTGATGTCGTCATGAATTTCGCATTGTTCAATGGATGGCATTAATGTTTTTGTGGTGCTAATACTATATCATTGAATCTCCGACTCTTGGTGGCGTTTTCGATGTCATCTAATTCACACAAGGAAGAAGATAACTTCTCACGTGTCTGTCATTTTAAAACTTATTTAAGGCTTATTACCGCAAAAATATCTGCATGTCTGTCTAGGGATTGGGAGTACCTTAGGGAGGTACAACACTATGGCACAATTACAGCGATGTATGCTCCTGGGGGATCGGAAAAAAAATCATAAAAGAGTTACAGGAATTCCATTACTTGGTGGGAATGCTAAATGCACAAACACGGATAACTGTTGATTGTGATACTACAAATGTTCATTGACATTTATATAGAAAACCATATGCATGACAATGACTCACCAGACCGTCCTCTCTGTTGTACTTTCAGACTATTGAGCCGCCACCATGGTTTACGAGTACACCAAGCCGCGTGGGCCCATCGCCGCCCAGTACAAGTCGCCCGGGCCCTGCTACCAGCTCCCAGGTACTGCGTCTTTCAAAACAATGTTTACATGTATCAGATTGTATCTCGCTGGATGTTTGAGATATTTAAGTGGAACGGTGATTTGCAACAGAGAACTGAAAAGTAGGATGTGCACTACCTCCAGACTTTGGATCTGTCAGTGTAATAATATGTACTGCAACATTAGTTTCTACTATCTTACTAATGTCCATGCCACATATGCCAGAGATATTCGTGTGCACTTTTAAAATCGCGTGGGTTTCTGTTCAGAAACAATGCACAGGTATCTAAAGACAAAACTATGCATGGTGCGTCTAAAAAGTTGTATCGTATTAAATCTACATTCAAATCATCACACATAGCATATCCATCGCATGAATCAAGTTATTCATTAACTTCATAGAAAGTGAAATTAGTTCCCAATAGGATACATAATGGACAAAATACTTTAATATGCATTGATTTGAATTAGTGGGGGCTCGTCTGGGATTTTGAAAATATCAACTGTGTAATGCCTTTGACAGGTCTTGTGGGCCAGAAGACCCACGACCCCCGCTCAGTGCATCTGAAGAATCCATCATGGCAGTTTGGGGTGAAACATGGCAAGTTCGCTGATGACTGCAGTCCAGGCCCATGCTACTTGCCCGACAACAAAATCACACGGTAAGCATCACCTTTCTCGTGCGCCCGTCATCTTAAATCTACAGCAGATTTAAGTACTGCACGACCTCAAAGGCGTACACATTTTTTTTGTCTGAGTTTCGTTACGCCAAACGCCTCTACAGCTCTATTCCGTTTACTGTGCTACAGCGCAGGAAAGTTGTGCATTAAAATTTTACCAACTGCTCTCACGGGTGCCTCACGAATATGTTGAAGGGTTTATGTGGCACCGGTGTTTTAATTATTACTTCCAATGTAAAATGTTGGTCAACTATCAATAAATGTCTTAAAATGTTTGCAGGCGGGTTTTATGTAAAGTTATGACGCATGTCTGTTTTCAAATTCTCAAATACAGCATATAGCTTCCAATTAGTGCCACTTTACCGATTCAAACCACCTAAAGGAGACTACGTCTATACTGAGACCACGTGTGGTCAAAATCTGTGTAGTCTCAATTGAGATTATATTTACCAACTTCCTGTTTTTGTGCATGTTGTGGAATATAATCACATCATTGTTGCATAGAGAGCATCTTTGCAGCTTTTACTGCTTGTTTTATTGATGGTATTACTACCAGTAAATCTCGACCATTGTATACATGTAGCTCTGGCGTTGATATCACAACTACTACCTATAATTGCCCACTCATGACGCCTACCCCTTCAAATTACATTGCTTGTTGTTGCAGCAGCAGCTGCTGCTACTACCGCTGCCCCTGCTGCCGCGTCTGCTGTGACTGCTGTTGCAATCTGTTGTTTATATTACAACTCATATTGTCCATAACTGATCATTACAGCGCTGGCAAAGATGGCACGCCGCACTATTCACTGTACTCGCGCACAAAGGACGTGCCTTCATTCAATGTGCCTGGTGCTGGCACATACTCACCTGAGAAGGCAGGTCCTAGCGCCAGCCACTCGGCACCCAAGTACAGTTTTGGTGACCGCACCAGGTTGAGGAAGACAGACCCAAACCCAGGTCAGTGAAAAATTGGTAATCTGTGGAGGCTCGTCCGGGATAAGATTCAACATGTATTGAGCATGTTTTGTTGGGGTTTTCAAACTTCATTCAGGCTGTTCAAAAATGTAGCTTTGGATCATCTGTGTTTTTAACGTATCAAAAAGCATATTCTCTTAATCAACAGCAGTAATAATGATAGGATTAAGATGGAGCTAATCGGATTTCTCTTTGGTCCCATTGTTTTCTTTTTGATATTGGTTACAGTTCCGTAAGTGGTGCAAATTGGGTCTCCTGGAGCTGCAAGCAGAGCATCCTGAACTCACTGTAGATTCATGACATTTGAGCAAAATAAAGGTATTTTAGTCACTACAGTCTTTCTACAGGTCCTAACAACTACACCCTTCCCGGTCTGTTGGGCAAGACGGTGGTAGCTGGCAAGACCCAGGCACCATGCTACTCCCTAACAGGACGCAGCAAGATCGGAGGCTTCAGTGAGGACCTGGGCAAGGTAGCGAACAAATCAAAATTTGCTAATAGTACATATGTCGACATTTTTTATCAATGGACCATTGTTTCTCGAAATACTGTCAGACTGTTCCTATAACACACATATACATGAACACTGGTCAACTTGTAGCATTCGCCCATTGTGTGAAGCTTGCACTGTGGACATAGAACATAAGTCATTGAAGTTAAATCATGTTTTTCATACATTGTTAACCCTTGGTGTATACTGTTTCAGACACCAGGTCCAGGCACGTATGCCGTGGTGGCGCCGGACACATACCAGGACAAGAAGCCGCTGTACTCCATGTTGGGACGTAACCAGATGCCAGGCGACAGCACCATGAAGCCAGGGCCCGGAGCACACAGCCCAGAGAAGGTGGGTGCACTATGTAGAAATTCAATGTCTTGTGATTAATGATAATTAATGAGGATAATATGCCTCTACATAGGTTAAACGGTATAATCTTAAAGGCAAATTACTTGGCTGATTTTTTAGAATATTTGAAAGGTTTGTTATGCCTTCAATTATTGAACACTTTCTGCTTGAGTGGGCAATGAATACATGCGTTGTCATTTATGCAGGTGACCATCACGAAACGATCTGCCCCCAAGTTCCACTTCGGTATTCGCCATTCCCAATACACCACTCCTCTCATCATCGAATGCGCGGATTGATCGATCAAACACATATCTGATTGAGACTCATTCTGACTTGCTTGAACAAGGAAGGGATCTAAGTCAGAATTTTACTAATATGGCATGTTATATATTTATCCTTTGTGTAAATCAATAAAATTTCAATACAAATCCATGGTATAAGGACTGTTTAAACTTTGGTGTTTTGTATAAATTTATGTTTAAAGTTATGCATAATGACCCGAACATTGATATGAATTTTGTTCAAAATACAGTATTCATAGGGATATTATAAAGTTTCAATCAGTATTACTTTTTAATATGGAAAAGTATGTTACTTTTTTGGTGACCATCATTCTGTGATAATCTTTTGTATTATGTTTATTGTTGATGGATTAGTCGAATATTACATTTTGACGTCTTGTTCATGTACATACAAACTTTGTTGAGTGATTATTCAGTATTCGGCAAGTCAGACAGTAATTTGAAAACCATTTCCCTACGTAAACATCTATAGGAAGGTATGTTGCAAGCAATTATGGACGTTTTCCAGGCAGCATTTAAGCTTGCCTATTACGTGAGATCCAAACTTTTGTGAATTGAATGAATAAATTAGTGAAACATGTACTTGTGTGTGTTCCCATTCTACTTGACATAACCAACATAGTTTTTGCATGATAATGCTTGTTGTAAGAATACTAGTTTATGAGTTACTAACCTACGACGGTATCAGATATGTCAACACGAGTTATCCAATGTTTAGTGCTTATCATTTCGAGGTGGGTCATGGGTGTTCAGGCCTTAAATATTGAGTGGTCTGGCTGGTTCATTTGGTAATGGCGCACTTCTGGCTGGTTCTGGGTCTCTTTGCTTAACTGTGGCCTCGTCTGCTGTTTTGGAGGATGTATGGTCGACAAATGAACGGGAAGTGCTGCCACTACCGTTACAATCTGAAGCAATGACACCATGAGACAGAAGCATCTGTTCCAACAGTGCAGTGGTTCACGATGCTCCGTGATTAAAGCTGTGTCTTCCTGAAGGAAACGACACACTTCAGCCTGGTTCTAGCCCAAAAATTGTTATCACTTCCGGGAAACGTTATTTTGATTCTTTTTCATCCTGTGGGCCCCCGTCATGGATTATTGAGTTGTTGATTTGGATAATCCTTTTTTCCTCTCGGGGAGGGTGGGGGGGGGGGGGGCTAACTTGCCCATCTATATGTTTTTCTGCTTAAAAGTGGCCATGCTGACGAGGTCCAGAACGTTATTCTAGACGACCCCATAAGTTCTGGCCACATAATATGCACACGAACCACCATAAAAAGACTGGCAATATTTATTTCTCATTTCTGGCGTTTTGTGGAGCAAATGGAGCTATCAATGTTTACAACCCCCATTTCACATGGCCGATCCTAGATTCAGATCTTCCCAATGATGCCCGATTTGTCATTTCGGGGTGGATCGGCGAAAACATATCAATATTGATTACGTAACAGTCTGATGCCGAAGCATGCCAAAGTTATCGAGCAGTAGAAGCCGTCAGAGACGTTGTAGGTGACGGGACACGGCCGAGACAGACGAAGCATGACAAAGAATTGTGATGATCGGCTGCCGAAAATAGTGGCTCCGTCCCTCTTGGTGGCTATTAAACTGTGAAATCCCACCAGCTTCGGTCTTTCAACACATGCTACAAGCTACAAGCTACAGCAAGATTAAGTGCAACGGCTGCCATTGTTACGATTATTCGTTGCCTAATCATCGTGAATACGTGTTTGAGTATAATCCTTCAGGGACACAAGCAACAATGTAACTCCCCCCCCCCCATTTTTCAGTCTTTTTATTTTGCCTCATTGCATATCTTGTAGCTAAAACTTACGGAATCCCACTGGTACGGTCTGTGACCTTTCAGAAGGACTGGATGAAAAGGCAAGCTAATGGGACCATTTGGAGCTAGCACACCATAAAACGGGAACATATTTACGGAAATTGTAAGCAAGCCCACCATTAGCAGAGAGACCTAACGATGAACAAGTTAACCCTCCAGACGAACAAGAAAAGCAAAAAGTTGATCCTGTTTAACAACTCAATAATCCATAACGGGAGCCTACAGGCCGAAAAAAATCAAAGTCACTTCTCCAGAGAAGTGTTTAACACCTTTTGGGCCAGACGCTGGCAGAAGTGTGGCATTTTCTCTATGTTGACAGCATTAAAATGGGAGCATCGTGGCATTGGAACAGATGCTTCTGTTTCATGCTTCCATTGCTGCTGAGTGTAACGGCAGTGGCGGCTACTACGGTCTCATCTGTCAAATATAATCCACCCAGAGCAGCAGACGAGGCCAGAGCTAGGGTGAAAGACGTTGGGATCCTGCAAGTGCAAGAGGAAGCCACCAGGCAGCCCCGAAAAGCATGTAGATTGTGTGGTTTGGTGCCACATAAGCCGAAAAAATAAAAATCAGCCCGGAACCCGCCCAAAACGTCCCATTCCGTGCCGAACCAGCCAAATCACTCCACATTTGAGGCCAGATCACGCACAATCCACCCCGAAATGACAAATCGGTGGTATTTTTGGAGGATCCGAGCTGGGATCGGCCATGTGAAATGGGGGCCTAAATGAAATGATTCCAGTGCACGATATTGTAATTTGAGCTAACGCCAAGTGCCCTAAAAAGTTCTATATACTCACACACTTAGTGTACACAATGACACATGTTACCCTCTCATTTCACACCATCAGCTGTTGTGGTATCTTCTTTGGTATCTCCTATAAAACAGGCGGCACACGGTGTCTTGATGTATATAGAGGCATATAAAGAGACACTACCATAGCTAGAGACAAAATATGTACAGGGTAAAGATATATAGCATAACGCCTAGGAGGTGCCGCTGTCTAAGACGCATTCACATTGTACATGTAGGTGGGTACAGTTCTTATATACTAAGCTCAATTAAGGCTACAGATATTCCTGTGTTTCATCACATTGAAAACCACGAATGCGCACACCATGTTTGACTACAATACACCCTACGGTCAAACAACATCCCCGCATATGTAAAGACTTCACATTCTACAGATTTGTTGCCAATATTTTACTCATACACAACCCACACAAATGCAGCACTAAACTTACATATTTTAAACCAGTTTTTAGACATTATTATGCACTCGAGTCTACCCTTCTATATATGCGCATGTGCCATGTAAACTGTAAAACAACTAGACTGGTAGTCGTAATTTGATGATTGAACTCACCACTTGACGAGATTAGAATTGTGACTGGCTATACACCTTGGTTATAATTTGCGTCTGGTTATATTTTGCGTCACCAGCTATTTCTCTCTCTTTATATTTTTTCAATAGCTTCTCATGATTGGAATTATGTCAAACTTCTATACAATTTGAAGACCTATCTACTACATTAAGTACAAAAGTGTGTGGGAGGCCTGATGGGAGGAGGAGGGGACCCCCATCATTTAGGAAAATGACTTACATGTATGTCACATTTAATATTGAAAATTGTGTTATTTTTTTTACTTATTTTCATACAAAGTGATACGAAATTTTGTTATACAAAATCTTTCTTCATAAAGGAAGGATACATCCGTTGGCATTTAAAGTACATATGCAACTCGATAACCATGTCATTATAGTATTGAGACCGACATCAACGTTTTTTTATCTTTTTTCACGGAGGGTCGGTAAAAGTTCTGAACAGAAATTTTAGATGTTGAACTGAAATATGCATTTATTGTACACGCCATGCCCTTGCCCTATGATGTCATGGCAAAAACATATGTTTTAAAAACACATCTTTGTAAGTATTTCTAATTTATGTTATTTATTTCCCCTCATAATAGCTTATGCATGATTGAAACAAATTTCATTAATTAGCTGACCATTATTGTAAATACTTTAAGATAATACATGTACATCAATATCTCATACCCGGTCTAATGCATTTGCGCCTGAGTCCCTTTAAGCTGGAGAAGTAGTCATTGGAGCACAAAATTAGTCCCAGCACATTTGAGCACTATATCAAGTGGCCCTGACGGGACTCAAACTCACGACCCCAATGTTGTGAAACCAGAAGGATACCATCATCCCCAAAAGAACACGTAAATTAGTTATTAATACTTGTAACAAGATACCAATCTATTTGACTAACAAAACAATCTAAGCAAACTAGATTACTACTTTGTAAGTAGAGTATATTCTGATTCTTAATTAAAGATAAATTATTACCTAATAAAACTGGTCAAATAATGTTTGACTACAACCAGGTGTGAAAGAAATTCGTACCGACTATAAAGATAGTGTATCATGGCTTTGTCACCAAGAGACATATACCCAGCATAGTATTACTGATTAAAAATATATGACTAGATATTCTACCTAATATGGTAAGTTTATTTCTATACGTGCAAGCACAACAACTGTAATCACTGTTACAAAATATAGGCATACCAATATTTCTCAGTACAAATAATAGAATGTCAGTCAACACAATGTGGCAACCATCAATTAACATATGCACAATTCGTCCTAAATATAGGATAAAACACCTTCATCTGACACATCATCAACACGCCTCTTGGTAGAGGGCTCAACATAGTAACCACATGTATATGTGCCAACCATATCAACACGTCCAGAAGATAACGTGGGGCTTAATAGAGGGGGAATAATACACCCCTTGATCTCAAAATCTCAATGAATTAATGTTACAAATCTCAATGCAAGGGGTCTTTTCTCAAATCTCAATCAACTGATCTAAGTGAATTGAAAGGTCAAATCTCAATTCTCACTAAATTGTATATATAATTGTACCGCCCTCTTAACCATGAACACGACTAAACGTCCTCTATTATATTAGGTGAGTAATCACTCTAAATTTCTACAGCACAAATTCCACAGTCTGTTCATCTGTGCTTGTAGGTCTCCTGAAAACAAATGGGGCTTTAATTCAGATTTCAAAATGTCAAAGGTCTTGGATTGTCTTATGGCCAGAGGAAGTTTATTCCATGATTTATGTGTTGCTATTTTAAAGGCTCTATCACCGTAAAAATTTGTTCTTTCATGCGAGTATGTTAGTTCAGTATGTTAGAGTTCAGACAGATACTATGGTGTAAGTCCAGTGACGCATTTGAGGCATCAGTGGCATGCATATGTATCAGCGTTCTGCGCGGTCGCGCGGACATCTTCGAGTTGACCGCGGCCATCATCCGCGGACAGTGTGCGGGTATCCACATCATTGCTGTTGCGGTCGTGGGGCGGATGTGGTTAAATTCTTGCGGTCGTGGGGCGGATGCGGTCAGAAATATGTGTTTGCGGACAATTTGCGGATCAATGCAGTTACTTTGTGGACACTATGCGGTCAGAAACAATTGAATGACCATGGATCATTCTTTGATCCGCATCTACATTACATTATAAGATTCTCTTTGATCTTCATCTTTTACTTTGTTTTTGAAAGAACATGCAAGCATGTTGTTTTTGATTTGATAAACTGCCATATTGCAGTTATTAGAGACATGTTAGAAAGGCAATATGAAATATATCTTAAACACTTCATTGTGTAATGTTATATTACATTTTATTAGAAACTCTTCATATTTGTAATCATCATATGTTTTGAAGTCAATTTCATACCATTACTGTCCTTAATTAGAGTTAACCACTATGCACAGCATGGTTCCTTTTGAATTCATTGATAAGTAGCAGTTAGCTAGTTAGCCAATAAGCTTGACCTTTATGAAGATGTTTGTTTTACCTTAAGGGTTCCTTTATGATCATGCCAGTTAAATCTTAATGGGGAGTAAAGCATTGTTCCAACAATGTGATATCCGTTTGTTCTAAGTTTAAGGGAAGCTTGAAAATTAATCTCGTGCATTCATTTTTATCTCTTATCATATAAAGTATTTAGTTCTAAATGTGGGTACACATACATGCTGTAATGAAATAAACATAGATTCCAGCATGATTTCCTTTTGACTACTTTGATCTTAGTTAAGGAGAACTTTCTTTGTCTTATTACCCTTGCATTCCCCTATAAATAAGTTTTAATTAGGAACTCAGTATCAGTTCACTTTGGAGTTATATCTTTTATATACTGCACTGTATATATCATTCCAATACAAATAAATATAACAGTATTTACTTTAATATCATTTTCTTGCAAGTTTCACCACAGTAAATGATTATGATTCTGATGGCGGATAGTGTTGTGGATATATTGCGGATGATCTGTAATAGTGCAGTCAAGTTGCGGTCATTTTCTCTTATGGCAATGCGGTTGCGGGGCGGATGCGGTCAAAATCTTGCAGTCGGGGGGCGGATGCAGACACAGAAGTGTAATTTGGTGCAGTTGCGGGGCGGATGCGGGCGGAATGATGCAGTCGCGGGGCGGATAAACTATGCTAAAAGCTGACCGTGCAGAACGCTGATATGTATGCTGAAAACAAAACACTTCATCTTCATGTTGTTGTTTTTGCCATGTTCGCCTTGAAATCCACCAAGAGCGCCCCTCTCCACCAATTCCCGGATCTGCCAGTGATAAGGTCTTCTGTGGATTTTAAACTACACACGCAGTTCGTAATTAACAGCCCTTCCACCACCTTGTGATGGAGTCGTTTGTCAATTGTCACGCAAACAAATTCACCTATATATAAAAGGTGTGTTTAAAAGGCACAGGCCTCTGGTAAAACCCCGAGGGTATTCCCTCCCCGTAAACATCAGCAACAATAGATGAAGCCGTTAGGGCGCGTCTTCTAACCGGGAATTCCAATTAATTATTGACTCTTTAACTCACTCGCTCTCCTAATGCAGACGATTATTTTGGCGCTGATTCACGGTCTCGAACCAGTCTGTTGCTGACTGGAGATTTGTTACTTGTTTGATGATGTGTGAGATGGTTTGTTTTTTGTGTGTTTGTGGTTGAAAGTTCTAATTTTCTCTTCTAAAGTTTTATCTGTTGACCCATCACTTTGTGCAAAAAATGTATTTCTGAAATATATTATCTTCGTTTGTTATCTAGAGTACAATATGCTATAGACAAATTGCATGTGATTTAGTAAATATAGGTGACGTTACTTCTGCATGAGAGCTTGACATAATTATACAACACTTCAACATAAATAGATGTTGGCGTCTATTATTTCTATGTAGCGTCTGCATAAAATATGTGCTACTAATTAGAATAGTGTTTATGTGAAAGCCTATAATTACAATACATGTAATTTGCACTCATGATGTGCGTCCGATATTAGTGGCCAACTTGATATCTCTGTCTCAATAATTTCACTGATAAGCCTAACAATTCGTCTTGTGTTATGTGATGGTTCTAAATAACTATAAATACTGCTAGCGCCAGACGTTTCTGATGACTGAAAACGAATTAGCCGATATATATTGCTATTGTTGGTCGGAGACAGCATCATCTACGTTGTCAGAGAGAAGCTTCCGTGTCTGTATGACAGTGGCTTTAAAACAAAGTACTGTACAAAGGTTCACCTAGGAGTGTCAGTGCAGTAAAAACAACAACAACGAGACATTAGAGCCTCGCTTTCAAGTGGGTAAATGCAATGATTTAGCGTGTGTCTGTGGCTACACATATTTATGCTAAGAGAGGACGTTTAGGGACCTCAATCAAAGAGCCGGGGCTCGCTCCCTGGGTGGCAGGGTGTATGGCCGGGAGCCCGGGGGGACGTTTTTCATGTCCACTGCTCAAAGAGAGGCTGGTGAAGATGATTTGCATACATCTCAATATAATAATGATGATATAATGACATGGAAATCAGCGGCGTTGTGTTGCTTTAATGCTGCGTTGTTGGCTTTGTTGGTGTTAATGTGCACCGTGTGTTTGTCTGGGACCTAGAGCCCAAATCAAAGAAATACAAACGCGCTGTGTTCAGGGACATTAATATTGTTGGAAAGTAGCTTCACGGCGCTCGGTGTGTTAGTGTAGGTGTTGACAATTGCATAGTCCCCAGAGATTGTTTTTCTGATAACATTCAGCAACATTTTAATGAGGTTTCAAGACAGATCTTTATTTTTAAGCATTTTAGACACAATGCTTCTTTCTATCAGGGTATATGTCAATGCAACGAAAGTGCATGTAATGGATTTTTGCTCATATATATCACACATATACATGGGCTGGTGCAGATTTCTTTTCAGCGGAGGCTGTGTGTATTTATATAACCTTATAAGATCGGTTCCTTATTGTTAACCCCAAGACCACCTCAATAAGTGGTATTACAGTAGGCCATACGTACCGGGTATCTATTCTCCTCATCTTACTGTAAACTATTATTCAATCCGAAAAGATTACATTTCGAATAACTCTAATGTTCTTTCTCTCTCTCAAGTTCCAGTTAAATGGGTAATAAACATTGGATGGAAAAGCATTTACATTATGTAACCAGAATGTGGATTCGTCTACGGTCGTGAACTTTAATCACCCAAAGTCGTCTGTGCAGGTTTTCACTGGTTTTGGACCATTAGGACACTGCGTACACCGCAAGTCCAAATTATGCACTGATGAAGTTATGCCTGCTTAAAATGAACCCCGATTCGCACAATGGAAAGAATGGTTGCACATTTACATTCAATGATTACA
Source organism: Streblospio benedicti (assembly GCA_019095985.1). Classification (NCBI taxonomy): domain Eukaryota; kingdom Metazoa; phylum Annelida; class Polychaeta; order Spionida; family Spionidae; genus Streblospio; species Streblospio benedicti. The sequence continues at coordinate 20,721,925 of CM032666.1, read as the reverse complement.
GTAGCCAGGACGGTCGGCAGCCTGCTTGTATACAGTGAGGTATGTTTTCTACAATGTAGGCCTACAGAGGCTGATCCAGGTTTCCAAACTATATATAGGTGTGTGTGCGTGTGCGTGCGTGCGTGCGTGCGTGTGTGTGACAATCTCACATATTGGTGAATTAAGAAATTGAACACTGCTTTTATGTAATCACCTATTGGACCCAATATTTTTGAATCCAAGTGTTATTAGAATAGTTTCTGTTATCATGAATTACAGAATACATCCATGGGTAAGAAGTTTGATACAACTTTAATTGGTACATATTAGAACACATTGTTTAAATGATAGGTTATTTTCAGTATTTGTAATGAGGATGTGGTGGGATTTATTTTGTAGAAGTGTGTGGGTTCGGACCTCTTGTGTTGTAAAGAAGATGAATGCCCACAGGAAGATCGCATGTGGGGCCAGGAAAAGCATTTGTTTGTTACTGCAGCGAGCACATGGCCCAGTGTGTTATTGATCAATACATGATGCTGGGACAGAACTATGTACTCCACGTTCTCACTAAAATATTTCAATTTTGTGAACCCTAAACAGTCCTTCTCCCTAACAAAAAGAAAAGAAAATGACAAGAGAGAAACATAAATCTGCTAGTGTTGCGCTCCACAACCATAAATCATAATCCTAGAATAACCCACATTAGGGCGGGCGTACACAATAACGCTAGATTGATACATGAATAAATCTCGTCATAATGCACTCGATGACTATCAGATTGTATGCAAATTGGCACGTGGCCCGCGCCCTTGTCAAGGTCGCGGCTGTCTCGGCGGCAGCGGCGGCAGCGTCCGCCGGGACATACAAGTTTTACGGCGTCAATCAAACGCACGTTATCTGCAATTTGGGGTGAGATTGTGACGTCGTCATTTAGACGAGCGCGTAATGACGGACATGGAGCTTTAAAGATTGGGATTGTTCATTGTTTATATCAACGTAAAGTTATCGTTTCTTTTAATATTTTTTTTTGTGGGTGGTGGGACTTTTTATCACCACCATCAAAAAGTCTGCATAGTTCATTGCTAACACTATCTGCAAGTGTTACCAAGTAGGGAAAGATTGCTTGCATCTATGGATGATTTTAATGCCCAACGTTGTTGTAGTCGATATCCAATTACGTGATCATGTTTTACGGACACTCCAATTATTTTACCAGTATAATCGACGCGAGAACAGTAGAAACTCCTATCCAGAGCACCTCTCTAAAGAGACTACTCCTATCGTAAGACCACGTCTCGTGGTTAAAAGTCGTCATAAAGATACAGTACTGCACCTCCACTTACCTATGGAGACCACCGGAGCCCCCCCCCCCTGATGTTCTCAATAGAGAGGTCCTACTGTCCAGTAGACGGATGGTCCTAGCACCCACATTTGACCACCGTCGCCCTCTTGTTTGCTTTGTGTGGCCCGCGTCCATGCTCGGACCGAGGTCGTGCTCATTACGAGGGACGGATGAGGTGAGTAATGGCGCTCAACTCAATGGGACAGCTGGGGTGTAAACACGGATTTTTCGCTGGGGTGAGAGGGTATTGTGGGTGTTGTGGTATGCTGTATCGACTGACAGCTAGAACCATATACAACATTAAAACTGCGTGAAATTTTGATGTAGTTTTGGGGTGTCAAATAACTTTTTATTGCAACCGTCTTTCTCACTTCTCAAAAATTATCAAGGAGGTTGGGGTGAATACACGAGGACTTGGAATTACATTATAGTTCTACGATTTCGCCAAGCCACTCTGTATAATAACTTTGCTATGTTATCCATTTATCAAAATTCGAAGATGCTCACGGGGTAGTTCCAATGCTAATGTTCAACAAATTAACATGAATATTCAAGTTTCAAAGCGTAAATTGCAACTACGCTCATTGAGGCTGGAAGTTATACGCTGACAGTCTTCAATGCCTATGTGCATTAGACAATGTCTTCGTCGACTGTTATAAGTTAGTAGCTATGGCACGAATGGAAGAGCAGCCTATATTTCCTTATTCAAAACAGCTCCTAAGAAGCCGCCTTGAAAAAGACAATTTACAGTTGGACCGACCCAAGAATTCACTTCTGTAATAAGGCCACTTGGATGAAATATCCACTATAGAGTCAGAACCTCCCTCCCTCAAAAAGAAAGAAAAAAAAATCACACTTGAGCAAAGTTCTATACTTCTTTTTAAAGCTTTTCACTGACTCAGATTGCCAAATTGTTAACTGACGTCAACTCCACTACCCCCTCCCCCGCCTCTCCCCTCGACCCCGTCCTCCGGGGACCCCACGTGTCTGCCACCCCCAACCACAGCCGCCGACGACGCCGCTTCTACAATCAAATCGTGGCGCCCCCTGCGACGTCCGCTAACGGCATTAGTATAGATGGCCGTGTCACGGACAGTTGTCCCGCATTAGCGCGCTCGCTCGTCTCCATTAACCCCGCCGCCGCTTACAGCCGCGGCCGGCGTGTTTGTGCACAGCTTTGGCCAACTCCACATTATTAGGGGCTGGCAATGGACGTCTGGGGGAGAGCAGGGTGTTTTGGTGAGCTACAGTAGAACCTGCCCTCAGAGGCTGGCCTCAACGAGGTTTCCATATAGTGGTGGTTTGTGTAAAGAAGCTCCTGGGGTCTCTTTGTGAAGCTTAGGTTTGAGACCACGAGGAATGCTCTTATTTTAGAGTGGTCTCAGTAGAACAGTGGTCTTAAGTAGAGGTTCTTCTGTATATGTATGTATGCTAGTGTCAGATTTGTCAACATTTGAAACAAAAAAGAGCATTATCTGTTTCTGTACAAGTACGTAAACCGGGAATGTCAGTTTACAAACTTTGTAAACAACTATGAACCCTCTCTATTGTACACATAGCCATTAGTGGCTCATCACAGACATATTTTACGAGAGAAAAAAACTGTGACCCATGTTTATCCTATCTAGTCAACAGTAACTTATGGGGGAGTAACTTCGTGACTGTCAGATTGGGGCATTAAGGCTTTGTTTGCACAATGCCTGGTATTTTGGGTTCTTGTCGTGTTTCTGTTTTGTGGACAAGCCTTCCGCCACACGAAGCTATTGTAGTCTGCCCTATTCTTAACAGTCAAGCAGACAGGATTTTCACAAATTCCAAATTGACATACTCGTACGGATAGTCTACTAAAGCCGTATGTTGCAAATGGATTAATTCATTTCATTTGTCATAAAGCCTACTTTTTAATAACTCTATTTTAGAAACATCCAATCTCCACACTTTCACGCTTAGGTTGAAAAACATACAGGTAAGAGAAATAAAAGTCATAAATCCCAATTCGCCATATATTACGGTGGCCACTAAGCAAGTGTTTCACTGTATCAACGTGCCCATCGAGATAGGTTCTATTGCATTTTCATGCGCCCATTAGCTCATGAGCGTCAATTTGTCACCTCGACGTCACTTTAGGACTATATTCCTAGTGATGGTCAACGCACTTTAAGCTTCATAGGCGAGTAGTGTTTTTTTTACATGCAGTCATAGTGCATATATTAAATAAAGTCTAAAGAAAATACCATTTAAGTGATATAGAAATAGTGGCCCTGTGAGTCTGTTAAACCCGCCTAGTCTATGCGAAGACCATACCCCAGACTCCAGCTCCCCAGCGCAGTACTTAAGTGTAGTAAAGAGGCAACAAGCTGCAACTTAGTGTCACCATCATATGACCCAGTCAAGTGCTTGCTGAGCCAAGGTGAACTCTGTAAACGACCATAATTCAGTTTAATGCAATAAGCTCATAAAGCTTTCTCAGCCAATCAGTATCAGTGTCTCTGCGCAGGCGCCAGGATTTACAAGCTTCCGGATTCAGTTATATCTACTGGGCATGTCGGGATTGGGGTAGTACATGGGGTGAAAAATGAGCGGCGTGGAGCTATGACGCTTTATTTTGAATGATTGTATTCTAAGTTGTATGGGGCAATTTAATGTGTATGCATACATTAGGTGGTTCAGAGACCCCCACTCTGATAACAAGCGTTACAAGTTTAAATATCTACAAGCTGTTTGTATTTTTATGGTTATTTTACAGTGTATTTTTACCCATGCATGAGCCTATTTGACGATTATGAGATACCATTTATGATGTCTTTGTTCTAAAGTGATTTTTACACCTATGAGATAAATTTTGCTATGAAGTTTATTGAATGAAAGTTAATGGTGTTCAAAGTTTCCGTGCATGAAAAGAATCGTTGGTGAAGCTTTTACAAATGGTGTGTTTCTGTTTCCCTATTAGATTACTCCACTGGCATGAAAATGTGAAGAAATTCGACCTCCGAATAGTTACCATTCTTATTCGGGGATTTGAACTCACAATATCTGCGTTGATGAGAATTGACGCAATATGCCGGCTGCTCAAGGGTTACACTTGATGTAGCAAAATGCAAGATTGTCTCAAGCTGTGGCAAGATAGCTGTAGGGGGCATGTCATAGAAAACTGAGATCGGAGAGAGACGATCATAACTGAACGAACATTGATGGTTTTGTATACATCTTTGTATTGCTACTATACAGACTTTCATGTAAACTGGATATTATCTCCGTGGATATGTATGTACATTATATTAGGTCCCATTTAATACTTGTACACTTGTGGTCACGTGGGGTCATTATGCTCGAAGCTGCTAAAATATGCAATTTAATATCAAATCTTCTACATTTTAATTTAATCACATAACTGATTAGAATTCACATGTTTTGGAAACATACTGCCACATGTTCATGCGTTTCAGCTGTCTGTTAGAATTTCTGCTTTTTATCTATGCTGAGTAGAGATTCGTTTATTACTGCTTTTGTACGTCTAAAAGCTAAAGTAAAACGGCAACTAGCATTAAGAAAACATTATAGTCTACAGCATTCTAAAAATGTTAATCAGAAATAGACGAACGATATATGCACTCCCATACCTTAGATGCACCGTAGATGCAATTTTGTAAAGACAATTAATTGCACCATTACTGCCACCGGCATGCGTATAAACACGTATTAAAAAGCTCACATGCTAGCGTCGATTTTTGTTCAACTAATACGGGCCGGCAGGCACGGCCTATGGAATTCACCCCCGCCAAGTCCTGGAAATATTTTCAGAAAAGAGCGTTATTATTTCATGATGCCACGCCCACTTCCACCACAGTAACTATAAGAGAATGTGGCTCACGGACTAGTCCCTTTTGTACGTCATTGAATCAACGTAAACATCGCCATTTTCTTTTCCATCACATTGAAGTTCAAATTCACTCCCACGCAGTTGAGACTAACTTCTTAAAACCAGCAACATTGTATTTGCACGTTTCATAGGACGTGTTTTAAATTTAAAATATCCAGGGTCGCCCCATATGAGCTAGATACGCCAAACCCACTAACAAATGTGACCACCGATGATAGTTACTCTTGTTTACAAAATAATCGACAGCCATAAGAGAATGTGTGCACATCTCCCTTAACGTATATCGTTTGCCTTGTATTGAATTAGCTATATTACCAATAAATGATATATCTACAACTTACAGGTAAGGTACGTGTTAGACGAATGTAAATCTAAGTAAATGCACACATATCATCTCCTTATCAGTGTACTCGTTTTATCTTGCTAACAACCAGTTTTATAAAGTGACACACAAAATATATAGCCATGTAATGTGTTTGATTTTTACTATGAAAATATAAAAGATGCATGTTTGCATTTAAGATATCCTATGATGGATTTAAGATAATCTACTGAAACAAAAAATAACAGTATGTTGCATTAAGGTTTATCTGGAAATATTATTTTTCTTTTGAATATTGAATCACTATGCGCTCACCATATCAGGTTTTTTAAATTTACATTTTTATGACAATGTCCAAATATATTATACAAATGGAATGAGAGAAGTAATGCTCAGTGCTATGACTTGTCATTATTATATTATATACTGATCTTGTAAATGCCCTGCACCATCAGGCATCGTGAGCTGCTCATGTCCACCTAAAAGTGATGAGCATCACAAAGAAACGTGCATTCCTACTCCTTAAAGTGACCATCTGTTGCTGAATTCACTGAGCACCATTTTATCCAGGAGAGCGGTAGTTTGTGTCAGCACGGCGGACTCCCGTGGGGCTGGTTATACAGTCCCAATGGACGTGCCGCTACCAAACGGCGTTAATGGACTCACGCCTCTAACTCCAATGTTTCCATGTAAGGATATGTTGTTTTACGATGTGTGCAGACTTGTGCTTTTCGTAGCTTGTTGACGCTACTACCAGATCACGCAAGAGCTTTGCTAATCTCTGCGGTTAGAAGTTGTACAGCGGAAGTTACATAATGCTGTGCACATAGCGTTATGCATACCAGTATCACGAGCATAAGTAGGTAGAAATACACGTAAGAAGAAATTACTGAAACGTCTATTACCTTATGGTGTTGTTCCAAAAGTTCTGAAATTCGGTGTTCTTCGGCTGTTTCCGTAGCCTGCGACGAGTGGTTTGGTCCGCGAGGGACGACCCCAGTCGAGCGGGGACAGTCGCCCTTAATTGTTGATTTGGTGTTTAAAGGTAATCACAGGGCCATCAGTTTACGGCCGTCTCCCACATGGACCAACTCATGATAGTGATGAATAATCTAATAGCGATGGAAATTGGCAGCGCCTGGGAGCCAGACCAACCGGGAGACTTTTGCCAAGCGAGTCACACGCCAAACGAAATTGCTTCCAGATTAAATTATTACGCCGAAAATGATCTTTGATTTGACCAATCAGGAGTCTGCCACTGACGCACTACTTCTTGCACGGGGGACCCGCCAGTAATTGTAATGTAAAGTATTTACTAACTGTGTTAGTTTGGGAATGGGCTGTGCTGAATGCTAGTTGCCACTTAAGGGGGAGAGAATCTGCATTATGAGCTTTGATGGTGGCATATGTGAGGAGGTGAGAGACTGCACCAAATGGTGATGGGCCAAATCCCTGCTGATGTTGGCTTGATTGTATAATGACCATAATCTACATTGTCAGCTCATTCATTTAGGGAAAAGTGCGGTAGAAGTGGCGAGGTATAGTGGGCTGGCTGTGCACCGTGTACATATATATAGTTGTTGGCTGTCGCATCTGGTCGAATGTCAGTCCACATTTGCATGATGCGTACTGAATGCTATAGGATCTCCATATTGGTTGCAGCATGTCCTTTTGTCAATTCCAGACCACAGGCACGATTGAAAAGACCACCTCTAAAACAAGGCAATTTTCTACAATGCCAAATTTTCGTTATGAGACCGGTACCCACCTCCACAAAGAGACCACCGATGAAACTCGAACCAAGGATCGTACATATTCATTTATACCTTCTTTGCTGGTACCCATGATTAGTGACCATGAGGTCGAGCACTAGCTCACTGACCATGAGATGTATGGAGTTTAGAAAATGATCATCCGCTAAAATGTCAATACCTCATACTCGAGTCATACTGTCTATTAGAGGACAAGGGCAGACAGTTGTACATGTACATTCCAATAAAACTACCTCTATATTAAGCCCTCCAGAGACCACAGCTCAGTTTATACCATTTGAAGTCCGTCCCTTTTGTGGTTTTAATGGAGATTTCTTTTGCACGATTCCTTGTTACTTGCAGTTTGAACCTCACTTGTAGACCGTTATTCCAATAACACAACGAGTTCCAAAGGCAATCTAAAACTGTCTCCTTTCTCTCACGATGCCTTCTATTGGAAACTTGATTTTATGGTCTCTTGTGTTCTTGAGCTGCTTGAAACAAAACAGATTTCTTGAAATCAGGTTTTCATTCAAATTTGAATCAAGTGGCTTCACCATACAGGGGTTGTAGTTTGTTGGTGAAAATTTTCAAAATATTTCCAAATTAAGCTATTGTCCACTGACGTAGATTTCAATTATATATTGATTATACATGTTTGCACCTTCGTAAAAAATACAATGCATAGATACACGCGAACAGTACGAAACCGATTCGCCAAAAAACAGAACCGCAAAAGTAAATATAACAACTAGAATCTAGCATGTGTCACAATGCACCACAATGCACCCCTATACCCCCAACCCTCTTATGAACTAGCAAAACACATTACGTTTATACGTTTTTTATCAAGCTCATGCACAATATTACTCAATGAAGAGATACACTTCATATAACGAAATCGACCCATTTCTGATTTTATTTTTGTTACTGGTACCGGCGTTTTACAGCAAAATCAATCTTGTTATCAAAGTCAATCACACGTCCCCATTGTGCCCGATTTTTGTTTTAAAATACAACAAAAAAGCCTTTTAACCCTGCAAGTCAAACCCACAATCTTAATCATTGCATATTACACACAGTACACGAGGGAGACCCTCATAATATCGGGAAGCGGGTCGTATCGCCCGCTGTCCCCTGATTTGTGCCCTCGTTGTCGTCTGCGTAATTGGCCGAGGGAGCGAGATCCGGGTCCCGGCGGCAGGTGCCCGTGGCAGGTGCCCGACGCCTCATCCTTTACGCGTCCGTCATACTGGCGCCGCTCCGGCGGGGATTTGTTGTTCTTTTGGATAATAATGATTTCTCCCTGCAAAACAATGATGATAATGCTGTTTTGATTTTTGATGTTGTTCCCTTGGGTTTCACTGTATTAGTGATGTTGCTGTAAAGCGGACGTTTCTTTGTTCAGATTTGATTGCATTTATGCAAAGCATTCTTGGTAATGAAATATTTATGCAGACATTATGACCATATATATATAGGTGTCTGTTTATGACAGTATAATTGTTATTCAAACGTGTGTATAGTTACATTGTATAGTTATAGCAGATCCTGAGGTGAGTCAAGTTACCTCTTTCAGCAGACAAAACTTTCATAGCGATCGGAAGTTCTTCAACGAGATGTGATTTAAATTGGTACTTAACGCGAAGGTAGCGATCACTGGATCATGCTAACCAACACGTTTTCGTCAGACCAAAAAATGGCGTGAGTCTAGTCAGTCGATTCGGAGTTAACATAGAACAATAATCCTTTAGTAGCTCATATGATTTTGATCCGAACGTTTTCATATTAACAGTACACATTCTGAAGACTGCCTAGTTTCTTATTTTCATCATAATGAATAATAAAATATATAGCAACGAGTCCTATTTGGACAAAATCGAGTAATAGGCAATACATTTGACAGCAAACGCCGAACGCATTGTGTTAGACGTGGCGATGGATGTGATTAATGGTCAAATTAAACTATTTAGTTAAAACAATTACATAGACTTATATATATGAATGGAATCGCATCTTACTGCAGATTATTTCCATCAAAATTATATATTAATACGACAATGTATAAGAGAGATATGATCCAATATATCTGTGAGGTGTTTTTACCTGTCGTCGCCTGCTGATATTGTCAGTAGACTTTTTATGATCATACAAAGATTTCACTGTTTCCACTTAATTAAATATACTAAATGTGATAGTTTATAGTATATTTTACTATCGAACGAAAGGAAAATATATTATCTGTGATGTATGTAAGTGAGATTGCTGAAGTCTTAAGTTTTATTGAGCTATGTGCGTTCAAAATGTATTGCACAATTTCTCCCATAAGCATAACATTGGGACAGCTTGTATCATCGCTCGCTCCATAATCCAGTTGAGTTTAGTCTGGTTGTAACGGCAGTTCCTGTTCTGGTAACTTCCAACTCCTATGGGCAGACTTGCATGGCAAGCTGAAACGTTTTTTTCTGAATTGGCCTAGTCTCGATCAACCAGACTGACACTACGTCGTTCTAGAGACGGAAAGTATATGCGTGAGTTGACCGAAACTACACTTCTCATTGTTAAAGTCGTACGTTTGACGTGACTGAACTTAAAATTTCCGGGCGCTCTGATTGACTGAGGCTATGAAAAAGTTCCACAAAGTTTGGACTCTGTGAATGAGGAACTATTCTCAATGCATGACTTGTGAATTGAATATTAAGCCCGAAATAGACGAGGATATGAAGAGTTTGGTGGGGACGCTCCACTTGAATATTGGATCTCATTAATGTCCTCACGTGCACAAAGTCGGAGATGCCATGAATCCCACAAATTTCGAACGTTCTACGTAATGACTTTATTACGGCCGATTCCCCCTCCTCAAGCGATATTTGATGAGCTGATACCATCAGACGAGGCTGTCAGCGGCTCCCACAATGCACTGGTGAGCTATCTACGACCAAAAGTTGGTCGGGCGCTGATTCTACATGTGTCGGATTTCCTTCATACAATGGCACTATCAGATCTATAGGACACAAAGAGGTATTTGCCAATGCTCCTATTTACAAACAATATTGTGGCACCCTAGATGCGTTTCAGGTGCTATGGTGGTCGTGTGTGCGGGTTTTACAGCCTGAGAATCTGGTCGCTTTTCCACCTTTTTAGATAGCTTTCCAAATGAGTCCTCCAGCGGAAAATGTTCTATGATTCATCTTTTGAAGTTCAAAATGCAAAATGATTCCACAAGCCTACCAATGCAAACCACACTATTCCCATTGTCGGGTTGCCACCCTATTTTGACACAAGTGTGAAATCACACTACTGTGGTAGCCATAGGCAGATCCATGGCGATCCAAAATAGTTCAGTTTCATAGGGTTTTTCATGAAATTCATTAAGTGCGCCCCCCCCTTTTCCTTAAGTGTGCGCCCCCCCTCTACAAAAACCTGGATCTGTCATTGGTAGGTCTGTGACCAGATTAGCAATCATCCACTCACGTTTGGCCTTGGTAAAACACACACACACACACACACACACACACACACACACACACACACACACACACACACACACACACACACACACACACACACACACACACACACACACACACACACACACACACACACACACACACACACACACACACACACACACACAACACACACACACACACACACACACACACACACACACACACACACACACACACACACACACACACACACACACACACACACACACACACACACACACACACACACACACACACACACACACACACACACACACACACACACACACACACACACACACACACACACACACACACACACACACACGGAGAACAATGGGAACAGTGGGTCCGCCATCATGGCACGTGGTGAGAGAGTACATGTATGTATACTAAATTTTCTAACATAGTCTTATCATTATTATAGACATAGCATGGGATATTTTTACATCGAAAGCACGATGGAAGTCACGGTATCCTTTTTAGGCTGGAAGTATGCTCTAATTTATTAATAATTCAATATTCAATATTTCAATATTCTAACAAAAATCTGATACCTACTCAAAATGTGAGAGACTTTCAGGGTGTGGTTTAGTGTGCAAGTGGTATATGGGGAAAACGGACTTACATTATGGAAGGCAAACATTACTAATGCTTCAAAGAAGTTTTATAGAGGTTTTAGAACATCTAGGAACGTTTATTCCCATATTCATATGGCTACTACAGTGACGACAGCTCTCTGGCCACCTTTACAAACTAAACCGCTGACCACCAGCCACACATAAACCACGTGCTCACTGCCTCCTCCATTATCGCCCATCAGCTGAAATCCGGCATAAAGTGAAATCTGCTTATCCCGTGCACGGCGGCGGCGGCGTCCGGCGGGTCATCGCTTATTCATGGGCCATAAGCAGTGAGCGTGGCCAATCTCGAGCGCCATCTATGATTTGCGCATTATGATTTAAGGCTCCGGCAAATGAATTATAATGGAGTGGCTCCCCCGGGGGGCGGTAATGGCGGGATTAGGCGGGCGGACGCCGGGGCGGCGCCGTGCTAGGGGCGGCGGCGGCACGGGGGGGTGCTTCAACATGAACGTTGGTGAGTGTATGGAATCCCATGTAGACTGCATAAGGGCCTATGTGCTTGGGCAGATCCAGGATTTCCCCTAAATGAGGCCACTGCGCCTGATCGCGTGAGGAATGTGACCACTGAGAGGCTTGGCGGTTTAGGACCTGGTCAACACGAAGATAAATTTGGCCGCTGCAACTACACCCACTGCTTTGATGCTTCATTCTCATGGCAAAACTATACGTTCAAATGCGGCGTATGTGCCAATAACACAATAGAAAACAGACAACTAGGTGCAAATAGCAGACAGCTTGAAGCATGTTAGGGTTATTTTACATACCCCCAGTTGTCCAGATTGGCAAGACTTGCTATTCAACTTCAAGCATAAACGGGACTTTTTACGTTAACATTGAACATCTTGAAAGTTGCAATGACGGTGCTCGTGAAAAGGCACCCCGCTCTGTTTCATCTCCTTCGAAAGAATTGTTTTAAATACATGAACACCTTCTCACGTACGTAGTGAATGATCATGACATGCGCACACATAGCCTCTGCTTTATAATCTCACCATCCCCACCCACGAATCTCCTAACCCATTAATCCACAGCCGTTACCAAGTGTCCTAACCCAGCGAGATGACCGCGATTTGCTAAATCCCTCACAAGTTGGTTTCATAATTTGCTCCCTTGGGTCATTTCACTCTGGTTTAACCCGCTTTCAATGGGTCAATTGTGGGGAGCATCTGGACAATACAACAGAGCAATAAACTAATCTACAGATTCGTATCTATGCTGGATTATTAGTACAGTATGACCGCTCCATTACAACCACTGCTAAGGATGAGCTTCAACTTATCCAAATGACTAGGTATTGTCTGCTTTGAGGTTCGTGGAGATCTGGTTATGAAGGATTGAGACAGCAAACACAATCTTATTAGAGAAGTTCTTTGTTTTAGATGTGGACTTATTTTGTAGTTACATTATACGCCACGGCCGACGGAGTCTACGTTGGCAGATACAATCGGAAGGATTCGGCAAATCCCGGCATTGACAGGCGAAACGACGTGGGTGTCGTAAAGATTGATGGCGGAGGTGGGGATTTTACGACATATGCGAGACGTCAGCAGTTGTAAAAGATGTGACTTGATTGGCCGATTCGGCAAGAAGAAGCACTGCACACTGCACGGTGTATCAGGAGAAAACAATGGAGGACTGGCAAATTCGCGTTATTTACGCTGGAAACTCTCTGGTTAAGATCATGGAGTCTCCACACGAAATACAGATTTAAAGATAGAGGTGCGTACCAGGAGGAGAGAATATCTTTGCGTGGGTCGGGCAACATATCAGGTCTGTGCACTATAGGAGCAAGAGGAAGCGAGGGCAGGTATGGGTCACTGTTTTGTTGTGTGCGTCAGTGACAAGGAATGCCCACTTATTGCCCCAGTAGTCAATTTTGTGTGTGTTGACACTATTGTTTGATTGGTGCATGCATTGAAAGTAGAACAGTCTTTGTAATCCAAATCAAGGATTGACTAGTATAGAATACGTACAATATGAAATAGAAATGTATGGGATTGTTTAGCAAAGTGACGAAAGCTTGGACCACAGCTGTACAAGATGCTCGGCGGATGAGCCGCACGCGCTCAATGCAATTAAAGATGCTCATACAGAATAACCTTTCGATTAAGACCATACAGCGGACTTGATCCAACTGGTCCTAACACAGAGGTGGCCTCATGTCCATGGTTTTCTCTCATAGGTATTAAACATTGTCTAATTTAAGAGGTGTTCACCACAGAAAGGGTTGGTCTGAAGTTGATGTTGTACTATAATATCACAATGAAAATTCTGAATGACATCGATTTCCTATGATAATCTGTATTGACTTTAGTTATTAGTATCGAGAATATCAGACATAATTGTTACACAAACCATGCATCCCAGCAGTGATACGTGATTGTGATTAGTGTTTAATAAAAGGCCTTTATCAGGCGAGACAGAAGGGTGCGAGGTAAAGACCACCGATAAAATTCTGAATCCATTAAGGATTGCTCTGTATACATTTAAACTTTGTTTCCATCAGACCCGGTCTATTGAAGAGACATCTCACCTAAAGGTGGGGATGGTATGTGTGTAGCACTAGGGACATTCCGTTTTTGGTTTCATCCATTTTGTTTATTGTCAGAAATGTCAATAAGCTAATGACCATGAAGTCTTTTGTCTTGGAAAACGGAGGATGCTTATCCCAAACACCAAAATCGATTTCTATTCATTGATTCAAAATAACACTGTAATAATTAACAAACAAAACAATTTATCTAAAGTGGCAGGAAAACGTCCTTGGTGTAAAGTTCTAACACAAGATAATACAATTAGTTTATTCAACAAACACTCATTTTAATATAACAATGGCATCATACTGCAAACAAAACATTGGTACCAATAACATATTGATTTGATATATATATATTTTAACATAAAAAAACAAACAAAAAACAAACAGAAAATATCAAATTAACAATGTTGAACACAATGTATAAGTCTTCTACTGTATTTGTATCTTCTACTGTAATTAATAACTATGTTTGATTTCATCTTGGTAGTTTCTTAATGTTGTTCTTTCCATCCCACCCATCTCTCCCCTACCCCCGACCCACCACAACCAAAAATAGACACAGCAAGACACCAAGACACAGGTATGTCTTGAAACACTTTCCCAACCAAGTGAGAAAGTCTGGCACAAATATAACTTTAAACACCACCATATGTAAGCATTATACAGTGGCAGATCAAGGTTTTTGGAATGGGGGGGGGGGCGTGCATTCATTTCATTGTCAAATTAAGTATTAAGTATTAAGCCCCCTGCGCCGCCCCTGGATTTGCCTATGTTATACCAACTCTTTGTTTATACAAATACACTGGTCAGGATTTAACTACATAGCAGTATTATCATAATACAAGGTAAGTATAGTTAGCGTTCAGTAACATTTAAGTAGTAATGATGTACCTATATATTATCAGATACATTTGTATACAGGAAAAACCTCACGTATTTAAGTCTGTTTAATTGTTATTTCTTCGCCGTGTGAGTGAATTCACGGCAGACGAGCTTTTGATAGCCAGATTATGAAAAATGAACATACCCGCACGTAATAACTTGAATACCAAATGATAGTTAACATACATATAATATAATTATGGCAAAGAATAACATATTTGTTAGCTTACCATCTAACATTGATGAATTGAGGCTATCTTGAATAAAATATTAACATCAATTTTTAAAAGGTACTACTACTGCACTTAATACTCTTGTAATACTGGAAATAAGATAAAAATGAATTCTTCAAATATATGGAAATGAGAGATTCTTGTTTATTATTATTATTACTTACACCCGATAGCAACTGCTTTGCCGACCTCTTTCCTTAGAAAAGAGCAATCTACAAATATTGGTTAAAAGCCACTCATTAAGTGGTTGTTTTGTTAGCAATATTCTAATGCTGGCAAAATATAGAAATAACAGAAAGCGACCTAAAGCTGCAAAAAATCCTAAATCCGGTACCACTAGATAGCGTAGAAACTCACATTTTCACTCCCCTTCTGCATATATGATATCACTGCACAATGAGTAGTTTTACACGAGAGAAAAATACATTAAAACGCAAATATGAAGTAATCATATATATAGTTTGACATAGTTCATATACTTGCTGATCACATGCAATTCACTGTATACTGTAGAACCTCTCTATTACGACCACCTTCACGACCTGTATTAGAACGTCTCATGAGAGAGGTGGTCTCTATACAGATGCTTTATGAAGCTTTAGGTAGCTTTATGAAGGTCTGGGACCTAGAAGAAGTATAGAGGTGGTCTCATTATAGAAGTGCTCTTAATTGGAGGTTCTGCAGTAGAGTTACAGTACTAACTATTATAAATATTCAGCCCATCCCCCACACCTTACACATTTCTTATAATTTATACACAGCATTAAGCATCCACTGTGATGTCTTCATCATCATTCACTGTGCTGTCACACACCGGAGCCAGTCGACAATCTGAACTCTCGCAACCTAGAAGTCCGTCTCCCAGTGATCCAGAACACATCCTCTCACCATCCTGGCGGTCATTACCTAAGGGGGCGTCTCCCATCACACTACATTCACGTCCTTCAGTCATGTTCACAAATGATTCCATTTTCATGTGCTGTTGGTGTAACTCTAATAGTTGATCTGAAGTAATTGAGTGATTCTGTAAACTTTGGGATCCACAGTACTTAAAGGGGAGAGGAAGATGCTTCATGGCTGCTGCAGTTGGGGCTCTATCGTTTGGGCTAGAAGGAGCTAGATATGTGCTAGCATGTGGTGGCAGGTAGTATCCAGCTGCACTGGAAGATCTGAAATGTTTATTTGATAACATTCCATTAGTATTAGTGAGCAGTAGTCTATAGATCCCGCATTTCGGTTGGTAGTTAGTATCCAACTGTTAGTAGTTAGTATTTACGAGGTGTCAAAATATTTCCATATCAACCATCAGGCATGTGAATCAGAAATTCAAATATAGAGTTACACTTCTCTATCAATAACATATTAGGTCTGGCCTCTGGGTGTCACAATAGATTGGTGCTAAACGTGAGGTTTGCATTTGTCTCGTTTATGAAGTTTATTTAAGGCTTATAATAAATTGTTTATCATAGAGAACGTCTCTATATACAGAGTTCAAGTTAAATTGAGGTCCATCTGCGTTTCTAATTAGATAGATTGATATGTGCGGATATTGTGCAGTAAGCCTAGCAACTAGCTATATATGGACACTAGCGTCCCGATGGGAAGGTGTTATATTACTGTATCACAGAGGTGGGCGCATTTTAGATGATGCTTCATTTGAATTACTTTGTCTGTGGCGGCTCCATTTAACACAAAGGCTTGAGACCACAAGAAATGGTTTTCCCATAGCGGCAGTCTTTTGTTATATAGATGTGCTCTTAATTACAGGTCAATACTGTACTTATGATGAAAGAAGTCATGGTATATGAGGATGTGCAGTACTCTTCATATGTTGCCATCTTTGGCAGTTGTACGGTAGTACCTGTCCTCGGATCCCAGCCTGCCGCTGCCGCCGTCTGGGACCGAGCTGGGCGGCGGCGGGGTCACCAGGGTCACCGACAGGTCAGGGTGATGTGTCTCCGTGTGACGCCGCAGGTCAACCTGCAAGGTTAGAGCGATCATTGAGCTTTATAACATCACGAGGTTAAGGTATCGGTCATGTAGAAGTATTTGCAAATGATGCTATATAACATTATTATTTTAATAGCAACCATTATTTTCCAATTTTAATCATTGCTGTCTGACTTCATATGCTATTAAAACGTTTCCTTCAAAATGGTGAATGATATTTTTTGCGACAAATGAAATTAATTGCAATAAATGTATCAATTACTTTATACATTGTATATCCACATAACTTGTAAGTGGTGTAATGTACCTTTCTCTGGAATGATCTGCCACACGAGTCGCACTGGAAAGGTTTGAAGCCGGTGTGCTTGCGGCTGTGGGTGATGAGGTTTGAGGACTGCGAGAACGCCTTACCACACTGACGACACACATACGGCTTCTCTCCTGTAAACGAAATGACATTTTTTTCTCACAATTATAGCATACATAATTGTCAGCTTCTGGTAGTACCTACCACCACAGAACGGTTTTGGCTGCGGGTGTTCAAGTACCTGCTATACTGCCTGTTTGGGGTGTTTGTCTACATTGTATTTAGTTTCTGTGTGTGCGTGCGCACGTGCGTCTGTGTTTGTGCATGTGTGTGTCTCCTGGCAAGCTAGAATATTTACCGATGAACAAATTTCGTTAAAACTTTGCTCAACTATGAGGTATGAAGCGACACCAAAGTTCTTTGATTTTGGGCACTATGACAATTAAAGTGTGCTTCCACAGGACCATTTACGGTCCAATTTTGACATTTTCTGTAAACGACTAACATTCAACATTCAAGCGTCGTCCAATCTCTTCATAACTAGAGGCCATCACATACATGTATATATAGTTTTGGCACTTTGCCAATTTACGTGTGATAGCCAGAAGGCAGTTTAATGTCTTTCTTTGTCCTTTTATTCAATCGTTTCAACAAAGCCTGAACCGTGAGCTCCAAATTTGTTACACCATTTACATATCTAGTGACTATCTGGTGTTAAACTTCGGCACGTTGCCAATTAATGTGTGCCTTCAAAACAAGCAAGACACAATTTCAACGTAGTATCAAAATAAAAATCCGAATTTTTGTGTACAAAATTTATTTTTAATTTGTACGAAAGTGTAGTTTACTTATTTGGTCGTCATGACCTAAACTTACGGCCGCCATCTTGTACTAAATTCATTCACGTGTTTCAATTGTTTATTAGGTTAAACAATTGTTTTCCTTCCACTTCCCCACATGCATCCTTAAAATTTGTTTTACTTATTTATAAGTCTGTACGTAAGTTTTCATACTTGCCGCAAGGTTATTGGTAATTATTTTCCGTGGTACAGGCCCAAGTTACATTTGAAGTTGGTCCCCAAAATCAAGTAAGACTACTGCTACATCATTGTTGACAGGAACACCCCAATGGGTAGCGTTTTATAAGGGTTGCACCGCCCAGATCTACTATCTGGAACAGAAGTAGCTGCTAAAGGCGTTCACACGACCAGGTGGTGTGGATGCGATGCGAGTCCTTCTGAAGCCACCGGGACCCCCGTGATCAAAGCAGTGGTGTATATTCACAGAAGCCTGTGTCTATACGACCATGATGACCGTGTCCTCTACACTCACAACATCTCACAACCTACAGCTTCTGGCTTCTCCCAACCCCATCGAGCGTAACCGGAACCAACTGTATGTGGTATCACAAAACCCGGTCAGTGTATTTGTGTTCTTGTGAAGTGGTCAGTTGGCCACTACGCTGGATACCCAGCAGCTCGGGACACAGATGATCCGTTCATATGGGACATTGTTGTTGGTGAAGTTATAGTGATTGGATGTGGCGATGTGCGCACTTTTAAAGCATTCCAGTGTGTGTAGACTTCGAAGTCACAGCATAATACTACTGTATACAACTGCCCAATGGCCCGCACCCATGTAAAGCCACATCCCCAAATCCATACCACATCAAAATCTAAACCATTGAAATTCCAATGTAATCTAGATGAAAACTAAATGAAAAGCGCTCTGAGAGCATAGCGTTGCTAGAACAACGGTGATTTATGGGGAATAAAGATTTTTACTAAAATGTTTTGGATATCTTGATCAAAAGTATACAATTAATTACAGTGTATGTAATCAGTCACAATTATCCGTGTGCGTGTACTTTGTGCTACTGTCTAAAAATACTGGCTTCGTGCTTGTAAATATTGACTTGTCTGCCAATACACATAAGAATGTCGAAAATGGCTGAGCACTTTAGATCAAGTTAAGTGTGTGAATGCATGAACTTATATACTCGCAATATCTGACTGGGGCTTCACCTGTGTGTCTGTACGTGTGTTTCTCCACCCCAGACTTCCAGCGGAACCTCTTCCCATATACCTTATAACACAGGTACATGTGAATGCGTATACGCGTGCGTATGCCCAACAATTAACCACGTTGAATACTCAAGCGGAGGAAACACTCATAAGCCTGTGTATGTGTTACCTGTGTGGATGTACGTGTGCTTCTTCATGTCCGACTTCTGGTGGAACCTCTTGCCGCAGAACGAGCAGGGATACGGCCGCGTGTCGCTGTGGATGAGTAGGTGCGTGGACAGCGTGGACGAGCGCTTGAACGACTTGCCGCACTGCTTGCACTGCAAAAGAGAGGGTGAGACTCTATTGTTAGAATCTATCAGCTATCAGCCGTAGGCAAATTTACGGGTGGCGCAGGGGGCGCACCTCTTCCCCCCAAAATGCCTTATTTTCATAGGGGTTTTGGCATGTTCGATATTGATTGTGCGTACGATTCCCATAAGATCCCATATGCCCCCTTTCTGAAATCACGTAAATGTAAATTTGTAGTCAAAATTCACAGTTTGCTGTGCTCCAGCGACTTTACATATAAACCAGGTTATTGGCATCCTTATCATACTAGATCTTTCTCAACTATTTTCTCAACTTCTCAACTCTCAACTCCATGGAGAGCATACGAGACATCGCAACCGTAGCGCAGATGAACTTAATCACTCACATTAGCTGCACTCGCCTTACCTGTAACTATTTAATGTGCAGCTACCACGGAGCAGTGTGCAACCTGTTAGAGGTATGTTTGCTCAACATCCACCACCCCACCCGCCAGTGCCAGCATTGTTCACATAGAGATCTCAATGTGTCTTAAGTGAGGGGCACATTGTTGAGTTCTGCGTGTTGAGGTCTGTGGTGTCTCCCACGTTTTCCGCATGCATTGACAAAAGTACAGCTGTGGGCACATCCGCGCGGGCGCCCTGCTTTATGAGTGCGTCGTCACTGGGAATGCTTTTATTGAGGTGGCCGTGAGATCAACATGCATCGAACGTGCTTTGTACTTGCGTATAACTTACGCAATACGCACCGTGTGATTACTAAAGTAAGGCATTCGCACGTTCATGGTACAGAGAACGCACTGCATCAGTACTGTATTTGTGCCAGCAATGTGCGGCTAAATCCTGTGCGATTACACAACGATTAGCGTAAGGTTTCCGCACTGCCTCATCGCAGTCACTGCTGAAATTGGTCAAAGCCAAGCTTCCTCTGCGGCCATCTTACGGCCTGAAAACGCCTCCGTTTGCCGCACTTAACACTCACGGATCTTTACGATCACCATGCGTTTTTGGTCGTAGACTGGCTGTGGACAGCCCTTGCGTAATGGCGTAATGTGCCATAGGCATTAGTTGGCACTATACGCTAGGTTTTGACGATCACCGTTATTAGTCAAAATGATGGACGATCACTTGTAGCTCTCATTGCAAGTTGTCTGCAGTATATGGAGATGTAAATGCAACTACAGTGGAGTATGTATATTTACAGTCTAAATGGCAAATATATAATTCATGAGACTTTCCATAGTCAGGTCCATATCGTTAAAGCCTTCTATTTGTCAACGCATTGAAGTATATACAGGCAGGTGGAAGATAGAGTCACCGTAGCTATGTCCAAATACAACAACTACATATACACACTCTGTGTTCAGCTCTCATATAGATGATTCACTGGGTAGAAGGTTGTCAATGAGCAGACACCACGTAGTCACCTGGAAAGTCTTGTCCTGGCTGTGGACGGCGCGGTGCTGGGACAGACTCACGGCGTGCCCGAACGTCTTCTCACACACGTCACACGCGTACGGCCGGCGTCCCCCGGAGTGCGAGCGCCGAACGTGCACCTGCAACGGAGCGCAATGTAGTAATGATATGATCCAGGCCCTTATCCACTAGTCTCTATCGACGAGACTGACAGCACCTCGTTCGCGAGACTTGTACGTCCCAGTCAACCCAGGCAGTTCCGTGCTGCTTATTTTTCGGTGTAAAACGAAGTAGGGTCAGTCTGGTTGATCAAGCCAAGAGACCCGTATGTCCTGACGGAAAGTAAGTGAGGAAATGGGGATCTGTGGTGTCAAAGACGTGCTTCTCGTCCACAGAAATAGAGTGAATTATTTGCCAGCATGTGTTGTCACTTTTGAAGAAGTGTGGCTGATCAATGAAAAAATCATAATACCATCGTAATGTAGGAGTCTCTAGTCTCGATCAAGAGACCAGTAATTTGTGGTCCATTTAACTGGTTGAAATCGTAATTTAGACTTCAAATGATTGTAGTTTTTTTTATATCTGTGCTGCCCAAAGTACAGTTTCTGTCTGATAATACTTACACATATACTACTATTGCCCAGTTGAATACAGTAAGGAGTTATACAGAACATGAAAAATCTTTTCATTTGAACGGCTCTGATATTAACATAATACTTTCACCCCCCCCTCTCTCTCTCGCTCTCACCTCCAGTCCGTGCGCCGTGGTGAAGCGTTTCCGGCATGTGGCGCATGCGTACTGACCACTGTCACTCCCGCCAGGCATGGTCGAACCACTGCCACTACCCCCCGGTAAACCTATCAAAGCGGGTCAGAAGTACCAAAGTAGAGGATAGTGCTTCAATTCTGAAGATAGGAATCTCAGCTTCATTTTCTAAAAGCTTCGTATTAACGAATAATAGAGGTAACAGTGCGGCACAGATACAGCATATTGCAATACCAAGCAACAACATTCGGTGTCATGGGGGTATCCATATCATTTACTAACAAACTAGCTTTCTTAAACCTGTACTCAACATATCATGTTAATATATTAACCTTTGATACACTATGTTGTAATTTTAGCTTGAACTACATGCATAGAGGAAAACTGTATGATTACCGTATATTTTCTTCGAAGAGAATATACGTATTTAAGACGTAAGAGAATATTATTTTTTTATTTTGAGCTTCTAGGATATGTTTCAAGGGGAAATAAATGGAAATTTTAGAAAATAAATAAATAAATAAATAAATAAATAACGCAATAAACACTATCATATATCTGATACTTCGAATGGACATACAATGTACGCATGTAGAAAATAGCTTGCAACGCATTGAAGAAACATTAGAGACAATCGTCATTATTTATATCTACTAACAATAAAGACAGGTGCGTGTAAATGGGGTATCTGTGGTACCAATTACAAGGGATCGTCACCACATTTTTGTAAATAAAACTAAGTCACAACGTCCCCTTACCTGGAGAAGAAGTGTGGCGCTGGCGAGCAGGCGAGCATGCTGTAGGCGGCGTGCTGGTGGTGGAGGGCGGCGGCATCGCGGGCCCCGTGCTGCAGCAAACGGGGGCAGCAGGGGCGATTAAACACATTGACTTTTTAACAAGGAATCAAGGTGACGTGTGGGAGTATGGGGTTTCAGCCATATCCATGTCAGCAGCTTGTGAATGGACACCATTGAGTTTATATATGATTTTCGCTAACACAGTGTTCACACTTTAGCAAAATAAGTTGCAGGTCCAATGGTCCTGGTGGTCTGAAAAGTTGCAGGCCCGACCAAAATGTTACAGGTCCGACTATGCAGGTGCCACAGCCATAAACCTAAATTTGGGGGTCCGGTGGCATGCTCAGACGAAATTATTTTTAAGATTTTAGTTGTAAATAGTACATTCGGGTACATTATATATTTGGTATTATATTATCACTATAAAAAGCATATATTTTCCCCTTCCGTAGGGAGTGTTCATAAAGTACTGGGGGTGGGGGTCGATAAAATGGGGTGGGGGGTTGCAGTGTATATTTGCTTTGTCTCCTAATGTTGACCATCTGCAGTTGGGATATGGCAAAAACAACATTTAATAGCTTCTCAGATGATGGGCAAACAACTGGCGTGAAAGGAGTTATTGTGCTATTTAGACATAACCAATGTATTAAGGGTAACTGGAGTTGAACTGCGCGGCCGAACGTTAACCTTTTGCCTGCTTCAACGAACATCTAAATTCCACATTTTAATTAATCATATACAGTACTATACAACGACACCAAGTTGATGGGATACGTGTCTGAATTGGACTGACCCTTGATGATTTTTTCCCTAATATTTGCTTTAAATGATTATGATTGATGAGGGTGTTTTTGCAATTTATCAATTGAAGATTTGATAGTGTCTTTGCAGTGTGAATAGGTTTCGAAATTTAATGGGATACTTTAAAAGGTTATATATTCATCGATAAACTTACCTTAACTATGGAAGGAAAATGTTGCTGTTGTTGATGTTGCTGCTGCTGCTGTTGATGATGTTGCTGCTGTTGCTGCTGCTGCTGCTGTTGTTGCTGTTGCTTCTCCAGCTCATAGGCAGGGTTCCAGATTTTGACCCCCATGACCTTGCCCTCTGGAGACCCTGGGGGTGCCGCCTTTACAGTGTCACAGTATTTATTAATTGTTATTCAAATATTTAATAAATGGCATGTGTTTCTTCCCACAATTAACGAAAATACTTGAAAAGAAGACACATCAATAATAATTGATTACAAAGAAAATGCTTCTTGTTTGTTAATTTTTACAGTGTGTACAAAGATATAAGAGGGGTCCTCATTTTCTATGTTAAAACATAATGCTTTTTGGTTTTGGGTTGTTATCCACGTATCTTACTTGATTAACAACAGTTTGTAGAGATTGATTCACTCTTAAAAGCATAGAGCATGCAAGGAGTGGAACTGTGACCCTGTTTACAATCTTCCCCTATTGTTGAGGTGCCTCCATGACCACCACGTTGTAATCTACGTAAATTTTCGTAGTTTTGGTTAGTCGTAATATATTTTATCTTCTTAATTCTTACCAAATATGTCAAATATCATTTGCAATTTGATTGGAATTTTCATTGAACTGGTACAACTCCCCCCCCCTGCTAGAATGAAGCAAATGTGTCAAAAATCATGCTATTAGACAACTTGTGGAACTGACTGAAAGTGGTCTCACTGGATAGGTGGTAATTATATGGAGATCATTATATGGAGGTTCCCATAGGAATCATTTTGAATGCTTGGAACCGGGAAAAGTGGTCTTATTATAGAGGTGGTCTTAATTCGAGTTCCTTTGCCATAGTAGTACATGTGAGGCCAGAGAGGCACTGCAATCATGAGTTTTAAGATATTTAATTTTAAAGTTACTTCCCTGTCGAAAATGGCATCAAAAGAAAATAGGTCTAAATTCCATTTTTTAAATATCATTTTCGCCCCCCTCCCACTAGAAAAGCTGTGCATCTACGATGTTTGCTTGCATCCTTACCCAACATATTTTGCCCCCTATCTTGTGCAATCCTGGGTATGTGCTTTTATAGTGTACACAGGCCTACTGTAACTCAGACTATGCCGTGCTTACCGTCCTGGCGTGGCTGGCCGCGGCCGTGAGCAGCAGGCCTCGGTACAGCGAGTCCAGGTAGGTCAGCTGCTGCAGGCGGCCATACCACGCGCTACTTGGGGAGTGCGGCGGTGGTGGCGGCGGCGGCAGCTGTAGGTGAGGAGGGAACCCCGGCGGCGGCGGGCAGGGCGGATGGGGGAAGGCGGCGGGGCCCTGCAGGGTTAACATGAGGGAGGAGGGCGGCTTCTGGGGTCCAGCGGCTGAAATGGAAATGGAGAGAAACTGATACGAAGCTGGGAATGCTGGCTGGCAGGCCTCATATATTGATAATTACAATTTCAATTGATGATTATGGTTGATAGTGTTTACATAGGCTTGGCTCTCGGGAGGTGTACTTCATGAGGGGGGGCAACTTCAGGTCCAAAATCATATCCCTTAGTAAAACCAGTGAAACGACGAAAATGATACCCCTAGGGAAGCCACAAGGTGAAAACCAAGGGGCATTATTCCAAGGGGTATTATTCAATGTGGTACTGTAATGAAAACAACTAGATTTACTACAACATAAACATTTAACACACCATTAGTGCAATCCCGAGCAATACTATCATTGAAATCGCATTTTACTATTTGGCTTGATAATGCAATATCATATGAAAATAGAGCTAGAGATGTTGGAAACCTATTGAAACTGGCTGGAATGTTGAAATCATGACCCCGAGCGAAACTGCATGGGCTGGAAAAGGTGACCCCTGTTTTATAGAGCGAGCCTTGCCTTCGGTAATGGCGATTTTGTTATTGTAATACGACAAAAATTAATATTGCTGGATGTATTCTTTAAGTGATAGTGTCTTTATCGACAGAGGTGGTTCAGCATAGTAATCGAAGGATCAAATAGAAAATTACTAGCCAAAATAAATTTATTTTAGACTTATTTCATTTTTTTTCATTTCACACTTATTACCTAAATAAAAGATACAATTTTCTATTATCTAAGATATACATGTACAACATAATATGGGTTTGGACAAATACTCCACATAAATTAAATATATTTGCCTTCCACAAAATACAATTTTGGCTCGTCAGAATCAAATGTAACAAGCCCATTTCAACAAAAGTCTTACACTATGTCGGGGTGTCAATGTGGGAAAGGACAAGAAATACGAGTTTTGCCAAAATAGATATTATATGCTAGCATTAGACATTCTGAACATTGAATCAGGAAGAGAATAACTACCACATTAATGGAGGAACCTAGTGCCATACCAAATATTTTTTACTAAACCCTCCAAATGATATATGGTAGAGAAACTTAATTAATTTTGATTACTCTTATGAAATGGCACTTTCGAGCCAGTACTTACCATTTGCTGATTTCGCTTTCACCACGGAAAACGCGCTCGTGTCATCCGATGACGTCATTTTGGTAAACATTGAACACGTGCTCTGCATGGAATCTATGCGCTGGTGTCTACATTTAAACGGTACCTCTGTTATTCAGTCTACTTATATGTAAAGTTTTATACGAGCACTGCGAATTACACTATCACATGTCTAAAGACATATCTTAGCCTCGAATTGGAAGGTAAAGAACACATGCACAATAAAATTATCCCTTTGCAATAAATATATATATAAAAAAAAATGATTGTCACTGAACGTCAAAAGAGCCCCGCCAGTTGTTTCACAGACGAAAGTTTCACTAAAATTTAAAGCATGAAACTGTTAATCCAAATTTCAACAAATTAAAACCAATATCATCCAACTCCTAGACTTATTATGACCGTGTAAGTTCATAACCGTAGGAACTCAAGTGCCGGGATTAACTCTTAATAAAGTGGTGCGTGGCTGGTGAAGAAGGCACTGAGCAGACACCATCTGCCACGGACTGAGCACGGCGACCTCCCCGACACCATTTATACTCACCCTCGCCCGGAAATCTGCTTATCTGCCTTTAAATTCCCCCGATGACCGTCCCCGCTCATCAGCAACTGACGTTTTCATCTTCATTCATAAGCACCGCCCTGTCGGGTGCCACTCAGCTCAGGCAACACCCATATTCACCACCATTAGCTGTCAATCACCACCCGGCTCCGCCCACCTGCTTTCACATAACTCGATTTGCTCAGCCAATGAGTGTCTGGTGCGCCAAGTGGGGAAGCCGGATGTTGCGAATCGCGTAAAGAGACACTTGATTTGAGACCTTTTGTGGCCGGCGCGTGTCATTTTACAGCTGGCGTCCCGCGGATGATTTTATTAGCCGATTATACACTTAGGAGGGTGATTGCGGGTGGATTTTTGCAGATTATGATTTATGGGGATGTAGATGAAGGTGCAATCGGCGTCTTCGGATCTGCAAGTTGTTATTTGCTTGTGTGTTTGTTTAATTGGAGTAAGTCGACATCGGGGGTTTGTAGTGGATAGGGACCGGAGATGGGTGTGTGTGTTGGGTTAGATTTTGACATGTACGAGAATGCATGTCCCCATCCCCGCCACTTATTAATAGGAACAGAAATCTAACAACATTCTGAGTGAAGCATCGCAATATTCCAAGGACCACTCGCTCATAGGTAGATCTAAGGGCGCCTAGCTCATCCCATCACCGCAAAAGAAGTCATTTACAAGGGATTTCATGTGGTAGAGCTACCATCATTTGGGCATGCAGAATCCATGATTGTTTCCCTATTTATCCAAAAACGTCATTCTGCTGGTGAACTTGCTGAGTAAACACTTCCATGTTTGGATCGTATTGCAAATGTAAGTACGCAGTCCACCTTTTGTTCCGTGTTCCTACACTTCTAAGGGTGCGTTGATTCATTTGATTTTGATCTATGGGAAATTATTCTTAAATCTGGACTTGCACTCAGCCTAGTTTCCACCTATTGTTTCAATCTTCATTTGCTCCTACAGCTGACCATTCACATATCATTTCACCAGAGGCTGATAACGTTGAGCAACTCGGGCTTGGGACAGCCAACCGGGCAGGATTGTTTTTTTCAATATTCAATATGCATGTGAATGCATGTGAATGTGCTAATCTCATAGTGGCAAGCAGTTTTGTAGGCCACACAACTCCGTCAACTGTCCTTATTGTGTAAATATTAAAGCTCAAGACAGATCCACATTCCACCTCCCGCCACCGCCATATATGTGACAATGAATGTATTTTACTTTACCCCCCCCCCACTTTTTTATCACGATGTCAGCTTTTTGCGCACCCCTTTTTATGAAATCCTGGATCTGCTAGTGTCCGTGTGTCATCAATCATCAGGGTTACTTATAATAGAGTTACCTCTGAGGAGAGTTCAGTAGCGCAAAAAAGAAGTGTTCTTTTACAGCTGGAAATAACCTGAACTACATTGTAGGTATCATTGAATTGAATTGAGATTGTTCTCTGGTAATACAGCCAGCTTTCCAGTGACAGTATGTGTGAACGGAGCAACAGAACTTGGACACGACTGGAGTGAATGAATAACAGGAGAATACGTATAACATTATATAAAAAAGATCATTCATTAAAGCTAAATTTGAAATATAGAAATAAAGAAATACAAGAGACTGGGTGTGAGAGAGATTATGATACGACAGCGCAAGACAACAGATCAGAATGGTGGAAACATAAATAGAAATGGAGCACGATGGTGAAATGAAGTAGAAGAAAAACCGGCAGAAGAGAAAGGAAAGGAAAAGAGCAAGGAAGAAAAGACGAGAAGAACTAGAAAAAAGGACACAACGAAGAAAACCAAAATAAAGAAAATGGCGAAAGAAAGACGAAATGTGAAACGGGGCAAAATACACAAGAAATCTGATTGAGACAGCGAGCATCAGACGTGGGGGTTGAGACAGGGCCCCTGGGGCGCCGAAAATGATGGATTCGCAGGCGCATATTACGCCAAAGTTGATGTTGTGATTTGGTCTGTTTTGCGAGGTTGTGCAGTGCCTCAGGGGTTTGTAAACACCCTGTGGTACTTGCTTTATTATTTGCTTTGGCAGTAGACGCAAGCACTGCTTCTTTTGCTGCTCTTATTTTCTGTATGCAAATCTAGACATTGTATTCTGTGTAAAATTGGGTGTTTGTATTATGGATAAAATGGGTTCTTTTAATCTGTGTGTAGTGGCAGTGATGTGTTAATGACGCAACTACGATTTACTGTCAACATAACTAACAAGTTATAATGTTTATTAGACCACACATAACCATATTAATTATATTTTAGTCTTAATTTGCGATACATATGTACATCCCCCCCCCCCAAAAAAAAAAAGGCCGTGACCCCTCTCCCCAGCTAGCCTTGTCCCTACTCTCCCTGCCAAGCCGCCCCCCCACCCCCACCCCGCACCCACCAACCCTCCAAGCAGTGTCCACCTCTGCCCCAGGCTCAACGTTTGCCCTTTCAACTCGTCGACACCGAGTGGCCCATTCCTCGTCCCCAGGTATTTCGCAAAATACTGAAAACAATACGTCATTCAAACACAAGGTTTTGACTAACATCTGTGGTAATTGCACTGGTCTTTTCAGGACCATTTTATTGAGAGTTTTAAAGTGATTATCACCGCCTGCTGGTGTGCTTATTTGATAACAATGCAGTTGTGACCCTCAATTGTGATGTACACAGTAAGGCAATTGTTTTACTTTATATATTTATGCATGATCGTAAGATGTTTAGTTGTGATCCGGTAAACATGAGGTCCTTGTGGAATTTTAGTTTAATTGTTGTAAGAGCAAGAGCATAATAAACAAAATGACTTTACTGTAGAGTATCAAATGACTAGAATTCCCGGCGAGAGTGTTAGGTTTGCACATTACTTGGTTCACAGATGTAGTTTTTCCTTTTAGTACTTTAGTGCAGAAGTCCATTAGCATTTCACAACTTTAACATTTAGTTGCTTATATTATTTTTTCCATCATTTACTTATCGTCATGAGTTATATTCAATGGTCCAATTATTACCTGTTTTTATGGTTTTCCCAGAATCAATTAAATTAAATGTTGTTGTGGTTTTCTCATATAATTGTGCTCATAGAAAAAAAACAACAGCAAAAAATGTACCTTACATTTTAATTGAATCAGATTTGACACGTCAATGCATACATCATGCTCATATGCTTTTATTTTAAATCATGTCGCTTAGTCACTTTTCACAAGCATGCCAGAAAAGCTACAATAATTGTTTCCACCAGCATATGCAGTTCTGGAGTCCCCAGGGTTACTGACAACAGACACTTGCTCACCCGCATTGCATTGAGCAAAATAGACTCCGGCAGCTTGACCATTCATATCTCTGGAGTAATATCTTGGCCCAACATTATTTCCCACTTTAATACTGACCCAAACCCTTTCCCCCTCTTGTGATAGCATGCTTGTTGAAAAGAGATATAATCCAGAAACGGGACACACAAAGAAATTTGGTGCTGTGAATCCTGCGCCGACGTCTGTGTGGATCGTGTTAAAGGCGAATGCCTGGTTAGCTGCAAGTGTTTGTGAAGTGGGGTTAGACGCAGCAAACGCAATGGCTGCATCTGCACGGTAAAGCCCTAATAAGCGAATTCAACTTACGTACATGTAGATCTACGTGCACTGGCGAAGTGGCTAATTCGTCAAGAAAATTTTGAACATGTTCAAAATTTGTTGACGAACATACTGGTTAGTTTAGGTTCATTAAAAATAGTTATGCTATGTCTATGGATCGTAGAACATTCGGACATATAAGTAAAACCTCCTCTGGCTTAGCAAATCAGTGTAACAATCATTTTAATTACATTCAATGTCGCCTAAATACCAACAACCTGGCAACAATCGTATCTATGCGTTGTGCGGATTCCCATATGATCGCCTCGGTGTAAAGCGGGTTTAAAGTCTACACAAATATAAGTTGACATGCGCATAGAGGTTTGAAGAATAATTCTTACACACAGTATTCTGCATGACACATTAGCGAATTCCACGTACGTGTACGTAGCTCTACGTGCAATGGCGAACTGATAAATTCGTCAAAAAATTGTTAACGTGTTCAAAATTCGTTGAATTTACAGGTTGGTTTAGGTTTGTAATAAATAGTTATGCTACGTGCAGGGATCGCAGAACATTCGCACATAAGTAGCACTTCGTTTGGCTCAGCAACACGTTGTTACAAGCATTTTTAATATGTTCAATGTCGCCACAATTCCCCATACAGACAACATGACCAAAATCGCATTTATGCGTTGCACAGATTCGTATATGATCGCCTATGTGTAAACCTCTGTAATGGATGCAGTCTACCTAAACAGCCGGATTGAAAAGCTACTGTCGAATTCCTCTCATACAATGGCTACACGTCGAACATAGGCCCATAAAATAGGGGCGCTACATGGTGCTGCAGCAATGTACTTAATGTACTTAGAAACCGGGAGGTGACAAAACTTATGCTAGGAGTCCCAGACGCCAAGTGTCGTAAAAAGAGTGCCCAATGACGTGCTATGTCTCATATATCCTACCAACTAGTGCACAATGACTGGTACTGGTGCAAAACGTGGACTTGTCGCCAAGAGAATTTTAAACTGGTCAAACTTTCCATGGCGCTAATTTCGACGCCGTGTGTTCGCAAACTAGAATTATACGACGTAAGTATGCCAACAAATAGGGGAAACTGCCCGTTCATTGGAACCTACCGGAATGTCATGTCGTAGGATGATTTGCGCGAAATTGATTTTATGCTACGACACCACTTGGCGATGACTCGCCCTTATTTGTGAAGTCACAAGTCTAAACGTTCTGACGTTTAACCGTTGGCGTTGGTTAAACCAAATGGCCGACCCCCCCTGGAAGTAATTTATGTGCGCTCCCTTAGGGGTGGGGGTGGGGTCATTCAATTTTAAATGTTACAAGGGGGGGGTCACTCAATTTTATGTCCGACACATTGAGATTTTACGCACTTTTGGCGCAAATTGAGAAAATTGCAAGTAGTTCGACAGAATGCAAGAATATATACTGATCACTGTCTGGATCAGAAGCCTATTCAACTACTTTGCATAACATTCAATCAACAAAATATGTATGGTTCCACTGTTGTAGAGTACACTTTTCTTGTGCAATTAAGGTGAGTGGCGGAGGGTGGCGGGGTCAATCAATTTATAAGTTTTTTCAAAGTGGGGGGGGATCACTCAGTTTTTCATTTTCAGAAATGGGGTGTCACTGAATTTTTCACAGTTGGTTAAACCAATGGCCGACCCCACTGGGAAGTAATTTATGTGCGCTCCCTTAGCTAACAAGTTACGTTGTTGTGCCTTGCATGTATATACTATAAGCCAATGTACGAGCACATATAGATCACAAAGAAAATAAAATGATGGGTATTCATGTTTCCGTTCAGATCAGAAAGTTATCACGAAAACTCTTGTTTTTGTTTCAAAGTATTTACACGCAAGGATCATTGCGTTTTTGAAACCTAACGTATATGTTCATAGATGAAAGGTTATACTAATATTGTATTCATCAATAATTATGTTCTTTATATAAATATGATGTCATGATATTCCGACCAACACCATCCCGTATATACATTGTAGTTAGTTTAAAACCATCGTAGCGCAGCTATCAATGAACGTTCAATGGTGTATGAAGTGTCAAAGTGAAGCTACGTATTTATATTTTCTTAGAATAAACATTATTTTTTATGATTCATTAAAATTACATGATCTAAGGTGCATTTAGTTATAACATAACGTATTCACACACATCCCATGGTGGCGAAATATCATGGAATTTGAACATGTTTTGATATTTACATTTAATCTTAGAAGAAATTTTCTTTTCATACTGTGAGGCCGGGAAAACAATCGTGTTCATGGTAGTTATATAATATTAGTACTTTTTTGGATGCTATATAAGTATATTTTTGCTGTTAAACGTACGGGATGTGTGTGACCTATGGGCGCTGTGTGAACGGGTCTACCGTTGTTTTCCAGTATTTTGCAGTCGCTGCTCCAGCCTCTCCGTCGTCTCTTGCAGCTTCTGTGTTGTTTCCTGACGTTTCTGGCGCTCTGTAAAAAAAGTTTCTCACGTGAATTTTGTTTATTTAATTACTTTTTCTGCCAAATACGCCCCCCTATTTTTTCCCACCAAAATACTTCATTTTCAGGGTTTTTCATGAAATCCCGTAAGTGCGCCCCCTCTTTTCCTTAAGTGCGCCCCCCCCCTTCCGAAAACCAGGATCTGCCTATGAATTGTGAAGCGCTCTAACGATGTAATGCAGGAAATGAAGATGTCAAAATAGTTGGACGCATCACTGTGAGATCGGCTTCCCAACACCGGTAAAACGCCAAATTATTCTTAGTTCTTCTAAGCTCTTACACAAGTCGACACCCCTCTGTTTCCACCCCCACCCCACCCTCCGCACCCTCAAACCAGGGCTTTGAGCATCCCAAATATTGAGTCTGCCTATTAGCGACGTTATTGGAATTAACGGGCGCAAATCTCGTTGTGGTTCTCGGGGCGCACGAGACCCCATCACGAGAAATGAGATTTGCCTTTGAAGGTTGATGTTTGTGGAGCCACGCCGCCAATCAGAGCGGGAGTCATGTCAGATTGAGGGGCCGACACGGGGGCTCATAATTCACTTAGTTCTAACCCTCTCTCCCTTGCAGACGTCTTATAGGCGACCATATTCCAAGCGCAATCTACTGATTTTGCCTGACGGTTTGTGATCGAAGGAAGGGGTGTTTAACAGGTTTTAGCGCGATGATACAGTATTTTGTTTTGTTAATACATACAGTTGATACTGTCTTATATTTGGATGGACAGATTTGGGAGGAGGCATATAAACGTTTCCCGAGTGAGGAAAACACTAATTTATAGCCATGGGGAGTGGAATTCAACTCAGAGTTTTCAGATTACTGATTGAAAGGGTGACCAGAGCAAGAGATAGGCAGACTTTGCGTGGGTGCAAGTTACGCCCCTTTCCCCCAAAATGTCATTTTTCATTTGGATATTGCCATATCCACACCGTGGGATGATCTGTCGTGCGTTTTAGAGCCTCACGCCATTCTTTCCTCGGTCCACAATTTTGAGGTGCTCATAATATATCAAACCGATGGAAATCCGGATAAGAAGGATCAAAACACACAGAAACTGGATTTCACGCAAATCGAGTTACCTCGTCAGTTTGAGATTTCATCGTATTCGTCGGTGAGGATTCGTTTGTCGATCGATACAACCTGCTCAATGGGAGGGTTTGATGAATTGATACAGTAGAATCTCTCGACGTAGACTCCATCACATGCTGGTGGAAGAATAGCCAAGTCAGATTGATACTGGTATACATGTTTAGGATTTCCTACAGTACGTAGGTGACGTACATAGGCGCCTCGTACCACCCACCAACGCCCTGTACTGTTTTATTAAACTTTGCAGTCACATGAACATACATTAAAACTGACTGTAGGAACAGAAAGTTCATAATTCATTCAGATTATTCACTGGTCCCATAGAAAAAAAATTCCAATGATAAATCCTATAAAGGTTCCACCATAGGCCTACATTATTAAAAAGCATCCGTCTTTTAAAAGTTTCCTAGTCGTCACATCATAAAGTAGTTAGGGGCGATCTCTTGCAAAAGTGAAAATCTGGTAATTGTTTTGCACAGTTAATTGTGTTCATATTCATATGTTATTTGATCTCGTATGTTGGATATTTTTTGTAATATTCAGTGATATTTGGCAAACATTAAAACAACTTACGTAAATTAATATCTGCATGGGCTATGGTGACACGGCTATATTCTACTAATAGAGGTGGCGTGCTGTAGATCTACTGCCGGTCCCGACGCCCCGCTAGACGGGTAATGAAATCTTCGGATGATGTCATCAGCCAAGATCAGCCTTGGTCTCACGGAATGTGTTGTTCCGTATAAAAAACCCGCCGGACGGAATCCGTGATGAAGGCTGCAAAGTTGAACTTCATTTCCAGGAAATCATATCGAATCAAATAACAAGAGAGATGATCCGCGGGCTATAATAGCTGATATTGGCGGGAAACGATCGAGATTGACTCCTTATTTCTATTACGCTGCCGATTTGATTTTTATCATGCGTAGCTTGACTGACCTTGTAATCCTTTAAAATCAAAAGACAAACTTGTGTCCGGGCTGGGCTCACATACTAGTATCATTTAGTTTTTTTTTTTTTTTTTTTTAGAATTTCGGTGGATAACTTTCAAGTATGTTTTCCTAATTGTTTAATGCAATATACAAGGTGTACTCATCTCATTTTCCAACTACACCCTTGCCGTAACTAGTCTACCCCTCCCGCTGGTTACAATCGTCTTTTGTAAGCACTATACGGAACCTCCACTACTATTCAGATTGGTGCCCACCAAACACCAGTAACTGTGTACATTCCGGAGTCGGCTGCACCACTATCCCCATGAACGCGACTGTCACATGATAGACACGGCTGTAAGAATAACCTACTACATAGTCATAATTATCAGAACTCTTAATATACACCCGACAGCACAGATGTTTAGATAGTTTTATTTGACATTTTTCATCAAAGAAAATAGATAAAACACTGAAGTCTCTATCCAACAATGAGAAATTTACCACACTATAGAACCATCTGTTGAGACCATCTTTTTCAAGAGACTACCTCTAAAATAAGACTATTTTTCATATCCCCACACCTCGATGAAAAGATCGCCCGAAATCGGCATAAAGAATGCATATCTCTATTGCAAATCAGACCTTTTTGGTGAACCCTACCCCAATCAATAGTATTGGAAAAGTTTCTACTTTCCACACGCGGTTCATCTTTTTTGATCATGCCTTTCAGATTGGTGCTAATCACGTAACCTCCTCAGCGGCACCCCGGGGGCGGCCCACAACAGGTCCACTTCATCTCCCTCCACAAAAAAGACATTTCTGGCTCAAAAGATCCACTTCCGGCTCAATGGAAGTGACAACCGGAAACAGATTGGCGGCCATTTTAATCAGGGTGCGAGCGAGATTTTACAATGATTTGGCGGCGCCGCAACGTTCAGCGATACAGTGATGCAAATAGCGGGGTAATTGAGCGTAGGGCAGAGGACAAAGGGCTGTCCCCGAGGGTGGAACATAGAGGGTCGGGGGTGGGGTTGGATGTAGAGTTTAGAGGGCTATGGATAGTTGGATGCGCACTGCCAAAGTGCACGTAGTTGTTTGGAATATTCAAAAGTAAAGGGTTCAATGAGAATTTTAAGCATGGTGGACTGTTGAGCCCCTCACAGTAAGAAGTCAAGTACCATAGGAATTTTATACTCTCTATCTAAAACACAATTTAGTTACATAAATATACAAATTAGAATGTTAAATGTTTTATAGAACATTTCCTCAATAAACGACGCATTGTGCAAGCCTTTCATGTCATAAGTTTGACATATTAAAATCTAGTAAATGATTTTATGCAAAAAGGGTGTTCGGTATGAAAAATATTCCCAACCAGGATGATTGGCTCTACACACATTAAAGACACACTCAACGAGTGTCTCCTTCATTTTTATTATTAAATAAATTATATCATAACGTTCTCATGTAGTGATCAATCTCCCAGATTGAAAAAGCATCTTGTCATGATAGAAAATGATCAAATATTAAAATGTCATTGCAATATAAAAATATTCATCACATCCGTCAAAATAAACTATAAAATACAACCAGACAAAGTATTATTCACACAAATAAATTTAAAAAATGTCGACCTCTCGTAGAGAGTGCATTAAAGATGTATTTTCATAACTTCTGAACAATAGATAAAGTGTAGGAATTGACCACGAGATTGGAGTGTCAATGGGAAAATTGAGCATGCTGACATCTGATTTACCCGAACGAAGTGATTTACCCGAACAAAGTGAGGGTAAATCAGATGTCAACATGCTCAATTTTCCCATTGACACGACAATCGAGTGGTCAAATACCATTCTATCATGACTAAAATCCACACTAAACGAGTGTCTGATTCGTTTTTATTTTAAAATAAATCATATCATAACTTTCTCATTGCAAGTCAATTTGTCAACCAGCGTGCTCAATTATATGATTGACTGCATGCGCGGAGACCACTACTACGGCACTAGTCTAAACTTTTGACCATGTGACGTCAGCGGCTGTATTGAAAATGTGACGAGTTTAGACTAGTGCCGTAGTAGTGGTCTCCGCACGTGCAGTCAACCGTATAATTGAGCACGCTGGTTGACCAATCAGCGTTGGTTATTGGCGGTGATTTTTGCACGGAATAATAGAATGTCCATTTAATGGCCATCCAACAAAACAATGTGGCATACTTGAAAAATTCAACTATGAGAGCGAAGTGTATACTACAATCATGTTAATGTTAATGACTATAAGAGACTTAATGTGTAAACATTATTTTATTACATGAAGTCACCATTTAGAAAAAAAAAATCATTAAAATTATATAGAGTATGATTAACAAAGAACGATTTTGCCTTATGTCAGTACAATTCATTCAATATGAATAACAGAAATGCATTTTATCAACAAGATACTAAAAACACACCCGTTGAATTCATTCATCACATTGACCGTGAAGCTGCATAATAGCAAAAGTTGCGTCCATCTCCATTCGATATTCCTGGATGTTATTATCGAAATAGCTCATGTTACGCAGTCGCTTGCTATGTTCTTGAAATATCACAATGTAAATGATGATTATCCAAATTTTTAATTGTAATGTAATCATTTTGCAAATAAAAAGTATAAGTGATATGATGCAAGATCTAATCCCTGCCTAAACAAAAATTGGAATAGCCTATAGCTTGGGTTCCTGATAATGCATTCTCTCCTACT
The DNA here is from genome assembly GCA_019095985.1 of Streblospio benedicti. Classification (NCBI taxonomy): domain Eukaryota; kingdom Metazoa; phylum Annelida; class Polychaeta; order Spionida; family Spionidae; genus Streblospio; species Streblospio benedicti. The sequence goes on along the minus strand of CM032666.1, from coordinate 20,684,395 downwards.
GTAGGCGTATTATTCAATTCAAAGTTATTTTCAATGATCCCTCTTTAAAGTCCTCTGTTTTATCGGTAACATTTATAAATGCGTAGGCCAATCAAATAATCTAGATGGTGTCAGTTCAATTTTGATACAGTGTCAATGGACTAACTGTGACTGACACTGGTCCATCTTTTAAAAAAACAACTCTATGTGTCACATAATGACTCTCACCAAACATGCATTCCCCCTTATAAATTCTACCAGCTGGATTGTACAGTACTAAGACTTGTAGACTCTGCTACTTACTTGGGCATCCGGATCAAGACCACCCTCAGCTTCAGGGAACATATTAGAAATACTGCCAATAAATGCAACAGTATACTTAGTTTTCTACAAAGGAACTGATGAAGGTGCCCGCAGGCACTGAAGCAGACTGCATACTTCTGCCTAGTGAGATCAGGAGCGGAGTATGCATGTGTCAGTATGGGACCCACATTACAGGACAGATAAGGAAACACTGCAGAAATTCCAGAACAGGGCGATTCGCTGGATGTGCGGAAAGAGACCTAGAGAAGAGGTCAGTGTGTCTAAACCTGCTAGGGACTTGAAGTAGGCTCCCTTGGAGCAGCATCGCAAAATTCAACGCCTATCCCTAATGTAGAAGATAGTGCAATGGGAAGTGGCCGTGACACCGGACCCGCTCGGTCTGGTTAATGCTGATAGTAGGATTGGTGCGTCACACTGCCACAAGTTTCGCCAGTGCTCCGAAAAAACTGGTTCGTTTCTGGATGTGGCTGTTAAGGAGTGGACCTTTCTTCCCGCCAACGTGGTGGAGGCTGACTCGTCAACCAGCTTCAAGAGTCAGCTGTCTGCGAAGCTGGGTTGAACCTGGCGCGATGTGCTTTTGCTCCCTGCCGGCATTAAGTAAGTGAAACTAGAACATCTTAGAAAAATAGACAATTCAACTCATGGGTAGATCCTCCTAATATGAACAGTGTAAACGAGATATTCCCGTGAACAAACAATGCTGATAATAGAATATTTCAAATAAGAGATACACATACAAAAGAGGTTAAACTCTGCGTTGCCCAAAGTTAATCGTGTACAAATTTCAAACCAGAAATGTGTGAATACACGAGTTTACGGCGTATATGAGCTAAGAAAAAAATCATCCCATACTAATTGTATTGAGTAACACTTTTCCCCAAGGGTCTTTTGTCATCGTCGTCGTCGTCGTCGTCGTCGTCGTCATCATCAGAATCATCAGAATCAATATATCCAGCAAAAGGATAATCGTGTCACCATACAATAGTACTGAATAACAAGATGATAATCAATATCAGTTTCAAATCCAATTATCAATTTTGCTGCTTGGTTGGAATATTGAGTTTTTATTGCTGGCTAAGTGGATTGAATATCATTAAAAATGTCATAAAAGCGCTTCTAGAAAGCAAAATTTATTTGGCAGAGCGCCCAAAATAGAATCACTTCGGTGTCGCCTCATACCTCATAGTTGTGTAAAGTTTGAACGAAATCGGTGCAATGGTTAAAGCTCTAGCTTGTTCGGAGACATACAAACATACATAGTTAGTTAGTTAGTTAGTTAGTTAGAAACGAACCAAACACAATGCTTGCTTCAGCAGCTGAGCTGAAGCGACGAAACAATGCCTACCTACCGACCCTACCTTAAAAGCATCTGCCCACGTCATCCACCTCCCACAACGATTTCACAACAAATATGGTATAGCAAAGGTCTACAGCATTTTCACTGTCCTGACACCCTGCATCTTTCATCCTGACAACATCCAGTCCATGCCCACTATTCAACAGCAAATATTAGTTGCAAACAAAAATATCCACACTGTAGAAAATCTATAAAGTTTTTTTATGGTTTGAAGTGTGCAGTAATTACAAAAGCAGAGCCGTACATGTATGTCTATGATTGTAGCTTATTACACATAGGCACAAATAAGGGAGGGGTGGATACAATATGGTGTGCTTGGTAGACACAAAATATAACCAACTCAGAATATAACCAGTTATGATTTGCGTTAACGCAAAATATAATCACAGCCCTAAAAATAGACCTGGTGACGCAAAATGTAACACTGGCGCAAATTATAACCAAGATGTACGCAGCAGGTTAGTGTGTGGGGGAACTCACCGAATTGCCGACTATTCATTTTTACAGAACTTTATATGGCACATACTGTTAGACCGCAAAATATAACCAATGCAAAATATAACCAGTTATGATTTGGGTCAACGCAAAATATACCCAGAGCCTCGAAAATGGACCTGGTGACGCAAAATATAACCACTGCCGCAAAATATAACCAGGGTGTAGCCAGGAGGTTAGTTTGTGCGGAAAATCACCAAACTGCAGACTATTCATTTTTTTAACAGTTTACACGGCACATACTCGTACAGCAGAGGGTAGACTCGAGTGCATAATGTCTAAAACTGTTTTAAAATGTTTAAGTTTACTGCTGCATTTGTGTGGGTTGTATATGAATAAAATATTGGTAACAAATCTGTAAAATGTGAAACCATTATATGTGCAGACATCTTGGTTGATCTTAGGGTGTATTGTGGTCAAACGTGGTGTGCACATCTGTGATTTGAAATGTGATGAGACACACGAATATCTGTAGCCCTAATTGAGCTTTGTATATAAGAACTGCATCACCTCATCATGCAACCATGGTATCCAAAGCGGCTCCATCATGGCCTTGTATTTGTCCTCTCTCCATGGCATGAATTGCATTTCCACCTACGTGTTTCTCTGTATGTCTCTGTGTGTATCAAGACCTCGAGTGCCGTCTGTTTTCATATTAGATACTAAAGAAGATACCATGGCAGCTGGTGGTGTGAAATGGGAGGGTAACACGTGGCACTTAGTGAGAAGTGTACACTAAGGGTGTGAGCATAGGCACTCTTTTATGAAGCTTGGCGTTAGCTCAAATTACAATTACCATTCTCAACCTGTCAGAAGTACATCCGCACCCACGGCAGAACCCCCCCCACCCCCCCCCCACCCCCACCCACCCCACCCCCCGCCCATTACCCCCACCCCCCCCCCCCCCACCCCACCCCCACCCCCACCCCCCACCCACCACCCCACCCACCCACAAGATTCAATGAGTGGGCTTAATAGAGGGGTTCCACAGTATTAGGATGACTGATTTTCAGTGGAGCCCCGAAGAGATCTCTAGAGAATATGAAACCTGCCTGGTTCAACATGTTACGCGACGTATGTAGTACGTTTTGGACACAACTTGCTGTTTCACTTACAAGGTGAACAGTGGTGGCTAAAGATTATTAATGACAGTCTCGATTGAAGCGATCTTTGTGACAAATAATTAATGATGGGCAAAATAATGTGTTATTCGTAATTTTAAGTCATGCAGCGATGATGTTAAGACTCACCTTTTTAAGACGTATTGCACTAGTTTTTACTGTTCACATTTGTGGTGTAATTTTACTGCAGATTCTCTGCGTCGTATTAAGGTTGCTTATAATAGAGTTTTTAGGATACTGATGAACCTTAAGCACCGTATCAGTATATTTCAAGAACTTTTTTAGACTACAATGTTCATCATTTTGATATAATAATGAGGAATGCTATTACTGGGTTTATAAAGAGATTAGAATCCTCTGAGAACAATCTTGTGCAAGCTATTACTAAGTCTCAGTTTTATACTTATAGTGGTTTGTTCACATATTGGAAGACTGTGATATTTTAATACTGTGTTAATTTTCTCGTCCACACAACTTTATTTTTATTTTATTTATTTATATCTTATTGCTATGATTATACATTTATACAAATTCTGTAAATGTATATTATCGAAATAAATTATTCTTATTCTTATTCTTATTCTTATGATGTTTACATGCATCTTAAAGAAGTATTAGTTTTTCATCTATTTTTGGGAGCGTTCACAACTGACGTCAACCCTGAAGAGGGGTGGGGGTGGGGGTGGGGAGGGGGGTCAGCAAAAGTTGACAAATGTTGACTGGGGATGGGGGGGTTCCTGGGAACCAGGGGGTGTGTGGACCCGAAAAGTTGTCTGGGTGACGTGAGTGGGGGTGGCAAGTTTGTACATTTTGTACAACTTTGTACATTGAACTAACGTAAATTTGTATCTAAACTTCTGTAGTAATCACATTTAGAACTAAATTTATACTTGGCAACATTGGTAGAAGAATAGAATGAGAACATTGTGATATAAATCAAAGGGAATACACCCAGTAAAACTAGTGGCATATCACTTGGTTCTTTAGCATGTCACAGTGCTTGGGTGAGGGAATATAGCTTGAATCAGTGATTTAAGCCAGTTTGGTCATCTTAGTTACCACAGATATGAAAGAAAGTTTGTGGCCGCTCATAATGGTTCATATATAAATTTTCATTCAAAACAAAGTAGCAAAATATTTTTAAAGTAATGATAAACTCAACTGTTTCTTATGCAATTTGCTGACCTATTTCAAACACCATTCGCTTTTGAATAATTCAGTGTAATAATACGTATCATAATGGATAGAAAAATCAAACATTATATCAGCAATTAAAAAGTATATCCACAAAATCTCAAAGGTGACATCCAGAAGAAGGCTGTTGAGTTGTGGAAGAAGGTGAAAAGTGGTGAGAAAGAAAAAAAGAGGGGGGGGGGCGGAGGTCATGAAGTTGACGAAAGTTGACGCTTTAGGGGGTGGGGGTCTCCTGAGGCTTTGAAGTTGACGAGGGGGGGGGGCATCAGAAAAAAATGTGGTTGACGTCGATTGTGAACGCTCCCTTTGTTGAATACGATGTTCACCATTTTAATGTTTTACTAAGACACATAATCATTAGACAGAACCATTTAGAAGGCCCTTTTCCAAATGCCCCAGCGCCCCCTCACTCTTTTTAAGGGAAAATAACATTGGAAACCCCCCGGGAGTGAATAAAAAAAAATTTTTG
>CM032666.1:20657173-20679356 GCA_019095985.1 Streblospio benedicti | reverse complement strand
TTATTGTTTTTAAAAAAAATTTAAAAAAAACCAGGAAAAAAAAAACTTCTTTCCCAAAAAAGTTGAAAAAGCGGAAAATTTTTTGGAAAAATTTGGGTGCCGATGTGTTAAATGGTATTTGTTATCAATATATATTGAAATAGCAAAAATTACAAATTTCAGTTCATGGCCTTTAATTAACTGTCAAGTTGGCAACCATTTTTTACCAGTTCATGGCCTCTTTAATTAATAGGCAACTGCTCGGTTGAAGTTTGAGGTTTTCATCTATATAACAGACATCAGTAGTTTGTCTATATAACTATTTTTTTGAAGTTTTCCACTTCAAATTTAACTATATGTAGAGTATGATTTTATTTATTCTTTTTTAAATTTAATAGGTTTTTAGCTAAGTTTGAATTTAGGTTTTACTGTTTTAAATGAAGTAGATGCACTTTGTAATGTATTACATATCAATACCATTTTTAGATATTTTCAACAAAGTGTCAGACAGTTTTTACATTTGTCCATAGAAACTCATCCAGTTATTTCCTTCAGCGGAATTACTACTTTTTGTTTATTACTTATGCTGATTTTTCTGTCATTGATTTATATCTGGCTCTTTAAATTGCACAATTAATTAATAAATTGTTTCGTGTTTCTAGACGTGAAAACAAGATGTTTAGCATTGGTAGGAACTTTTACTAATGACCATATAAATGAACTTCTACAGTATACAAGGTTTACACACATATAAAAGTACTTATAATATAGGTGTTTTATAGTCAGCAACTATTACACGTTACAACATCTTAGGTACTTGTCGGCCTCCTGTCGGATTTCTTGGTGAAAACGGTCAGTTAAGACATAGTGAGCTTTCATTTTAGAGACCGGATGCACATCCATTTTCTGAGCCTGTTCATTTGTCAAAGCTCCCTCAAGTTTTGCTTTGGCTAGCTCAGGAATGGGAACCTCTAGCTTTTTAGTCTTGCCTATTCAATATTTTGATCCGTGGCTTCTTTAGCATGCCGTTGTTTGCTCCAAACTGGTCTGGTAGCACATGGCTTGCATAGCGTCCAGTTTGCCCACTGAAATAATTTATTATTACTGTGGGCAGCCAGAGACCTAGCCAAGTCAATGTGATCTCTCGCACTTTTCGCACGCAATAGCACTTTAATCCCGTAACATACCTACAGGTAAAGACACACAATAAACATCAACAGGTACACAATAACAGATCCTACAATACAATAATTCTGCATGTTGCAGAGGCACTCATTTTAAGGGAGCGTTATCTTATAATTACCTGGTGTTGACAAAACATCATGACCAGTCCCCCACTTCTGCATTTGTAGGTTTTGAACAGTTTGCCGTATTCAGTTTTCACACGGGCTCTAATCGAAATCTTTTGAATTAGATCTTGCCGTGAACATCTCTTTGCGGTTTTCACTCCACAGCGACTTGCCAGCGCTCTCAGGTCTGCTAACTAGAATTGAGTAATAGTATGCTTGTATAATTTGCCCCCTGTATTTACCCCCGGCATCCACAATGGATATTCCCTCCTTGGCTAACAACATGTGTCTTTCACACAACAAATACATAACACATTTTTATTAATCGGCGCTGGAAGACATGCTTACATTTGAAGAACCCAATGCATCCAGTATGTCCGATTCGGTCGGTGGTTTGCTCTCACACTCGGCACCTGTGACATCTGATGATTGGACTTTAAAGCGCTTTGCTATTATAGCCCAAGCCGTCACTACGCCTACTAGCGCCGATAACCCATGGGGCCCAAGTATATGTGGGTGTAATGCCTATAACGAAAACAGCAGTATTTCATCCCAATTGGTGCACATACTAGTGGAAACAAACTGCTAAACCACATCGAAATCGATATGTCCGGGGACACACACTCTATTTGGTAATTTCCCTAATACACTAAATAACACGTTTCATTCAGTTTCACCTTCGGAATTCTGTTCAACGTCGCGCCAAAAACTTTCAACGTTAAATACAGTTGGGGGGGAGGTTGTCGCCATTCTTGTTAATTTTTGGTTCTACCGAAGACTGAAGCAGATTTTTCGCACCTGTAATTTAAGAACAGCGGTTTGGTTTCAATGAAACTTAGTCCATCAAGGAACACTATTTGTACTAAATGCTTTCCTGTCTATGTACACATACCCCATCGAGGACGACGCACGTCGGGTACTTGCCACATCTCTTGCAGTATTCTTCATCGCACTGGTGTGGGTACGAACGTTCAAAGGCTAAGTAAACCTCAGTCGGGTTCCTTAACCTCAGGTTCCCGTGCGTCTCGGCAACAGTTTCCATAGCAGTGGTAATCGTGATTTGCTTCTGGAAAAGGAAGACAAAGTAACTGTATGAATAGACCAATCTCACGTTGGGTTCTGCTGCTTGAATAATTTGAACAGTGACTCACCATAACTTGCAAACACACATAATAGCACTTATAATATGACTTTAAAAATCGAAGATAACTCAAACAGTTACAAACTTAAAAGTCAAAGTAGTGTATGATAGAAACAAATTCCAAAACATTGACAGATTTTCACATAAATAAATCAATATGACTATGATAAAATCCTTTGGTCTGTGTTAGCTTTGTTTGTAAGGTTATTGAACAAAATTTTAAAAGATTTTACTGTCGATATAATTCCTGTTTTCTGTGTCGGGGATCACATGGGCTGCAAAAACTGTCTAAAAAAATGAGACAATAAATTGGTTTTTTATAAACATTGGGATCATCAATTCTGAAATAGGGTTTTATTTAGGTTGGTCTTGGTTTCAGAAAAAGTTAGGGTAATATGGTGACATTTATACGGTTTATTCATATGGTAATTAGGAAAGGGTTAAATTTATTTAGGTTTTAAGGTTAAATGACCTACACTAGTGTTGGGGATGTACAGTAATGTTTTCACAAATCCAGCTTTTGCAGAGGAGGAAAAAAGAAAAACAGATTACGTTATGCAGCCGATTACAACAATTTACCAGGCAGAGCGACTGAGTGAGTATGATTATTGATATTTAGTGATAATTGAATGATAAAAATAGCAGCTTTAATTATTGTAGTTACTGACAGTGGTAACAATATCTTTGATCGAAAAAATAGATGTTTTTATTTAAAGGGGCAAGAGTTTCAGACTGCAATATTAAAGTGAAGAATACTAGAAGGTGATATGAGATATACTGGTGATTTAAATGTAGCCTTCTTTTTAGCAGGTTGACCAATGAAGCGCTGAGAAGGAGTATCCGGCAACAGAAGACCCACACCATAGAAAAAAAAACTTTGATAGGAAACAGCGGGGATATTGGAACTTGGAACAATTGACGATATATGTTAGTGCTAGGAGTAAATCGGAGATGTATGTGACTGAGTGGCGACTGAGAACTTTGAATGTGGATTGATTCACTATTCTTTTCTTTCACTCAAGCAATAGAAGTATTGTGAATAGAAACTTTTTGCATAAAATGTTGACCAGTGAGGAGGAGTTGAATTGTGTATCCTGAAACTACCTTTGAGAAAAGAAGAAAACAAAAGAAACACGAAGTATGATTTTAATTAGCATACTTTTTGAGGTAGTTTAATACAAATAGTTGAAAATCTTAGAACATTGTCCCCGGAAAATCGTTTATTACAAAACTGGGTATGTGCCTTAAACTGGCCAAAAGATCAACATAATCGCGAGCACTTTCCGCCCTTATAAGGCTCTTGAAGGCATAGCAAACCTGTAAAAAACGGGAATGAAATTGTAGCCATGTTAACATAAAAGTGGACTTCCCTTTGCTGTTGCAAACAAATAACACAGACTGTTTATTGAGGCTTGAAACAACATGCATATGAACCCATAGAAATTAACTGAAAGTCTACCAAAAAATTTCAACAAAAGTTCAATCTCAAAAAATTATACCTGCTTGTGGCCTGACCTTTTGCTTCAATTTTACAAATCTTCACCATCAATTCATTTACAAATCAAAAAATGAAATTTGAGCTGTACCCGTTTTTAAATTTCTTCTTACCTTGTGAGGACAAAATCTGCGAACACACCGCCTCAGATCTGGATGTGAAGCTTTTAAACAAGTTCCCATAAAGATTCCCTATTTTTTTTGCAAGTGCCTGCACCAGATCATTCTGGGACCAACGTTGTTTCACCCCGTATATTGCATTTTTTTGCCAGAGCTTTAAGTTCCGTTCTCTGAAATTTTTTGTACCAATTGTCCGTGATATTGTATGCATGTATGCATTGGTTTTTCATTGTAGGCATGGGTTACGCTAATTTTAAAGTTCAAACGGCATACTCACATTTGTCGGTGCAAGCCGGTCGAGAAATGTCTGTTTCCGGCGCTGGCGTGTGTCATCGCCGTCCGTGTTTGAATCTCTTGTCGCGTCCTTTTCTACCTCGTGTTGCGCCAAGACCATCCAGTCGCCGGCCTGTGGCAATATCCAAGGTGCCCAGTCGTATCGAGGTAAGATTTAAGTCATACATGATTGAAACACAATTAATATTTTTGTTATTGGGTAGCACTTTTTGAAATATTTATGACTTTTCTCTCCGCAAAAATCTATATTGTTTTTATACTATTCACAAATTATTGCTTACGTATTAAGCAGTCTGCTCTACTTACCGTTCGGCTTCTTCTCAACGCTAGTCCAAAATTCATTGATGTCGTACTCGTGCTTCGCAGACAGTTTTTCTCCCTCAAGATCGACTTGTGACGATAAGGCAAAACATACCTTTCGTACCTGTAATTCAAATTGTAGTTTATTTACAGTCGAAAAACTTTATAACACCATGTTATAAGCACATAGTTATAACTATAGAAGATTCAATTTTCAAGTGTTTCTCCATTTAGATCTCACTTGACAACATTGCCGTCAATAAGTAAAAAAGTATACGAGTACCCCGTCCATGATAAGTATCGGCGGAGCAGCGCCACAACGCACGCAAACACTGGAATAATTGTGTGGGAATCGTCTTTCGAAGGAAATGTACACTTCTGTGGGCATAGTGATTGGCTTCACACAATTCAATTCTGCAACTGCTAAGAAGCTGGCCGATATTGGAACCTGACGCTGTTGATTATAAAACAAATTGTTTACGACAATTTTAGATGCGAGCAGTATAAATATCAACAATAATCATTCATTTCAGCGTATTGACTGCACTTGCCATTAACAAATTTCTCGTCAATAAACAAAGTCGAAATGTTGCAAACTCTCGATTATTAATGGTATGCAATCCAATTTCATCAGCAAATTGAGCTTGCTTCGCTCCGCAAATGCACTGGCGACCATGCACACGTACATCTGGAAGTACACATTACATTAAAAAACATTGCCTCATGATTTTCCAATTGTAAGCGGGTCACAATTTTTACACTCCTATTGGACATATGATATAACAGGTCGATGTCACTTACCGGTCCATACTTTTCGCAGCCCGTAAATCATTCCGGTACGCGTTATTTCATACGTCTGCATTGTCCGGTGGCACCTTATGCAATCCTGGCATTTGCTGTACAAGCCACAGCCAGCAATTACATCCAATTCGTCTTCTTCGACCTGAACAAATCTTTCATCGATATCTTCCAGCGGTACAGTTAATGGTTGATACCCATTCTTTTCATTTCCTTCAACAACGTTCTCTTCAGTCGCATCACGGTTTAAGTCAATATCGTACAGCACATCTTCGGTTATAAGCAAATTTTCCGCATTTGGAGGTTAACCACCAAAGAAATATCTTTTGATGGACACATCTAAATCTAAAATTAAATAATGAGACAATAGGGACTTTACTCACTTTTACAACACTGACACTTATACAATACAACAATTTCATAGTCATGTAACATCTTTTTATACTCATTTTAATCTACTAATAATAAAGTAACAGACTTACCTTTAAAAAGCCAAAGAAAATGTACACTCCCTTTTAATCAGAACTATTTCTCATCTACATGTCTAAAATCTAGCCCCTATGATACATACACCAATGTGAAGCTGACAGAAGGGTCAACAAATTAATCAATTACTATGGGGGGTGAAGGTGCTGGAACATGGATTAAGTCTAGCCAAAATTAGGCCGTTACATGTACCTAGAACCATACTACACCCAAACACACCAGTCTGACGGCATCAATATCATGGCTATAAAACGAGTTGCAGATCTCTGCTCTGGCAGCTTGATATGAAATGAATAATAAAGGTTAAGCAACACTACCGCCTGGGCGTTTGTTCTTACAATAATATTGCTACATAGATATCAGCTCAGCTCTTTTAGACACAGTGCAACGAAGCGCTGCCCGCTTTGTAACAAACAACTGCTCAAAAAGACAAGCAGCGTGTCAGAGATGCTGACAGCTCCTGGGCTGATATCCCTGGCGACAGAAGGCGTGATCTAAGACTGAAAAGCATGTATATACCCGGAAGTTGCATTTTCTGATTTCATCGATGTTGGCGAAAAATGTTGCTGTGTTCGCATCCGCCCCTACTGCCGTGATGAAGTGCTTCTGGTAGATGACACACGGTGCGTTTTGTTGACATTTGAGGATTTCGTGTTGGTAGGCAAAACCATTGTAGTTATAGTCTGGATGAAATCAAAAAAGTATTCGGGTGGTTGTAAATTTCGCAGCTTGGTGAAAGGGATTGGTCCGTGGATGGGAAGCGCCGCGCTGCCATGTGTGGTAGATGTTGAAGATTAGCGGTGTTGACGATGATCGGTACTGGTATTGATATTAGCTAGTGTGCCGCCCAGTATGTGTCCCTCTGGCTGAGGAAGCGGTAGTAATATTGTTTACGATGATTGTGTTGAATGTGCCGATTGTTGCTGAGCCAGCGAGCTTGCGACTGGCGCAGTCCGTAATACGCCAAATATACGAGCAATTAAGCCATTTAGCACGCAGCTTGGCATTGCCGTCACAGATTGGTTAAACAGTTACAAAGACCATTGCTTGCCAGCAGTACGGAGCCGTATGCCGTAATATTGCAGACGTCTTTCGCGCGACTTCAGCAGAGTACCAGCGCGACCAGCCAATAAGATCGTCCGGCAGAATGATTTGACCTGTTTAAAGACACAGTCATTGCTGATGTACACCAATGCCCATATCAAGAACATCGTCAATATGGATGCTGTTAACAAAAGACATGATCAAATTATCAGATTTAACGGCTTATCTCATTTGCTAGCAACACACAGTACAGGGCCTCCAGCAGTAATATTATAGATAGTCGTTACCAATAAACAAAGAAGAGCCCACAAATTTGGTCTACATTCAATACAAGACATGGTCTCACAGAATTCATTTGCTCAGTTCACATCACCGGGCAGGTCTGCACACTCACCACACACCTGTCAGCCATAGGACTCCCGAGTCCCGAGGGGTCTGCCGACGAGTCGTCGCCGGCTGCCATGTTCACGGCTGGTGACGCCGATTCTACCAGTTATTCCTGGTCACCAGGGCAAACTGAGAATGTCGGCATTCGCAGGGCAGATATTGGCGGCAAGACACGCCGCTGACCAACATTGCCGTGTTTGGCTTCACGAGGCAGAAGTGCTCAGCGACGACGTTACAGCGTTTCGCCTGGAATTCAGTGTTTGACGGATACAGTCTCGAGGAGCTTCCGCGCCAGCCAGGCAGGCCTTTCCGCTTATTTACTGGCCTTCGATACGCCAGCAAATGCTGAAGCCGCTGCCAAAGCTGTCACCGAAGCGGCCTGCCGCCGTTTTCGCGCGGATGAGCTGCTTCCGCCGCAATTCACGCCGCCAGTAAGCCGCTTTTCTGCGCCACCGACGCCACCGTCTATCGGAGAGTTTATTAAGTAAGAGTTACTTTGTTTGCTCATTGATTTTGTCATTAGTTTACTGTTGATGCTGTTACCTCTGGGGTCTGGAATGGAAGTTATTTGAGGTGAGTACAGAAGCCATGAAATTCCAGCCATCGGGAAAGTTTGTGCAGTCACTGCAGTCTCTACAAAGCAGCTTGCTTTTTGAAACCCCTTACAGTACATTTCTGCAGTGAATTGTTCGCGTAGTTTACTAATGTGTATGGATTGATTCGACAGTGTTTACACTGTTAAATACACGAACAGGTCCCCGTCAGCAGTGAGCCATCATTATAGTTCTTCATTTTGTTTATGTAAGATTTCCATTGTTGCGCATTGTACAATAGCTTCGATAATCGCATTTTAACATTTTTCTTTAGAGCTCAGCGATTCACAGGTGCTTCATACCTTATTGTCAACTATTGAAGCGAGCTGTTCAGCGGAGGAATGATCCAATATGCCTAAGTTTTTGCTAGCTCTTCTGGCCATTGCGGGACAGAAAGTCGAGTTTCAGAATTTTGACAAAGGGATTATGATTATACTGGTGCGTTTGTAATAGTTAGCAGGCTTGTCAAAAAAATTCCCAGGAGATTTTTTTGCAAGAAAACTACTATTTGGCCTATTGCAAAAATATATATTATGACAAAAGATATTTTCACGACAATTCTGCTATATAATAAACTAAAAACAATACAATCTATTTTGACATTATAGTCATAATTAATTGTATCCCTTTTTCTTCTCAAATTCCACAGGGCGCCGATTCTCTTCAACTGTCCCGCAGGCCCAGGCAATACAAGAATTTTGTAAAAGAAACTTCAGAAGGACCCAAGAATTAAAACAAAATATTGATCATTCCACTCCCTTCTGGACAATGTAACAACAGTAGTTGATGATAGAATTAACACAATATGGAAAACTATGAATCAGTCCATTAGCCTACAGGCATCCTATAGAAAGGCAATAATCCGCCAGTCAGAAGCAATAAACTTTTTTGGAATATTATGTTAAAATAAACGATTATCGTGAAACTATTGTACACAAATCTTATAACAATGGAAAAATCGTTACACTGCCCAAATAAGAATGGAAAATTTCTATAAACAGTGGCTCACTGCTTTTTGATAATTTATGGGGTTTTCTCCCTCATTCTATTGTTACCATTGATAATATTGCAAGCGAGATTGGTGATGTCATTGGTTACTGGTTAGCAATAATTCTGGTCTTAGGCCTATATCGAACAAATCTAGTATTCATAAACTGTATACCCTTCCGGGAACATCAGCATCAACTTTTAAGGATGCCCTAATCGTCCATACACCAATTCCATTAGTAGAGCTAACACGAACAATTCACCCTGTATGAAGTATTGAATATAGGAAATGTACTACCCAATAATAAGGGTTTTTCAAAAAGTAAGCAATGAACAAATTCCTCAAGTACTAGCAGTAGGACATACGGTAAACTATTCACGTTTTTTAGGGCTCGATGAGGTTAACATTTGCCTTAACAGGTTTCATGGCTTCTGTACTCACATAAATAACTTCCATTCAAACCCAGATTTGGAATGTATAATAGCGATTTATCAAGCAAGAACTGACTTGGTGAGTAAGAACTGTAAATTTATAATGTACCCCCAATGACAAAATCAATGAGCAAATAGTGAGTCTGGGGAGATAACTCTTACTTGTTAAACGATCTCGATGGGACAGTTCGGGCGTCCCGGTACAGACGCAGCGGTGGCGAGGCGACTGCTGGCGGGCGGAGTTGACGAGAACGTGGATGTTGCGGGCGAGGCGAGACTATCATCCACGCAGAAGAGGCCATGGCAGCAGAGCCGCCGGGTGGTGGCCGGCAGCAGGCTGTTCCCGGCGGCAGCGGCGATGCGGGGTCTCCCCGGGCGTGAGCGCCCATGAGTCGGAGGGGTGCCTGTGTTCGTCGCCGAGAGGAGGCACCCATAGGATCCGACACGCGTGCGGGCGGCAGTGCGTAGTTTGGAGGCAGGTGTCTCCTCAGAGACTGTATCCGCGGCGGTATGGGACACTGATGCCAGCCTGGGAAAGGGCGCAGGAGCTCGGAATCAATGAGCGCACGCCGCCGGCAGGCACGCCTCTGCCAGGCGTGGATGATGTTGAGGCCAGACGCTCCCCACGACGAGGCGCCCAACCGGGCGTGGGCGCCCAGTGGTGGACTGATGGTGATGCTCAGACGCCGGGTGTTACATGAATTCCTCACAATATCCTGCCTCTACGGGAGGCGTGAACACGTTACATGGTGGTTACATTTTGTACATTCCCCCCCCCACCAGCATTCCCTACTGGATTGTTAGGGGTGCCTCCGCTGGTGGCGGGGGTGGGATGGTGGCAGGAGGAGTCGGGTCGTGACCATGAGCGCGGCGACGCATCGGCCGACGATCGGGATCGGGTGAGAAGTCGGAGTCCTTGTCGGCCGAACGAATAAGCGCCTAGTGTGACTGATGGATATTGTGAATGACTGAAGAATAGATAGATTAGTGTGCAGATAGCGATGGATAATGAGGACGTGTGGATAGTTTGGATAAAGATTGATGGATACTGTGAAGTTGTATGTGTGTGCGTGTATTGGTAGTGTCGTTTTAAGTAGATTAGGTTTTGTGGGTAATGTGACATTTGTAATTGTGTGCTCTTGCAATTATCGATATTGGTGGTGGTGTGTATATATATGAAAATGTTAACATTTGGTGGTGGTTTAACGAATTTATATTACTGTTATTATTAGTATTGTTGTTGTAAATGTGAATAAATTACATGTCATGAGCCGTTGCGTCTTCATTTCTGATGTTACTATAGTAGTTTTGATCATGTCTTTTAATTAGCAAGCATCCATAGTAATTGACGTCATTTATGGTCTTGAGAATAGCGTAATGTTCGTATTTTAATGCTTTTTTGATTTGAAAACAGTGAAACCTTGCGATGGCGACATTGCTTAGTACAAAGTAATGTTTATCTCAAGATAATTGATCCTTATACTTAAAAAATGCTTTACATAATGAGATATTCTTATTTGAGAGAAGTTGGAAGCTCCTCAAACACTAGCTCAAATGTATGTTCAAGCAAACGAATCACACAATTTATCTACGAATGGTGATTGGTTCGGGGTGGATTTACCTTCACCATGCCCGGTGAATGTTTCTTTTCTGGTTAAAACCCTTCTTGCTGCTGTTTAAATGCCGTCTCTTTGTAGCTACAACTCTCGCGCCTCTGAGATGGTGGTCGCCTTTTGGTTATAACCAATTCTGCTCCACGTTATTTTGTCTGATAACATCCCTCACCGCTCCTTTTGAATGTGCTGCACGATGCGGGTGAGCAGGAGCTTGATGTACTCGGGATCAGCAGTCATCTCCCCGCAGCCTGTCCCCGAAAGAGGCGGGTCCGCGAGGAGGTCCACGTGATGGTGACCGAGAACCTGGGCCATGAACCGGAAGCAGCGCGGGTGCTTGGTGGCGCACTGCACCTACAGACGGGCGGGCATAGGAAGGGTTAATAATATGTAGTGCATTATGTTAATATTTTATGTTGCACAGTAGCTTGGTAGCGCAATTCACCTACACAGGGACAAGCGTAGAAGGGGTTAAATCAGTATGATATACTAAGTAGACTGAACGATACTTGTTATGCTAACATTGAAGCAATGTAAGTGTGTGAAGTACATGTATATAAGTGTGTTCAGATGTTGCACTACAATTACATCAGCAGCAATCGTGCTTACATCCAGAAACAAAACTGTCAAATTTCAATGTAGGTGACGAGCTTTAACATGAACGTTACACTTTCAATTATCTACATTTTTATACGTTGTGACGATGCAGATTTTTTAATAACTCGATCAAATTACCATTTCCCGTCATATGACTTCAAATCAATAATCATTCAGATAACTAAAAAAATCGGACATCTCCATCATCTCGTTATCGCCCTTCCACTTCAAGATAAGCAGGTCACAAATGCAGATCTACGGGCGGCGTCAGCTCACCTCGACGAGCGTGGCTCCGGGCGGCGTGAACAGCAGGTTGGCGAACCCGGCCCCGTGCGGCCCCACCACGAGGCGCGCTCTGTAGAACAGCGTCGCCATGACCTCGAAGGGAGGCAGCGCCGTGTCCGAGAACACCGTGAAGGTCATGTTGGCGCGGTCCGCGAGCGCCGACAGGTGGTCGGCCAGTGCCGTGTGGAGACCCGGGGCCAGCCAGCGCTTGATGCTCCGCTGAATGAGGATTATGCCCTTACGTTTGGACGACGCTGGGACTCCATGCGATGGCAGGTGTGGCTCGTCATTGTATTTTGAAGAGTCCGTTGAATTGGAAAGATTGTGACTGTCAGCCACCAATGCTAGTTTATCAATGTTCATTGCACTTTTGTTAACGTGCAAATTCTCGATATCTCTCGTTTCTGTACCATTCATGTCACTGCTGCGATGTTTTTTGTATCAACGTTGGTAGCGTTCAAGACCCGGCTATGTGTTGGGTCAGCACCGGCACTGTTCGTGTCCATGCTCCTGCTCTGGCCCAAGAGGCGCTCCCTGATGTAGGCGTGGTAGCGCTGGGTGAGAGCAAGACCCTCTAGTGGCCGCAGGAAGCCACAGCCGCCGCCTGGGGGCAGATACAGCAGCTTCACCTGCCGAATAGCAAAGCCATGATATATGCACATTTAACAGGCTATATTTTCCATTTCAGTGGCATAATCATTGTGTAATTCAATGCACAATTTTGTTAAATACTAATTTTGGTGTGTACAACACAACATAAATACAGTAAAACCTCAATCTCTGACAACATAGGCAGATCCAGGTTTTTCGAAATAGTGGGGGGGCCGCACTTAAGGAAAAGAGGGGGGGGGGTCACTTACGGGATTTCATGAAAAACCCTTTGAAAATGAAGTATTTTAGTGGGAAAAAGATCTGCCTATGATTTAGGATCATCTCGCTACTGAGACGACCTTTTTTTATTAGACTAATATATATCGTGGACCAAAACTTTAATGGATCACCGCGAATGCCTATGTTCATATTAATATTGGCTGTATGTTATATGCTATTGGTTAAATAATAATAGAGGTAACCATGGGATCTAAAACTTAAACGCACAAAAAGAAGATGCTTCCACTGTTATTGTCTGTATCATGCCCCCTCAATCATAAAAGAGAACACACTCCACCCTCTATCATACAAGAGAACACCCCCTACCCTCTACCATGCAAGAGAACACACCCCACCCTCTATCATACAAGAGAACATGTCCCACCCTAATCTGGCCGCTGACTGTGGGATTGTTAATGCCGACCATCGCGAACGTGTTGGTCGCGTACTTGGAACTGGAGCTCGCCACGTGAACGTAGATCTGTGGGTTGCTCTTCAGAAAGTCGACAAACGGCGCCAGTCGCGCCATGGCCTCCAGGTTCCAATGGTAGTAAGCCCGACCGTAAGTCTGTGCGACCGAAAACACCTACACAGGAGTGAAAAACTAAATTACAACAGCACACCTATGTACTTAGGTTCAAATCGTTTCAACACCTGTTATCTACCGGCCATAGTCACGTGGTCCGATCACTGACCATAGTTAGCATGCAATTTAAATTAGCGACACCATGTCAACGGGTCTGTGATCCACAGTACCAGCTGTACCAGAGCATTGAAGCTACTTGAGTAGAATTTCCATCCAGTGGTAGGCCTTCAGTGGTGAGTGGTCTCTTTAAACTTAGTTTAACCATAGTCACATCATGCAGGCTTGTGACCAAGAACAAATTATTGGAGCAAACAAGTCTAATTTTCATTTTATTTTTTATTTTCTTGCTAGAATCGTTTATTCGATGATACAAGCAAAAAATGTGTGAACCTTCGTCAAGAGGTCACTCTTTCAGTTAAATGAGCTAGAAACTAAACATAGTCTCATCATATAAAGATGAACTCCATTACAGAGGTGATCATCGACACCGTCCTCACCTCGTCATAGACGGGCCTGCCCCGCGGTGGGCGGGCGCTCAGGTCGACGTCCCTCAGCTTGCACTGGTACGGCACCACTGCGAGCCCGCGGCTTACGGCCACGCCGCTCGCCGTCACCGTCACGTCACGCAGGATGTGCACGTAGTGGTGCACGCCGGAAGTCCGCGGCACGTACGCGCTGAACACCTGCAGGCGACACTCGCAGAAACGTAGACTGTTACATGGCTCGCTCAAGCCCATGCAGACCAAGCCCAGAACATGGGCACGTGTACTGTGGAGGACAGGAATCGTCTGAGATTGATGGATGGCCATTCTTTCTTTTCACCCTTCATTGCTTACTTATAAATAGTATGCAAGTAAAGAACGGGGAAAGAAAGAATGGTCATTCACCAATCTCAGTTGATTTCTGCCCTCTACGATGCACGTGCCCATGGCCAAGAACGAAAGAGAGGCAGTAAAACAGTCTACTAACAAAGACCATGGATTGTATTCATTGTTAAGTGCAGTAGCTACAGATTTAGATGTTTTACAGTCATTGGGCTAAAAGTTTCAGACCGTACATGGAAAGGGTCCATACCTGGCTGGCATTGACCGTGCTTGGCCGGTAGAAACGAGTCATATTGAGGTTGCGGGCGCACTGGTCAGTCTGGTTTGCCTCGTCTGTGTGGTTCATGGAGCATCTCGCCAGGGGAGCCCAACTCATGTTAAAGAATTTGGTAACCTGGTGGAAGAATATGTCAGCCGACTTCAGGCGTTCTTCTGCAGTTCAAAGTTACATCTACATTGCATGTGCGCGTACGGGTATTTCAAATATTAATTTTCAAATGGAGGGGTAGTAGGCCTTTATGATTTCTTATATTTCAACCCCAAACGTACTATTACCCTACATTTCATCACATCTTCATTGATGATTTTCGGTATTACACGTCCTATGTAATAAGGTGATCATTTTACTGCTCCACATTTCTGACCGTAAGAATCGAGCATTTTCAACAAACATGGGTGAATCTAAGATACAACACATGTGCGTCTTTACTTCGTCTTTTTTTTATTAGCATCACCAAATTGGTTGTTTGTAATGCCATGTTATGAGCTCGAGCATGCGCTTTTATTGAGCTTTTTTTAGAGATCATCATTCTATATGGGGTCAAGTTTTATTTTATTTTTTATTCTTAAAGTGTTATTTCAGTAGTGGTTAATTTGTAGGCCTTTATGCCTTTCAAAAACTTTGCCTTGGATTTCAAGAAATCTTCCCCCACCTACCCCAACCCCACCAGAATCTGCCAGTTTTTCAGCTACTTTACTACTTATCCTAAGTTGGCAATGGTGTTTGACCGTACTTACTGCCAGTCCGGTTTCTTCTGGACGCCCTTGCAGTGATTGCCACACCAATGTTAATGTTCTAACCTGAAACAGGGCTGTGTACGAGTTAATAATACAAATACTTCTGCTTCACGTAGGATGGTAATACGATGTCAAACATTTAGTACTGTTGTTAGTATTTTCAATAGCTTGTAAACATAATAACAAAACCCAATTTAAGAGGGTGTGTAGTGTTTGATCAGAACTTTTTTTACTTGTGAAGTGAAACCCACTCATGAAAGAGAATATTGCTAGAATAAACCATATGACATACGACCCAATACTTACGTGTGCGAACCTGGCGGTGGTGTTAAAGTACAGGTGGGACAGGTTGAGCTCAAAGTGTTCCTGCGCCGTGGCGATCACCTCGCTGGAGAAGTTGTACTGATGCAGGCTCTTTGTGGAAAACTGAAAGGGTTCCATTAATACTTATCACATCGCCCGTCGACGGCAACATTTTCTATTGCGCTGTATTTATATATCAGTGTTGCAATAATGATAATGATGATAAGTTTATTTCAGTTAAGCTCATGCAACATATAACAGCTTTACCATAGTATAAAGAGAAAACATATGTACACTTAATTTCTTACTTCAATGTCTACTCGGGGTTAAAGTGTCTATTTCAACGGGAACAGGTCTAAGTCAGACCTACATAGCAATCGTTGTTTTTGTTACTGTTGGCAATAACAGAGACTATAAAGGTTTGAAGGCTTTGAATATTTTGACTGCGTAAGACTTTTTGAAACGTTCCAGATAAAATGGGCTCCTGAACTTAGGAGTTATGTTCAATAACTTGTGAACTGTATAATAAACTCAAAATATCTGCGGGTGTGCTTACTGTCATACACAATAAGATAGATAACATACGTTATACACTATGATTACGAAAAAGTATTTGAATATAGAATTGTGCATAGGCTTTGCTGGACGCACACTTTAATACACGTGTGTTGTGTTTTCATGGACTTAAGAAATGAGCATGATGACTTTTTTGCAAGACTATAAATGGTTCATCTCATTGAGTCCCACTTGACCCCTCACACGACGGCCGAGTTGTCAGTATGCTTGTCATCCAAGAGGGGAAGACGGACAGGCAGCATGTCAGCCAAAGATGCAACCAAGGCAGGCAGGCAGCAAGCTAAGAAAACAGTCAACCAACAACCAAACAAATAAACATACGTGTACATACCTGCTCCTCCCTGAGTCGAACCAGGGCGATGTTGTAGTCTGCAATCACGCAGGAGAACGGCCCCGAGACGTTGAGTAGGAGACGGTCGAGGTCCGTGCGGACGGGGACGGGCCCAGAGCCGTGCAAACCGCAAGACGGCGTATTAAGGGAGGGTCGGTAGTTCATGTTGGATGTAGACGGTGGGCCGGAGGTATCATTAGATGTATGATCTGCCTTTGTGACTTCTCTGTTATTATTTCCCAGTTCCTCCTGGTGTGCAGCATTATTATGAAATGTGGTATTGTTTACACGAGGTGCTGGTATATGATTTGATTGTGTATGCAATAGAGTGTAGTTATTTTTACTTCTTATAAGTGAACTGCCTGTGGCCTCATTGGAAAAGATATTGTTCGGCCCATAAAAGGTATTATCGTTACCAGCAATAGTACTGTTTGTTTCATTCGCGACGGCCATAAGAACAGGCCTGATATTTGTCATGCTGAACAGTTTGTTAGAGGAGTATCTCAGGTATGAGAAATCACGTGATGTGTGAATGTCTTCTAAAACAGTCAAACATAACGTCACCACCAGCGCAGCTAGAAACACTTTACTGAAATAGCTCATGATAAGAAGGGTGACGGCAAGTTGTTTGCCAGCACTTTCGTGTTTTACTGCATGGCTGATTAAGTGCTATCTTCCATACACGACAGAATATCCAGTGTGCGAAGGATTTTAATTAGGTGCAATCTAGTTTAGAGTTATTGCCAAGGTTTACATACTTCTTGTAAAAGTCTGTCGAGAAACACAAAATGGTTGTGCATGGTCGGCGTTGTTCATATTTAGCAGACCCCAAGTCCAATTTACAGCTCTCTACACACCTCTACTTTTTGATTTGTGAAAACTTGGATTTGCCAGTGGTGCATTTTGATTATCTCTCTCCATTCGCAAAGAGTGACAACATACATAATATATCAGACGCTCACCTGCCCATAGGTTCCAAATAGTTTATGAAGCTAGAGTTTTTATATAAATATTCCTGTCTCCGAAAATCAATGACATAGATTTGATAGTAATATAATATTATTTGAATAACGAGGTTAATATTTGAAAAATATATCCCTACACGTTGCATATTTAAAAAATCTACACATTGCGTTGCTGTTGTTGTTTCTTCACAAACTAAACCAATGTTTTGGCGAGTACAAGCTATTATAGACTTGTAGTCGGACTATACAGTTATATAACCATTGAGTATCATTGATTCTCCACATGTAGCAAAAAATCTTTTAAGACAATTTCTATTACAATGTCTACCTCTACCCCCATCAATAATATCGATTAACTGTGGCTCAACTCTTTTAGAAAAATCATGCTGTAAGATGATTGTTCATTCTTGTTGGCTTTTTTAAATATGATTGATAATGAGCTGATTGATTTTTGAAACAGAAACACTTTTATTTAAGAATGATCTGCTTCGAAAATTTCTTATAGCATGCTTTCAGTTGAATATACGAAAAAGAATCTCGATTTGTTAAACATCCAGGTGTAATGTTAATGACAAATCTAATATACAGTACTGAAAGTAAGAAATTAGTGATGTGCATTGATGAGCCTTTTTGAAGAAAAAATTTAAAGGTGTACTGTGAATGATTAGATGAGAAACCAGAAAGTAACAGTTCAAGACTGTTACCATCGCTCATTACACAAGCAACTGTAGTGTAATATCATGGAACTGTGTGGAACGCCAAATCTGTCAAAACTCGCATTCATTTTTCCACGATCCGTCCGCGGCGAATCTGTACACAAAGCAAAGATATTACATGAATTCAAATGTACAATAGACCTAACAGTGAAATGATACGCAGCCATCATTTCATTTAGAACATGAACAATAATACTTGAGGTTATTACAAATCAGCAATGTGGATTTTGCTCATGATGAAAAGGCCATCAAAACAGCATGCATTGAAATAGTAATAGTATAGCATTAAAGTTTTTTTTTCAAAAGCATGAAGTCTACGACATACAAAATACAACATAAAAGCCATTTTAGTCACTTTTGTGTTGATGACTGTCAAAACAAACTACTCGTTCTGATCTAAATACCATTAACTCGAAATATGAATATGCTAATCATATTTATGCTAATGCCTGAAAAGATCACTCAAACTGATCACTCATTAGAGCGTGTGCTGTTTTAATGATTATTGAGTAAAAACGCTTGTTTATACACACACAATCACACACGCATAAATTTGTAAAGTGGGGTTTGAACAAAATAGAATGTAAACAGCAATAGCACATTCGACACACTTGGTTATACTGCACAATATTTACATCCTTTTATTACTAAGTCGGTCTAAGATTGTTGGCAAATCGTTCTTTATGAAGTTGCTGACAAGATCTTGGGCACCACCAATAGTAGTATGTAGGATCTAGCTAGATCCTACATACTGCAACCGACTTCTCCTATGGCTGGAAAACATAAGAAAACGTCTTCCAATTCCACATTGATGGTCTTGGTTAACATAAGAATAAACAGCATAAACCGAACCATCATGTGGTCTCTTACCCTGCCACATTGCCAATTAGTAATGCCGTAGACATTAGAGGAGGCAACAGAAACTTATATTAATGAATTCGTTTAATAGTGTCTATATTTTTTCGAATGAGTTGAAAAACCTTAACAAACATTGTCCTATAGTGAAATCGCCTTGGGCCTAACAGCTTTTTCTTTCTGGTGACACCCCTGAAACCCTATATTACCGCTGAACATTGAATAGTTTTTAGTTAAAATTGATGTCACCATGACATGAACGTTGGAATATGCAAACTATCAACATTTAACAATCAGAGGGCATGACTTTATTGTACATGTACATTTCCACCATCAGTTCACAATATATATTAACAACACTAACTTTACTGCTGCGTTTTACACATTAAATACAGCTGCATGTTTATATATTTTCCCCCCATCTGATTGGGTGCCAACTGTGTGATGACCCCAGTGACGAGGATTGGTCTTATAGATGGCGGGGAATCTTCAGTGTTGTGGTGGACAGTCAGTTGAAAAGGGACAAATAAACAGTCAATTACCGGTATTGTGAAAACTGTATCAGTTGAACACCCATCACACAATAATAACACCTGGATTAAACGGAATTCCAAAATGACCGATTACCTATTCTCGAACTTCCAAACTGCCTGTCATCACAATTTGAGTGGGCAGGCTGTTAGTCTGTACTTTAGTCTCTTTCATTCTTTTCACCAAACATTTCTGAAACGGTCTTATTATTTGCTTCTGGTAGAGCTTATTAAGAGCAATGTAGACAATCGGGTTGACCGCGGTACTTGCGACCCAGAGCAACATGCATATCTGGGTATGGAGTACGTCCACTTCTGCAAAGGCCTTCCCAAGGACCAAGTTGACAAGCATGTCAGTCTGAATGTACAAATAAAGATTTGCATCAGTATAATATGACCAGAATGGATGGAAGGTATCAAATTAAAGTATGTTTGTGCGGGACAAGTCTCTGCCCACATAATGGTGTATAACCAGTATTTTTCGGGGTAGATCTAGGCACTTTGATATTCTTATGGTGCTTATAACGACCAAACAAAAGTATTTGTAATGTGAATCAGTTTACTGCTATATTTAAACAATCGATAGAATAATTCATACTTACATAGAAAGGAATATGTATTATGCAAGCAATTATAGTTATTCCTGTGGTTAGCTTCGCAAATTGTACTTTCGCATTATTCCTGCTTTGGATCTTAGGTACCACAGTCTTGTTGAGTTTAAACTTTATACTGATGCCACAGAACATAGTGAGCATAATCCACGTCATACCCATAAATATGTAAAATGCAATCAGATCCCGCTGAAGCGGATTAGTAGAAGCAACTCCAATTGCACATAATTGTACTCCAAGTGAATTATAAACTTCATAACGGCCAAACCCAAAAGATGGAAGCGAGAAGCATATACAAATTAGCAGCAAACCCAGGAAACTTAGAGTGAGTATCAACCGTTTGGAGAAGTGCTTACGGTGCACCATAGGATGACAAATCATGAAGTAACGGTCAATGTTCAAAACGCACACCAGATGACAGCTCCATGTTAAAGAGGCTATAGCGCAACATCCAATCAGCTTGCATAGTACAGTATCCAAATAGTTCCCACAAAAGGTTAAGGTGAGAATATTGCTCAAAAGCAGTCCAACTATACAAATGAGATTGCTAGCAGACATCATTTTTATCAGAAAATGTGAATTATTGTTGGCTGTTTTCACAGTTGATATAACTATGATCGCAAGTAGATTCTCTACAAAGGTCAATATGATGATCACTTTGTAAAAGCTGAAGAAACTTTGAATTGTGCAAGATGTTGAAACGTTGTCTGTATTGTTTAATGTATCCATTGCCTAAGCATTCAAAATATGAAACTATAGAATTTGCCTTCTCTATCGGGAGACATGCAATGTAAGTTTGCAATTTGCCAACCTATTGATTATGATAATTTCATGATATATGTTATGGAAAAATGTACGTGACAAACTGAGAAAAAGACAGAGAAAAAGACAGAGGTCTTGGGTTACGTCGTGCCCAAGTGGGTATGCAATACAAACAAACGATTAAAAGTGAACATGCTCCAGTCTGACAATCACTAATCATAATAAGTACATGTACTGCAACAACTTGCACAAACGTACGAGATGATACAGATATGGTTCAAAAGATGCTGCTGCAGGAAAACAATAGGGGTTATCAGGAAACGAGATGTGGGGAAATAAGGCAGAAAAAGAGGGGCATTGAAAAGGGAAAAGGTACGTGGGATTCCAAGGAAGTGGGATGTGGGGTGAAGGCTGAAGATTTGAAGGATGAAGGGACAACGGGCAAAAATGTGGGGTGTGGGCGATTAAAGAAATGATAAGGATGTAGGATTGATTGACTCCTTGCTACACCCAGCCAAACAATACGTCCACCATGAGACAATTTGACAAAGAACAGCGATAATTTTTATCCCCATAGATGATCAGGTTTCCGGTGTCGTAAATGTCTGATCCAAGCATTATATATAAAGGTCATTAGCTTTAAAAATGACTCAGCAAACAGCCATATGCGTACAAACTATAATGTACCTTGATATACAGTAGAGCACCTCTGCCTATCAAGCAAAGTGATTAGCTTTTTAGGTCTCAATAGACCCGTGTTCTCTTGGTTGTAGTAAACTGTGGTCCCTTATGGAGGCTTGAGACCACAGGTTTTAACTGTCGAATTTATCAATTAGGTCTTTTTTTATTGAGATGATCTTCATATAGAGAGGTTCTACGCTTTATGCACATCGACTGTGTGGATCAAATATCACTGTACCCTAATGGTGCATAAATGACACGTATTGTTTATTTCTCTCAGAGAATATCAGTGTGTTTGGCATGTCTGCCATCGATTGGACGCACAAAACCCATGTAAGTGCGCTTCCTCATTTCCAAAAACTTCAAACTACCAGGTTACTTGGCAACCGTATTAGTCCGCGGGCTCTGTATACCCCTACTCCCCCCCGTAGGAGTTTTCGCAAACATATTTTTTTTGTACCTTAGATACTACTCTTAAGGAAAAATGACGTTTGCCAAAAATATTTGATGGCGAAAGATATTTTTCGGGGTCAAACAGGGGTCATCGGGTCAAAATTTCATGAAATTGCATTTATCTCGATTAATAACAAATTTAGAGTAAAAACTTGTATTGACTATAGATAGGAACATGTCTGTGTATGTGGAATCCAAATAAAACATCAGATTTGACCTTCAACCTCTCCTTCAAGGTCAAACAGGGGTCATCGTGGTCAAAAT
>CM032666.1:20584529-20657073 GCA_019095985.1 Streblospio benedicti | reverse complement strand
CATCATATGATTCGACATTTCCGACGCATGTTGAAAATTCATGTAGAAAGATAAATACACACGAATATATACATTAGTTGTAGAATCTTCTTCATCGTAGCTAAACCATCAATATATCGGCAGTTATGCCAGGTTTTAATGTTACGTATGCCTCTCTCCTTCAGGCAGACTCGTCAAGGGCGGTACTTGATGGATCACCCTCGTGGCTCAACGCAAGAGCGCTTTTTACTTTCTCGAGAGACATAAACAAGTTATTTTTGTTGAGTGTTCTCTGTTGTATACGACACGCATGCTGTTTGGATATCAGTATTAATGCGCCGACACATTTATTTTGTGTGTTTGTATTTGATTTAAAAATAGAATATTACTGAACTGTAAAATATTCAAACGAAATAGCTGTTGTTTTTAAGTTATGATATATTATTTATTTTTTCTTCCATATCCCGCACATAAATCTATCATATATACAGCATAATATGGGAATGAAATAGCAAAATACCATGGCTGGTGTGATTTATGATAGATTTGAAAATGTGATGATAATAAGTACATGTAGCTTTGCCCAGGTTTAAAAATTGAAATACATTTTCATGCAGTGTTATTCATTCTATTAATGCTAAACTATTTAATTATACATTCTTCATGTTTTCCCCATATTTTAATATATTGTTATTGTGTTGTTCTTTGCAATTCAAGAGAACATATTTCCCAAGTAGGACATGACATTGTGACACCAAATACCTTGAGATATTCTTAGAGAAATGTCATATATCAGCTCAACTATTGGCCCACATGTCTGTAACTTAGAGGGTTACCTTGGCACACCTGGGGAAATCACCTTGACGGTGCTGACAAGACGTCTGTATTGATACAGTAAATGCTACTCTTTCATGCTAGAAAAAAAAGATCTACGAGAAGCTATATTATCCATTTTAACGAATATACTGCAATGTACTGCATTGTGCTACAAGATTGCCTTTTTCAACAAGGATATTTCAAGATATGCACTAGGATACATCAGGTTATCAGTTGTCGAGATAACAGCGGGTAACTGTGACAAGTATGTCGCGCTTCCGTATCCTGCTCACGCTGATGCGTGTTAAACCGATGACGTCATCATTCAAATACAAGGTGCACGTGACGACCACATGGTTGAGGCTACCGACCATAACATTTTCACGGTAGGGTTGAAAAGTATATCCAACATGTTGTACCCTGAATAAGGAGAACCAAAACTATACATGTAGGTCCACCGGCCCTACCTAGTTGCACAAAATCTTATAGACAATGACAACAATGACGACGACAAAAAAATGATAACGAGTACAATGGATTTGATTAAAAAAAGTTTATTATTCGTGTGTACCAAGCATTGATAGTACACTGGCAGACTGTGGATTCTCTGGAGGGCATAGCCGAGAGAGGGCGGCAAATAACACACAGGAAACAGACGTACACTTAGACGGGTCAAACACAATGTGACAATAAATGCTGTCAATGGCAGATCCAGGTTTTTAGAAAAAAGGGGCTGCACTTCAGGGATTTCATGGGTTTCGTACGCACGATATATGGCGTACGTGTAGAAAACCCTATTAAAATGAAGTATTTTGGTGGGAAAGGGGAGGGGGCGCAGGGGCGCCCCTTTTCCCCACCAAAATTCTTCTGGATCTGCCTATGGCTGTAAACAAGACATAGCACCGAGATAGAGGCATTGAAGACAATCTGCATACCAGTAGAAAATACGTATTTTCTAGTAATTATCCGTTTGGTATTAGTTATATTAAGTAATCGCTTCACTTGTTATATAGTTAAAAATCTAATAGAAAGTCTGTGTAATCGAAGAATACATAAATGGAATGCATATTCCGTGCTTATAAAAAATAACTTGAAGCTCAGAACAAACCATGAACACTATATTCACATGAAAAACCTTTCTAACGGCCAAAAAGTTGTAAAACAGAGCCACACTGTTGTCAGCAACACGTACGCGAGAGATTAAAACCAGGAAACTACTCAAATTTCCCATCAGAGATAGAAGCCATCAACAAAAAATGGCGTCTGCTTGAAGCTGAAGATAATATAGCCGAAGTTGCGGTTTCAATGTCTTATTCCTTTTTATTTTTTTATTTTATTTTTATATATATTTTTTTGTTGTTTTTTTTTTGTTAGATAATGTACTGCAGACGAATTGGAAACTAGCGAATGTTGATATCTCATACCGCAAATTGCATGAGAAATGGGTATCAATAGTTATTTGTAACAACGCTACTGTCACAAGTTTTGCTCAAATTCCAGAACATTTCCAAAATATTCCATGAGCATAAGGCTATCACTTTTGACCCACCAGGGTCTCACTTATGACCGTCACACCTCAAACCTCAGATTTCTTACTGACGCCACTAGTGGCCAATGTTATTTTCACTCAAGGACACAGACATGTACAACAGTAAGACTGCCATTAATGACACGCAAAAGACAGTACAAGGTCATCAAATCTCAGGAACATGGTATCTAAATGAATGAAACAGTTTTTGTCGTAATACATGCAGTCAGTTTAATGGGGAGTGATTATATGTTCTTAATCGTGAAATGGATTTATTCGCGGGGAGTTTCACATTGGAGAAGTTTTACTGTAGTTGTCCAGGTGACCAGTCTTTGGATTGAGGTGGCCTAACATCCATCAAATCGGATATTTGTTATGACTGATTGCCAATTTTCTATGTCCACTGTCCTCTATATGTGTCGGTGAGTTGTGCTGGACTACTAGTATCTTGTACAATGATATAAAGTAACATAATTGTAAATCTATGGTAACAGCATGCAGAATATTGAAGCTGAATCAGAAGCGGGAGTGTACCCATATTGGACATATTAAAAGTGGGTTTTGGGATCAGAAAATCTAACCGGTTGTAGGGTTTTGACCGTTTCACCCATTCCTAGACCTGTTTAAAGACACTATCATGATGCTTCATGAAGAGAACTATTCTATAAAACCTCAATCCCCACATGGAGAAATACGTACATTGCGTAAACGCCAATGACTTGGTGTTGCTTACATCCTCAGTGCTATATTATACATTGCAATACACGTAGTACTCTTGAACGAATGATACTATGTTTGTCAAAACATAGCCATGAAAATTCCAACATCATACGATTCTAACGTTAACGAGCATTAATCATTTGTGTGACCTGGAGCAATTTCTAATTTGTAGATCACAAATATTGTACATCCAGTATTTTGCCTATGTGAAGTATGCCTATTTAATTTTTTTCTACTACCAGGATATGTTTAGTCACACCCATCTAAACCACAATCGGCAAAAAAAACTAATACTTATACGACTCCATCGATCAAGCGTAAGTGCTATCTTCATTCAAGCACTGCGTACTCTGTGGGGAGTTGGTCGATTGAGATAAAAATGGCCACTTGAAAGTCATTTGATCATAGTGACCATGAGAGGTCATCACATATAATACTTTTAAACTCACCTATGATTGTCAATAGCTGCCGTACAGCTCACATCCTCAGTCAAGAGACTACTCCTGAGCATATTATGTGCTAGAATTTTGCGCCAAACCCAAGTTCTTACGTCACGCTAGCCCTGGTATAAAAGCCGCTAGAGAACGTTCTTGAGGTACATTCCCAAGGTCAAACAGGGACCCAACTGGACAAGGGACACTTCCAGGTGCTGGATACACGTGTGTTAAGCTTTCTTCTAAAAGGTACGAGCGATAGCTTTAATTCCTTTTCATATCGTTGTCCCCGTATAATTTAACGGGCGTCTTTTTAATTGTGAACACTGTATTTAAGACGCACTTCTTTAATTTTTTTTCATTTCATTTTTTCCTTCTAATTATCATATAGTTATCAAAATACTGTTCATTATTTTCGATTGGATTAGTTTAAAAATGTTGGCCAAAACTTTAATTTTTTGCCTCTTTTTCGCATGAATCTAATGACAATTTATTACTTTAATTTTGTATATTTTGTATAATTTATGTTTCTCCATTTGTTTTTAATATATTATGATAAAAAGCGTATTTTTAAACCAACGTGTGCATGGCCAATGAATTATTTTTCTATTCAAAACGTTTAAATCTATTATGCTCTGGTGTGTTGATATTATAATACACATAAATCATACATATTGTGAGAAAAAACGCCTTTTCGGAAACTTCAATTGTCAAATGCAGTTGAAAACCTTTTTAACTTTGCAAACTTACCATCACCGACAGCAGTTGCAATGAATTGGGTGTTGCGCAGTTTATGTTGTAACACAGAGAGTAGTGCGCATCGCTGTACATGTGGCAATTGCCGCAATGGATTGTTGTGAGAGATCAAATTATTTCCCATTCCCTGTCGGAGTTTTTTCTAGCTGTAATGGATGCCATGCAAAGTTGAGTTGCAAGCATCGCACTATTCATATGATTTAATAACGCTTGTAAAGAGAGGTGTCTGAACATATATCATTCCTCTTGGTGATACAGTTTGTTTCAGTTCTGTGAAAATCGGTAAAAACTTATTGAATCTTCAGTGTTTTCAAATGCAATTATTGATTTGATTTAAAACAATAATTTCAAATTAATATTTTGAATTGAAAACGTTAGCTACATGCATTTACAATGTGTCTTGTTATGAAAGAAGACATATCATTGACATTAACCAAAATATGTACTAAGTCTGCATAAGTAGTCAACATTGAGGGTTCTAGAGTAATTGCATTGGATGTACTTCTGAATATTTTTGTTCTGTTTATATCAACATTTAGTATCTCTAAGTTGAATCAGTGAAGGTATATTGGTGTAGATAAATCATGATTTTATGGTACATCAAGGTTTTGTTGAACAAGAAAGGGACGCAGTGAGCTTGGTAAATTAAAATTCGCGTGTGTATGCTGAATACAGTAGAACCTACAATTAACACCACTTTTCTGCTACGACCATCTCTGTAATAAGGCCATGTTTGAGGCGAACCATCAATCAAGCTAAAAAAATAAAATAAAAAAGACATCTCTTCATGGAGACTACATGCAGGTTTTCCCGGTGTGGTCTTAATTTAGATGCTACCTTAACTGCAATTTGATAGATTTATTGACACATAAATACCAAGCTGTCTGGTGCATATGTAACGACGTCCGTAACTCCATCTCTGAATCAGCTGCTAACTTGATTACTGTTCACCAGCAAAGACTCAACGTGGGTAATGGTATGTTTTAGTGTAGGGATAACAAAAGCTACGTGAGGTACGGAGTTCAAAGACACTACAAGTGCATAGATTTTGTTATCTCTATTTTAAAGCATATCACTGCCAGTTATCGATGAGTATACCATAAAATGAATCCTGTGTGATTCGTGACGTCTAGATGTACTCTGGCCTGCCACGGCCTCTCGACCAATCAGCGTCCACTCTGATCCGCAAGGCTGAGGAGAAACGCAAATTTAGATGCCCCGATAGTTTTTTCATAACACGCACAATACTTAACCACATTAGTGTATAGAAAACACGAATGTGCTAATGCGTAAACATGTATGAAAATTTTGACAAAGCATTAAAATTGTTTAGATTTATTGTCATAAATGATGCAAATGCACTTTCCAAAATGATACTAAATTGCATGCTAAGCTCTATAGAACTGATACTCAACACATTATCATTCACACAAATACAAAGTTTTAAAACAGAATGGAGAAAAAAGATTGATAACGGAATGTAGAAAAGTAAACGTGACATTTTAGGCGGCACTTACGCAAGATATCGTCTGTTCACCTTGAGACTCACCTTGCTAGCTCTTCCTCCTTCCACTGAGGCTCCCGACCTCGCCCAGGCTCCCGACGCCAAATGTCAAACCGGGGCATAATTTATAGCCAGGCAGACGAGTATTTTTGTCGATTATCTCCAGAACAGTGCAGAAAGTAATAGATTGTGGGTGTCGGTTTCTTTGAGTAAACCGATTTAGATTTTGCAATATGTCGGCGAATTGAGCCGTTTGAAAAGCATTTCACGCATGCATTATCAACAGCGCGGGAGAATACCATACATTACTACCGTAGTCCTTGAGGTTTATCACTGATATTAGCGTGAACTCGGCTGACCTGTACGTGTTTAAAGTATATTTACCACGGGGAAGTGTGCGCCGTGTCAGGTATAAATTTGCTCAACACCTAAAGGCAGAACCCAATTGACCACTAAAACTCGTGACCTTCTGGTTACGAGTCCAACTTACTAGCAGAATGATATAGTTCTCAGAAAGAGGGACTAAGCAGTAAACTCCGTATCTGTCGAAACCTCGTCGAGGTCAAAAGAGAAGAAAAGAAAGGGCCTATACATATGCATTTAAGCACTTATGCCTCTCAGACTGGGGCTTAAAACTGATTAAATAGTCTTTCACATCTGGCAGCGAACAAGAAATGTATCGAAAAAAAGGTCGTCAGGGATTAAAATAGAACGAGTTTTGAACAGGCTGAAATACTTGGTGTGTTGAATACAGCGGGTTCAAATCGAAACAAATATGTATGACTTTGAGTTGATCATGAGGTTGTTAAAGTTCCAGTCTGACAAGAACTCGTGGTAAATGTGAATGCGGTGTTTCATTATCGTTGTGCAATTAGTTCTTGTTTTCATAACTTTACATTTTACGCTAAGTCATTGGCACACGTGCCAATGAATCGATCATTCCCTATAATACTTGCATCTCCAGCACATTAAGCGCACAATACTTATCACTCGCAAACTGTCAACGCAAACACCTCTTTTGTAAAGACCACAGCAAACCAGTTCTCACAAGCTCAGGCCTTAATACACATAATTACATGTACAATGTGCATGTACGTGAACCTCTAATAGAGACTCTCCCTCCACTGTGGCAACTTGGGGACAGTCAGTTATGTGGTCATTTAACTCTTAGCATTGTCTGCTAATTACCAGTAATACTGTCCTACATTTACATTTTATGGGTGTTCTCATTGCTTATTTATAGTGTAGTCAGCAGTGATCTGATCTGCAGACTGGCAAAGTCCCAGCCTCAAATGCCCGTGTTTGCATCTTAAATAAACTACCGTGTTGTTAGGAGACCAGAGAATTGACTAAATATATGGAAATCTCCTCTGCGAAGAGGCAACGTGCTCAGTAACAATAGCCACGATACTGTCACTGATTCTGCTTCAATTAGCGGGTCACCCTGACCTCGTGGTCACTTAGGACAATCAATCGGGTCCAAAATAGACTGGCTACTGGTTAATCTGGTCAAAACTAGTTCTTTTTGCATAGTTTATACATGTATAGCGGCTTGCGCCACTACACAATTTACTCCACAAAGAGTCTATTCTTCAGGTCTCTAAACAGACGTTCATATCCCTGTTGGGTATATATTTCGGCTTCGGTTCTTTGAATTTGAATTACTTCCGGGACTCAAATCACTTCAATTACATTCTTCTGTCTCTTTTTTCTTTGACAAACAAGTTCCATTTGACTATATCAAGTGGCTCAGACACTTCACTTCATCTGTCATTTGAAATGTTATACGTAGACGTGGCCGTGTGATTAGCCACAGAGCTTCATTTTGTTATAATGTGCTTTCAAACATGTCTTACAAATCGTGTCTATTGTTTTGGATATTTACATTTGGCACCAATGATGAGTATGTAATATTTGGTCAAATTTCTGTGGCGTTTGATGGTTTTAGATGCCTTAAAACACAATCGCCAATTTGCAAACCGGAGTGTTTATAATATTATTAGGGAAATTTTGTAGCTTAAATATACGTTACATAGTCGGTCGATTCTACTTGTTGCGAAAATTTGCGAACAAACGACACTTTAAGAATTGTAATTGTCCTGATTCGTTCTTGTCATAGCAGAAATATAATGTGGGAAATAACACATTTCAATTCAAAGAATATCTGCGCGTATATAAATTCACTCGGGACAGTCAGCAGAGACTCGTGTGCGTTGTGTGTTTTGCTTTTGTAACTTCGCCAATAAATAAATACGTGGGATTTGTTTTGTTCTCAAAAGAAAAATACAATAACCTACAATTTCTTCTCCGTGTGGTGTAATAAGTTTATGCCATATAGCCACTCCCGGGACTCGAACTCTGGATCAGTAGGTACACATCCTGCCCCAACAAAAGAAGCATAAGTGGTGCACGGTTCCAGTCTAAGCCGAGAGTTCAAGCAATTGGCATGTACAATGTAGTTTAGCCATATAGAAAAACTCTCATATCAATATTTACAGTCAATGCCATCCAAATATCATTACTCCGAGAATATGAACGCATTCGGAGATCTGTGGATATAGACCTTGACATTAAACATCTGCTGTGTCCGGATCTTATATTACACCAATCATGATCCTTGAATGTGTTTTGCGCGGTAGTATCAGAAACATATGGGTAAAGAGGATTCTGCAGTTAAAAAGTACGCCAGTGGAGAGAAAATGCCCCAACTAGCAATGCCTGCAAATAGCCCACACAGTGCGGGTACATGTTGAGAGAGGAGGTCGGCACCCTGCCACTAGACTGAATCACCCACCTGAACCATGACCAAGATAAAAATAAAACTCAAACAATTGACACCATATCATGTAAATACTTCTCATGTGTACTGCATGGTTATCAAGAAGAACTGAAAAATAGTACTGACCTATCACACTATATTTTCACAATTTCCATTCAACCGAGACCTTGACATCCTTGAGGTCTCGTGTCTAGACACCCGATATTAGTTGCACATCGTGTATTTGTTGTAGATGATTGATTATCTGTTGTGTTTATTGCTTCTTCTTTTGTTATTCTGTTATTCTTCAGGTGCATCTTGTTCTTCTTTCTCTACTGCTGCTGTATTTAATAGATGCAGTAAAGATGTTATGTACAAGTTGTCATATTATTTTTCATGTCTTAATACAAATTGTTTACAGCAACATGATTTTTTTTTTCATTTTACAAATTACTTAATTCACTTGTATCCATTTGAGGGATGGTGAGTACATTTCTGAGCAGTATAACATTTAATTATGTTTACATTTGTTTTAACAAAGTTAGAAAATGCATTGATTTAGTACTAGGATATGCCTTTAACATAGCTAAATACACACACATCACAGCATGGTTTTCATTACGTACAAACATTTCGAAATGAAGTGTATATTTAATATAGACACAATATCCTTTCATATATTTGATATACATAAGTTTACACTAAACCATGTTGAGTAACAATCCCCGTGGTATTTTCAGTGGACTGTTTGTTGAAAAAAAAATGCCAAATTTATTTATTTATATGTAGGTTTCCGTTTACGTGAAGTTGTTTATAATCATATCGTTTTGTTTGTTTTGTTTTTTGTTTTGTTTTGAAATGAATGTAGCCAGCAAGACACCCCCACACGACTGGTAACCTGGTTGCGGCTGGTTTCAGCTGCCATTTTTCCCATATCCTTAATTGTTTACTGACAGAAGCCGGTTATGCAAGGCTAACGTGACCTTGTCATCGCGTATTGAACCATCGATTATACCCTTGCCTGCGTCTGCTAGTCACGTGTGTTTGAAAGCTCGGTCAGTTTTAACTGGTTTTGGAAAACAATTTAGACGCCCAGTCATCGTCTTCTGCTTGCTCCCGGGTCACATGTTCACGCATGCGCATCAAAACCATCCTTATATGTGCATTTCTACCTTTCTCATATACATCCCAGTGCTCAGCCTTTTTTTCCCCTTCTTTTTCTTTTTTTTAACTTGATGGACACCCTGAGGTCATGAATGCCCACATTCCATTTCACACGCCATGCTTATATTAAGTCCCATAAACATGCATACCGTAAGTGGGGAAAAAGAACACTAAAAGTGGTCGATGTTGACTATGAACGTTCGTTCCATCGCAATAGATCTTGCTGAATCATTGAGGCTAATACGAGACTCACATTATCCAGATTGCTCTGCTATTTTCATATTGGTGTCTGATATGTTTACTTTTAAAGTTGTTTTTTCTTCAAGCAAATGGGACATCGCATGTCGAAGATAGACATATACTAGAGTATGACTATTGTTAGTTTAAACTATATATAATTTGCTAATGCCATTTCTACCAGCTTTATCATGTCAACTAATGCAAAATGTTGACTATGGCATATGTGTTAATTGGTTGAGACCAAACCTAAATAATTAGACCTACAAACGTCATTGCTGTTTATTGTTTAAAAACAGTATTGTGCATTTGATAGATTAATGGATTACTTGATCAAACAATTATCTAATGAATGATAAATGAACTGCTCCGGGGTAGTGTTGTCTTTCTCACACATGTCCATATGCGCATGAGTAAATTTAACAGTGTCAATAGAGCGCACCCACACATATTATACCTTAAGTAATTTCCAGCTCATAATGTTGAAACTGCTACAACAATTTAGCTATTACACATTTACTAGTCAGCACTTTTCCATAGGCAGATCCAGGTTTTCGGAAAGGGGGGGGGCGCACTTAAGGAAAAGAGGGGGCGCACTTACAGGATTTCATGAAAAACCCTACGAAAATGAAGTATTTTGATGGGAAAAGGGGGGGCGCCCCCTGCGCCCCCCTTCCTGGATCTGCCTATGCTTTTCAACACTTTTTAGAGACGATTTCGTCACTTCCCCCGATTTTTTTCACAAGCTTGTGCGCCACCAGATGGTCTAAGCTATATCAAAGTCGTGTGAATTATTAGTGGGAATAAAGACTGTTTGTCAATTGATTTTTTACAAAATTTATATTAGGTGCATGTGGTAATTGAATATATGATGGCTTTGATTAACGACCATATACAGTTATTCATTACAGTTTTTTTCTAAAAAAAATGATGTAAATTCATCAGTTTAAATGTAAGTCTTACTTGCGTGCTGTCATTTTTACAGTTCAAGTATTTTATTTAAAAAAAATAGTTGTTACTTACTGTACTTTCATTCAGATTAGATTCATAGAAAAGCATACATTAATACATGCTTTGAACATATCGCGAACTAAACGACGAAATCTAACTTAGCTACCTTTGTCTATATACGTGTACTCCAAATCAATTACCACAATAGGAAAAGTTCGTCCACGTTTTTCTGATAGAAAATAAAGTAAAATAATACAATCTACACAATATTATCATGGTGATAAATTAAATCTGTTTTGATAATTATGAATCAAATTAAAAAAAAAATCCGAAACCGCAAACTACGAGCCATTCATTCACAACCTCGACATAGACTCGTTCGATATTTCCATTCACCGTTATCAAAATGACCACAACTAATAACACAGTGACCATATTTGGCTCTCATCCAAATCAGTCTTTATTATCATGCATATGAAGTCGACTTTAGTCATATTTACACCCATAGT
The DNA here is from genome assembly GCA_019095985.1 of Streblospio benedicti. Taxonomy (NCBI): domain Eukaryota; kingdom Metazoa; phylum Annelida; class Polychaeta; order Spionida; family Spionidae; genus Streblospio; species Streblospio benedicti. Next base: position 20,645,717 of record CM032666.1, on the reverse strand, counting down.
TCGCTTGCTCTTTCAATCCATATACAACAGTGATGCTGAGTCTAAGTCTCCGAGGCAGAGCAGGTTTTGACTGGTTAAAGAGATTCTACGAGTTCATTTGCATATTTGTCTGGTAGCAACTGGGAAGAACTAGTTTTGGCGATGGAGCGGTCTGTATATAAAGAGCGGTCAAGCCGCTGTAATGTCATCACATTCCAACAATCGTTTGATAGAGAGAGAGGTTATATTGCATTGCTATTCAAGTGGGTGGTCGTAGCACCGAAGAAGGAACTTCAAGATGGTTATCTACAGCGGGTATGTTTAATTTTCGTTTGGTTATTTACCTTGTTCAGGTTTTCAACTCAACTGTTCGGTGTTTTTGGATTTTAGCATTGGTCGACGGGAACAGTCGATGTTAATTAATGTCGATGTTCATGTTGTCGTGGGATCCTTTTTTTTTTAGAAACATGGATCTCTCATCGGACTTGGCTTTAAATCGTATTCTTATTTTCTGCGGTGATGTTTTTTTTCAGTTTTTAATGGTAATATACAGCTTTGCGGGTTAATATGCTAAACCTTTAGGTTAGTTGCGACACGGATGATATAAAACAACAACACGAGGATAAGGTCCGTGTGTTCATATTCCCGTGGTCAAACACAACTCCGTATTATATTTCTCAACTCGGCGCCGTCTGCAGCTGGTTATCGTTTTGATTACTTTCTCGCAGTAGCAATAATCTTAATTCGGCCATATTTTCCAAAAAATTGCATTATGTTTTAGTACATCTTTGCAGTGATTGCTTCAAAAAGCATCCGCGACAAATGCGAATATGTCATAGTAATGATACACTCACCTCATGTTTTTTATTATTATTATTATAATATTATTTTTAGTTTCTTATGGACACAAGACATGGTAATTTTCTGTTGTGCTCTGTACATGCAAAATAACCGAGTTCAAGGACTTCAATGTTTACAGCCACATTTTCTGACACTTTTACCGTCCTACCCCTACATTAGATTGCAATGTAACATTATACCTAACATCACATTTTCCTTTACTTTCAGTCTTGCCTCAGAAGCAATCATCATGGGCAAAGTCGACCAAGTCTTGGTTCTGGAGGTGGAGGAAGCTAAGGACAAAAACCCCGAGACCCCCGGGGGCAAGTACAGAAGAGACACACCCTGGTTGGTTGAGGCCTTCAAACAGAAAGGCGTCCAGTCCAGCGTGCTGTTCATCACTCGTGCTGATACTGCTGATGTGCTGGCAGCCAAGTACCCGAATACTGCTTTCCTTGGCCGTGTCAACCCCATGGACTACCCCTGCCTGTCTCTGAACGAGTAAGTACCGATTCTGTGATTTATGATAATTAAATTTGAACCATAAGATTGAGAGATCACGGTCCCTTATTGACCTTTTTACACAAATTATAATCAAATGGTGTTGAGAATTCGGATTAGATAATTGAAATAACAGCCTCTGTGTAATTATTAAAATAAAATCTGAAAAATATTGCTCTTATTTGAGTATCACATCACTGTGCAGTTATCACTATTGTATAAACAACATAATAACACTAATGTCTGTGATCCAGGTATGTTGCTTGTCTGGAAGGCCTGTATGCCAAGGGTCTGCTGCTGGGTCCAGTTGCTTCCCACATGGATCGCCTGGGATCCAAGATGATCCTGTATGAACTGAGGGACACCACAATGGGAATCCCAGGTGTTGTGTTGCACCACTTCAATGACATGAAAGATCCTGCCAAGAAGGAGATCGATCGCATCATCCCTGCTGGAGGTAAGAAAAATGAAACTTTTTTTTTCTGTTAATAAGCAAGTGTAGCTTAGACAGTTCTAGAATATTTAAGTCAGTATGAAATGAATTACGTCAATAACATTACACCATTAGAGTAGGGGCTGGTCAATTCAATCTTGATAGATGTAAGGAATACTTTTGATGTTTCCAACTAAAAAATCTGGAGATATCATACAAGGCAATTTTGTAAAATATTTCGTCAAGACTTATAAATTGCATTCTACATTCAGGACCTCCCCGTGTGCTGAAAATGATGCGTGGCTCCACCGGTCTTGGAGTGTGGAAGCTGGAAAACAATGCAGAGGGCAAAGTGATCCTCACGGACGCGTTTGACCAGACGTCCAAGGTGCTGGCGCGAGATGAGGTGATCCCGGCCTTCCTTGCCGTGTGTGCGGAGGATGCTATTAGTATGCCGTTCTTGCCCCTCATCAAGGTTTGTTCAATATTCCATGCCTTGTGTTTTTCATAGCAGTTGAATAGTTTTACCAAAGCTTTGATAGAACAGTAAAAGAAACAAAAGTAATATATAATTTTGCTCAACATGCAACTGATGCATTGATCCCATCATTAGCCTTATATAAAAGCAGAAAATAACTAATTTCATATTTTGCAAATTGAGAAGAATACCTACATCTATAAAAGTATCCTTAAAAATGATTTCCCTTTGTAGGATGGAGAGTTCCGCTTCCTTCTGTCCAAAGAGAAGGTTCTCGAGGTCGTGCACAAGAAGCCCGTGGACGAGACGGCGTTCACAGCCACGCTCAGATCGGGCGCCGTGTACAACATCCTCAATCTCGACGAGCACCGCACGGTTAGTACCTTTTACTATGATTTATGTATTGACTATATTAGACAAATGACAAAAACAAACACCATATGCAAATAAATAACAAAACAGTGGTATGTTCTATTGATGAAACTGTAGAGATAACTGTAAAGATAAACCCGGGAGATAAACCATAGAGATAATCAACTGATTTACCAACTGATATAATGTTCAATAGAGGTGAAACTAACTTTGAATAGCAGAATCAACTGACATGGCAATTAACTTTTACTCAATGGACCTTTCAGATGGTGAACAACGTCGAGAAGTGGGCGAGTGACATCAAGAAAATCATGAACCTTGACGACACCCCCTACTGGTGGTCTGTGGACTGCATTGAAGAGGAAGGCTGCAAAGAAGGCCAAATTCCCAGCTCGAACACCGCTCGTCGCCTTGTTCTGTCCGAAATCAACTGCTCATGCTTGGGTCTAGTCGCTGACACCTCACCAGAGGCCAAGGCCAAGGGAATGAGGTTCGCCAACATGATTGCCACAATCTGTCTCGGTTAGAAAAGTACTGTCCTGATTGGAGGAGGACGTAGTGTTTTGTTAAAAAAGTACGGTGTCCTGCTTTCACATGTAGTTTTTATTAGTAGTGACTGCTGTAGGAAGTAGGGTAATTTATCAATGAAAAACGGATTTTTCAACCTGCCATGGAGTGTGTGAGTGTATGAAGGATTGATCTGGTTGGAACACCAACTCTGTTTTGTTGTTTCTTTAAGTAGTTTTAGATCTCAGGATGCTCAGCCAGTATAAAAAAAATCAGCATTTTTATATCATCAGATAATTTCTTATAATGTGATATTACGTAGATAACATGCTAATAATTATATGCTGTTATCATTATGCAATTTAATGCAGTAGTAAGGACTCTTTTGTATTGTAAAATGTGTTCATTTTATTTTTTGCTGGACATGTACAAAACAATTTCAATTGGTGCTACACAGAAGTATTTACGATTATTAATAGTAAAATTTCTCTCATTGTGCATGTACAGATGATGTAATGACAAGTTTGAAAATATTTTTACTTTTTTAGCTGTCAGAAATGTCTACAAATAGGCATTAATAAATAACCGTGAACTCGGTATAAAAGTGTGCAATTAATGTATAGTTTTTAACTATATATGAAATAAAAATTACAACTATGATTCCTCTATTTTTATGGTATATATTTTTAATGTCAATGGGGCATGTAACGTGTACACTACAACTTATAACTTAAAATATAATTAAACTGATAATATGGAAATAACAGGAAAGCAAATCGACTAAGTTTGGGACGGTGCAATATTTATCAAGAAAGGGGGCCGGGGTAAATGGTAAAAGGGGATAAGATTTTTTTCTTCAATGTGCAAAGTAGTGGGACCCGATGATTTTTCCTTATTTTTAGGCATGGGACATACACTTTTTCAACTTCTTACATCCTCGTTCCACATGGGCGAATCGGTACAACGTATTTACTCAGATTGGTTAATGTTGTTAACTTGGGCGTAATCGGAGGACATCGAACGCAGAAAAAAATGAGAGTTGTCACGTTTTGCTAAGCCAAATGTATGCGATTCTTCATACACACCACAACTATTTTTTAACCAAGTAAAACATATTGAACACAACATAACATTGTGGAAACACCATTTTTTTTATAAATAGAGTTCATGGGACATGATTTTTCCCCATCACGTCAACATGGTACAAGATTTTTTTTTCAATGTTTACTATGTACCTGTCCCCCCTGCTTGATAATTTTTGCATTATCCCTTACATAACCAAACAAAAGTCATGAGACTCGTGATCAGAAAATCCTTCATTAGTAGCCTACTAATACAAGCGACGAAAATCGTTGCTGTACACGTAGTAGCAAGCTTTCGGAATGTGAATAAAGAGATAATTTAAAAGAGTAAAGACCCCTGCATGCGCAATATCAAAATAATCGGGTTTACGGTAGTCTCATCCACGCTGCCAAAGTGACCAACATACATGTATTATGTTAATGAGCCGTTCGCTGCTCACGAAACTGGTTCACAACTGGTAGCCACCAGTTCACATGAGCATCGTCAACATGAACATCGACCTCGGCTGAGAAACCGCTCACGGCAGGGAGCCTTGAGGGCGATATGTTTTTCAGATTATCAGAGTTGTCTTTAGACCTATGTCATAGCTATTATTACACGGATAAGCTTGTTCATGGCAATACGACAGAATATTTTATATACTATTGCTTTCTTTTATATATACAGCTCAATTTATGAATTTGATAGACTCCTGATTTCCAACGATGTAAAAACATAATGTGCTTTGTGTAGTGTCAACGTTTTGTAGCAGCATGAAAGACCGATTAGATAAAGTTTTTTTTTTTAAATGTGCCAACTTCTGGCAATAATGCACATGCATATGGTGAGACTGAGATGCCAATATTATGAAATGTGTTGAGCCGCGTTTTGCAACCACTCGCGTTTTGCAATCAGTTGCATTTTGCGTTGACGCGTTTTGCAACCAGAACGGGATCTGGAGCCGCGAAATGTAACCTGTGTTTTGCAATCGCCATTGCAAAATTTAACCACAGTGGTTTTTTTTATTTACTTTTAATTATTTTAAAATTTACTAAAATTTACACATATGCATTTGAGGGATGGTGAATACATTTCTGAACATTATAACATTTAATAATATGGATACTTGTTTTAACAAAGTTAGAAAATGCATTGATTTAGTATTAGGCTATACCTTGTACATGCGGATAGGCATACCTCATAACAACTTTTTACATTACGTAAACACATTTCGAAATGACGCAGTTATTTAATATAGTCTTAATATCCATGTCCCAGCAATATTTGCTATACATAAGTTTATAATTAATTATGTTGAGAGACAATATTTCATTTCTCGGTTTGAATGATACCTATCCATATATAGTTAACGGTAAACAAAGTGAGTTCTGGTGTTCTTTCGGTCGCCGTAGTGTGGGACTCAAGTCTCACCAGGACAAACACAAAGATCAGCAGGCATTGTGGGTGCCTCAACTGGTACCTGGAGCCGTGTACACAGTCCAAAAGCTTACAGTAGGTTAATACGAATAGGAATTGCCTAAAGCTTACAGTAGGTTAATACGAATAGGAATTGCCTAAGTAAGCCACGGCAATTTTGTGCATGTTGGAAAACTACAGTAAGTTGAATTGGTATACATGTGTATTTACAATATGATAAAATAAATAATCCTTCAATATCTCAGGAAATATACATAAAATAAGCCACACCTCTCCCTGCATTTCCTCATAACAATGATTTAACTGTGATTTGATTTAATAATGAGCAGGCCCTAACAGCTTTTTGCTGAACATTTTTCACTATGAACACATTAAAATCATTTAAATGGAAAAACATAAGCAATTCATAATTTATCAAAATACATTGATGTTGATTTGACATTGACAAAATTATACTTAATACTAACTTTTGATTAAGCATGACCAATTCAGGCTGGGTGGTAGATAAAATTGTTAAGATTTCACCAGTATCAAATATTTGTGGTAACTGTGTGGTGGTACTTAGTGACTAGATGACCTACACTTGCTATCACTGTCTATACTGAATCATTATGCAGCCCAAAAACATAAATACAGAGCTATCACTCAGCTGTAGCATGTGGCAGACTGTGATTATCATATTATCTACAGGCCCGTAACTAGGCTGAGGCAGATGAGGCGACCGCCTGCTCGCTTTTTTGGATGCCTCCTCTGCCTCCTCGCTTTTAGATTTCGCCTCCTCGCCGTTTTTGCTAAAATATTTTACCTTGATGTGATACATTAGAACCACGGGCACATGCATCGAAGAGGGTAGAAGCCAACTAGGACTAATGAGTGGCCATTGTTTTCCCTTCATTGTTTACTTACTAGAATAATAGGTACTTCAGGGCTGTTTGTTGGGGTGCGCGCCACACAAATATGCACCACGTTGACCACACACAATTTTATGTTGATCAGTAGTAGGTAAATAATGAATGGACAAACAATGGCCACTCATTAGTCTCCGTTGGCTTCTACCCTCTTCGATGCGTGTCCCGGTGATCAGAACCTCCCTATTAGGACCACCTTCGGGACCAGTGTTAGGTGGTCTCTATAGATATGTGGTATTTATTACTCATCAGTACATTAACCAAAACACCTTAATTAATCAGTACAATCATTTAATGTGATTTTTTTTCTTTTCAATTCATGGTCTTTCTGTGATACAAATACATTCATATGTTAATTATAACTGTGTCAGATAAAAATAACAAATAAAGAGTTATGTTTTTATTATATACATATTTTGATAGGTCAAATTATCGAACAACTTTGTGTTCTATGTACCCATCGTGTCTGGGGTCCATGCGGACCCCAATAAAATTGCTTCTGTATTGGTCCTTATGTATAACCAAAGAAAATAATTTTCATTCTTGATAATGGGAAGATATGAGCGGACAACTTTATTAAAGGCCTTCAATCAAAAAAAAATCCAGTGTACCCTGCATTTTCTGTTCTCAACGGGTGTGGTGTCCATGCGGACCCCAAGCAAATATTTTTTATGTACGTCCTAATATTTAACTAAATCAAATAATCTTTGGTACTGATAAAGACAAGATATAGGGTGACAACTACTTAAAAGGAAAAGAAGAAATACCAAGCGAATAAAGATATGTCACAAAAAGTATACCCCTGGGGTCCGAATGGACCCCTAATCTTTGATTTTTACGAGCCCAGGAGTTAGTTCACGTGTTGAAGGTATTGGGAAGGGTGTTTTATATACTGCAAAACTATGGGACATTGATCGATGACGACATGATGAAAAATGAGTACACACGAATGGCAATTCATTTTTATACGAACAGCGTTAAACCTACTGTGTCTTCCGTGGTTCAACCCATACACAGATTATCATGTACATTGTTTGACATGTTAATGTCAATGTTAAAAGCAATTGAACCATATATTGCAGACAGTGTCTTCAAAGTCCACGGTATACTGATTAAGTTTGAACAGTTCTTGACGCTAATTCATGAAGCTCTGACTGACGATATACGTCAGAGAACGAATAGATACACGGACGGGTTAAAAGCAATTGGACCATATATTACTGACAGCCTCTTCAAAGTCGACAGTACACTAGTTAAGGCTGCTCAAAACGCTGAAACGAGCATGGGAAAACTGCACACATTGATTACCCAAATAAAGATATCGGATGTGGAATTTGAAGCGACAAATGATGAGATCACCGAAATGACATGTGCAGAGTGCGGTGTCATAGGAAATCTCAAAACAGTTTTTGATATAGGACTCAATCAAGTCGTGGAGGTTATACAATATTTCCAACACTGTTTTTCGAAGATGATCATGTACATGAAGTCAATGAAGTTCTTCCAGGATTGGTGTTTAAAGAAATAAAAACCGTTACAGATGCATCTGGAAATCAATATAGGCTTTAGAGCGTATAACAACACTATTACACTAGGATTGGAAGCATCAAAACACATACTCAACGTAGGTCTGAACGCATCTGAATACATACTCAGCAGAGCAGAGAAACTGCCATACCAGATGTTGACTTTTTTATCGAGTACGTTCACGAAGACAACTATTTGTGAAAGAGGTGAAGAGTGTGCAAGCACCGTGAATTCACCTTCTGCCATGTTTCTGGACACCGCTCTCAACACTGCTAGAGACACTTTCGTTATCATCTTTACCCAGGTAGAAAATTACGCATTACTAGTAAAGACTGTCACAGAAGAGGTTATTTATCAAATATTAGTATTAACCCTTTCTGTTCTTAAATATATGTTTATCGCAGACTAATGCAACATTTTTGTTAACTAAGTGTTATAAATGAGTTTATGTTCAGACAATGACCACCATTACATGTACATTAGATTGCATTTTGACTACTAGACACCTCGGAGCTTTTATGTATACAGTATGATATTATTTATTCTTCTATGTGATAATATTTGATTGCTGTATAATGTTACCATTATTTTTATGTAATTATATTTTGTTGCTTTATAATGTTACCATTAATCTTTTATGTGATTATATTCGATTGCTATATAATGTTACCATTAATTACTGTAAAGGCAGCCAGATAAAAAACAAAAATCTACCAAAACACCACCATTCCGTGCTAATGCTAAAAGTCTATGAAAAAATGAAATACATGATTTTGTCGTTCAGTGGTTTTCTTTTTCCTGTCATTGCGTCGCTTCAGCTCAGCTGCTGAAGCAAGCATTGTGTTTCGTTCGTTTGTAACTAACTAACTAACTAACTAACTAACTAACTAACTAACTAACTAACTAACTAACTAACTAACTCAACTAACTAACTAACTAACTAACTAACTAACTAACCAACTAACCAACTAACCAACTAACTAACTAACTAACTAACTAACTAACTAACTAACTAACTAACTATGTATGTATGTCTCCGGACAAGCTAGAGCTTTAGCCGTTGCACTGATTTCGTTCAAACTTAACAAGGTATGAGGCGACACCGAAGTGATTCGATTTTGGGCGATCTGCCAATTAAATTTTCCTTTCTAGAAGTGCTTTTATAACATTTTTCATGATATTCAATGCACTTAGCCAGCAACAATTATCAATATTCAAACCAAGCAGCGAAATTGATTATTGGATTTGAAACTGATACTGATTAGTATCTGTTATTAAAACTATTATATGGCAACAAAGATATCTTTTTGCTCGATATATTGATTCTGATTCATTCTGATGTTTTCTCCTCAAATTCATAAATTTCTTGATTGTAAAGTATACATTATTTCAGTATATATCTTAATTGCCCATGAGTCAACGTCGTTTTAGCGACGCAGTGTTCTTTGAACACTTTTGATCTAGTCTTTTATGGACACAGGATATAACACGTATTCTTTAAATCTAAATTTGTCTATGTAGATACTGGGACATACATGTAGAATGAATAATCCTCTATACTATTATATGCAAGATGTGAAACATACACTATCATTATTGCATTGTAATGTGTCTATTATTGTACTGTATATACAAACACAATTTTATGATGGACATGTAAGTTAGGGGCAATATCATCTGAATTAATGACACAAAATGTAAAACTATGATCTTTAAAATCAATGGCTGCAAAGCAATGAAACGTAAATTTCATGGTGACTGTTTGACAAAAAGTTTTTTTCATCGTATTTGAAAAGAATGCATCACAGATTAAGAAAACAACAACACAAGGGTTCCTGCATATCTGACGACCTGATCAAAGTAAAACCAAAACACAGCTTTTTGGCTCTGGTTAGGGGACTGTTATTTATTAGCTCTAGCAAACATACATAATTTGACCTTTATGGATACGTAAAAATGTCCTTACCACGTAGACACTGGATCTGGGATGCTTGTTGAAATATTGATAATTAATCATCGTATACTTATATCACCACTGAGATGAGAATCACTTAATTTCATTTCATTGACATTGATCATAAGAGGGGTCACCGTGTATTCCAAATGATGATGATAATAGTCGGTTTCGCTTACACTTTTTTTTTCTCTTTCCGTTAAAAAAAATGTCTTTGTTTATCGAATTCTTATTCGGGGGTGGAGGGGGGTGGCAGGTGCAACAAGGCGTTTACTAAAATGTATACTCTATACAGTCTTTAAAAAATAATGCATAGCTATGTTGTTTCCAATAATCAAGATTGGTGATTCAACTACATGTGTTACCTAATCAAAATTCATGCTAACGGTTATGTTGGTGATGTTGGTGTTTGTTTAGTTTTACTACATAGATAAGTGTCACATTCATTCCATTCATGCCAGTGTAATGGTAGCCAGAGTTTAGATGCTAGTTGAAATGACTATTGAGGTTACTGGCACTTGCATCAATTTACCCGCTATTACGCTTTTAGGGCATGCTGGGTACTTTACCTACAAGTAAGATAGACACCGGTTGTGTTGTTGGAGGTCACGCTTTATTGTTTGTTGGTTTTCTATTTTCAAAGCTAGTTACTCATTGTGCACACATTAAAGAGTAGGAAAGAAAAAAAGATAACATGTGTCTTCCTCACATGGTAGATACCTGCTAGTCAATGACACACCCTAAATAATGCGTCATTTGCCTTAAACCATCTGTAATGCATGCATGGATTCATCAATGCGAGTTTTGCACTTGGTATATCCTCACCCCCACCCCACCCCCAATTTCACATGGCCGATACTTACTCTAGATGCTCAACAAAACGCCAAAAGCTTAGTGTCATTTCGAAGTGAAATGGTACATTTCTGTCTGAGCCTGGCCCCAACTTGGTTATCACTTCTCTGCAGGTGTATTTTTTTTCTGTTTGTGGGCTCCCGTTTTGGATTATTGAGTTGTTGATTTAGAACATCGTTTTACTTTTCCGTGTCATCCGTGGGGCTAACTTGATCATTGTAAGGTCTTTTTGCTTAAATCTGGCATTGCTGACAATGTTCATAAAGATGTTCCGGTATTAGGGTGTGCTATTTTTGATGGTCCAATGAGCCTGCTTGTCATCCACTCCATCGGAAAGGTCACAGACCGTTATTCCTGACGATCCCAGACGTTTTGGTAACAGAATATGTACACGAGGCACCATAAAAAGGCTAGCAATATTATTTTCTCATTTCTGGCATCTTTGGATCATCTGGAGCTAACATCGGCTATGTGAAACATTACAAATATTCCAAACATCTTATACTGGATAGTTTTCACTTTCTCATTCAGTTTCAAGGTCAGGTTTCCAAGTTGAAACAATAGGTTTTCCCGTATCAATAGATTTCTAAAGTAGCAAAGTTCCTTATCAATCATAATTACCACTACGCATCAATGCTGACGTTGACCAAAAAACAACAACACATAGTTAATCAGCAGATGTGCTCTATATAACGTGAGACTGTTAGCACTGTGTATCCATCACCATGAGGACTGTGCTGCTAGCTGGGTTCCTGCTCGCCTGTGTCACATGCACCGGTAAGTGGTTCATGAAAGTCGCCTGTTGCAATATTGTACTGACACCAATTTTTCCACTACTTTTTGGCTTGTAATAATTTTCCACTTAATTATTGGAAATGATTCACATTAAAATGTCCCACCCACATGAGAATATTTGTGTTTCTACATATTTTGGAAATATGTGCAAACTTACAGAAAATTTCACCATGCTCAGACTCTAACTTTGTAAGATAATTATTTTGTTAAGATGCATACGGACAATGATTGGACCAGCTTTGTTTATATGCTTTTGGGAACATTTAAATAATCTCTATATTAGATCAAGATTTTACGTTCAATCACTGCATAAACAGCAATGGTGTTGTATAATATCTTGTGGATTGGGATATTACCGACCAATGAGGTTATGCTTTCCTTCACAGATTTATGTCAGTGGCAGTTCCAATTATGCAAATTCCTCTTACAGTTTAATTTGGCTTCACATCGTCAAAATATGTATATTTGTATATTTTAAGTTTGACAATGATGAAATTTTTGTAAGTGTTCATATCTTTCTAGGCTACTTATGTACTTAGAAGCATGAAACGTTTTGTGTATGTGCCCCATTTTACGTTAAATCATTTATAACAATTTTTAAGATAAGTGTCTTACGAAAGAAAAGAAATTCATCTGGCAAAACGTAGTGGAATAAAATTGGTGTTCGCTCAATAGCCATCAATGTAAATGTAAATGTGGTGGTTTACTGACGAGATCCAACATGTCCTGCTCTCACGACTTTGCATTTTATACCAGGTCATTGGCACACTTAATGATGAATTGATCATTTCTCACATGCTTGCATATAATCATCTTCTGAATGTGTGTGTTAACTTTTTGTTGTGTGTTTTATTTGGGTATGCACATGTAGTTTGTTTCACTGTAATTCAGTTGAGATTTATAATAATCCTCCCTTGTCTTGGAGAAACACCATGTGCTTCCGTGGCCGAATGGTTTGGGAGTTGGACTCGTGACCAGAAGGTCGTGGGTTCTATTCCCGGTCGGGTCTGATGGTAAGTGTTGAGCAAACTTACCCCTAACAGGTTGCACACTGCACCGTGGTACCTACACGTTAAATATGTACAGGTCATTGGGTTGGAAGAGTGTGTGAGTGAGTGTGTGAGTGATTAGCATTGTGCGCGGAATGTGCTGCCGATGCAAGTATGCGAGAACTGATCGAATGATGATCAATACGTGTGCCAATGACCTGGTGTAAATTGTAAAGTCATGAGCGCCAGACTGGGATCAGGACTATAAACTACCACATTTACATTTATATCAACGCTTACCACACCACAGTATTTTACTTTCGCTATCATTGTTTGACTCCACGTACGCTTTTATCTCAGAATGTTCCAAGAGTAGGCACATGTGGGTGTAGAATGAAACTCACAATAACGTAGCACATATATCTTATATTAGTCATATACGTGCAACTGCTTATCAATAATTATTAGAGTGAACAGGACAACATGTTTTGTTTGAGAGCTACTACAGCTAGAGAACCTACAGATCACGCCGGTCAGGCAGACATCGTATGGGCCTCGTGTGTTTCCGTAGATTCTATAGAGTGTTTCAAAATTTGTATCATCATGCGCATATGCAATACATAATATGCACATATGATACATTTGAAACAGCCTGTAGTCAACAGTGTCGATGTCGTATGTTCGCAGGATTTAATGTAATGGGAGGCATAAGATGGGGTCTCATCAAAAGAACGTGTCATTTGTACGTTGTAATAAAATCTATATGGGATATGGTTGGTATTTTAAAGAAACCCCATACCTAGCCCCAATGGCACAGATGAGTGATTCTTTTCAAGCTTCGTGCTGGGCAGGTGTGAGATATGAACTTTTAGCGAACACGTTCACCAGACAACCAAGTGAAATTAGCATATTGATATGCAGATGTAAAATCGAATATTTCAGTAGTTCCTTAACATATAAAAAATAAATATATAAAAGTGTCTACACATAGAAATGAGATACTGCATTTGTTTTACAATAGAAGGCCATAAAACAAAATATAAATGAGAAAAATGGAAAAAAGAACACACACTAGCAAGATGACAATTCTACTGTTTTAATGATATCAGTTTTGTTAATGTTATACATTGTGATATTTACTGACAATAAAATGTGCGCATGTGAAAATATTTGACATGTCAATTACGTTTTTTATTGAACGCCTATTCATGTAGGATTGATTGGCATTTATTGATAACACAAATGCATGATTAATCAGAGTGTATAGTTTTATATCAGCAGTACTCGTGACAAAATGATATTTGTTTTTAATTTTTTTTTTTATTTTGACTTCATTAATTTAAACGTTTCCGAGCTCCTAAAGCCTCCTTTTCACATTGAAACAACAAAAGAAATGAAATACAAGTAAAGTAGACAGTACACGATTAACAGTTTAACTATATGTAGTACCTAATGAAAAGATCAAAACGAATTATTATATTAAACATATTATGGCAAACACTATATGGAGATTTTTCTACTTACATGATATTTGATAAAAAGTACATGAGAGAGCTTGAAATGAACAGTGAGAGTGGGTGTCAGAAATGTGTTTAGTACTGGTCTGCCTCAAGAGATTTCACTTGGAGGTCTAGTTCTGACTATGTATACTGTTGGCAGCGTCGGAGTTCGTGTACTCCGCCGTATGCCCGCCGTCACAGAGTCCTACTGCTCCCTCTTACAACGGATGTCGACTGTACATAGTCAGGTAAAAACATCTTATGTCTATATTGATACCATTATACTTCATCTTTATCAACATCACATTTAGCGATTGATCACGAATATTAACATCTTTCAGCCCAGAAGGAGGAAACATTACCATAAGAACACGCTACTTCGTGAATAACATAGCGCTGTCACCATGGCAGCAATACGTTCGAGAATTCGACTCGACCTATTTCCCGAGTGACCCTAATGGAGTACAGACCATCGGTAATTATCAATCCTCTGTATACATGTGTGCGTGCGTGCGTTTTCAATGTATTATGTTTGCATTACTACATTATACACAAGTGTTGTAGTTATTGTCAATTTCACAGTGTCGCATTATAGTCATGTTGTTTTGGTTTGCTGGTTATTTTCGTTGAGAGAGATGATGTAGCGGCAGGTTAAAGTCACCAACTAAGCCTCCGGGAAATTGCACACCTCATACTAGATGTTGTTATCACAATGCATTTGTAGTACCCCCCCCCACACACCCCCACCCCGCGAGTAGACCACACTGTCTCACAGTACTCATCCTGAGCAGTCTATATGTCGACTGTAGGAGTCTAAAGCATCGCACACAACCGAGTACGTTCTCTGTATCATGAATGCCTTACTTTAGTAATCGTAAGTTATACGCGAGTGCAACGCGCGTTCAATGCATGTTGATCTCAGGGCCACCTCAATTAAAGCATTCCCAGTGCCGACGCACTCATAACGCACGGAGCCCGTGCTGATGTGCCCACAACTGTACGTCAATGCATGCGGAAAACGCTGCGTAGACGCCGCAGACCTCAAGACACCTTGTGGAGAACACGCCCCAAGGTGGAATGTGCCCCTCGCTTAAGGCACAGGTTATGTATACATATACAGACGAATTTGGACTTCATAATTTGTTCTGTTTAAATATAATACGGTACTATACAGCAGAAGTTAAACATGCGGCGTCAGTACTGGCGACGCACTGGAGAGTACTGAGCCAGTATTGCGCTTTGTATATACGTGATACGGATGGCATTGCTTGAGAAAAAAATCCACAGATCGACCTGACAAATCCATACTGACAACGCAGCGGGCTGTAGTCTCCACACGGAGGTCGTGGGTTCAAATCCCACCTAAAAGGCTGAAGAGAGAGAATTATAATTGAATCTACTTACATAAAACGTTGTTCAATTACAATAATTTTCTCAAAACACTAGTAATAAAATAAGCCGATGACATATCGGTGTATAACGCAATTGTTTTAATTGATTTCCTTCATGATTTATTGTAGGTATTACCATCACTGCTCCTTTTGAATGTTCGGTAACAATGCTGAAATATTCGAACGAAGGCAGTTATCCAGAACATATAGATTCTTATGACGTTCAAGCACGTGACCCAGATTCGACAGAATATGTTCTTGCTGCTTTTCGAGATACATGTAGACGAGGATCACAATTTCAATCTTACTTTTATGCAATATCAGCTTTTTATGACAACACTGAGGTATCTTTTATTTTTCCGCATCTTTACCTCATAAAATGCCTACATTATTTAAAGTATGTATAGTATTTTACCATTGAATTCCGTAAGATGAAAACTATCTAATGTGGAAATGCATAAATTGTTGATAAAGTTCGATTTTTATACTATTAGGTATACATTGAGAGCTTGGACGACGAACGAAATGTTACCCTGAATGAAAACTGGGTGTACTCTTCCTTTGATAACCCTTCTGGTGCTTTCATCACGTCATCAAAGCCAATAAATGTTATTAGCGGAAACCCATGTTCCTTATATTCCAGTGGTTACAGCACTTTTGTGTCATCCATACCACCAGTGAAGAATCTTGGATACGAGTATGTAGTTCCACCCATTGACCATACCCACACATCCACAACAGGATACGCCATAAACGTTGTAGCAACTGAAGACAACATTGTGGTCGATTACAGTGATGGCCAAACAACTCTTGACAAAGGAGAGAACATTACCGTAGAATATATTGGCTCAGACAATGCAACCATGGTGCAGTGCAGTGAGCCGTGTCTGGTTACTCAATATTCGCGGTCTTCAAGTGGCAACATTGGGAGTACCATGTTGGACACATTGCCTTTTGAGCAGATGTACAATGATGTGACCTTCAGCACTCTGCCTTACAGCAACCAGCAGGATCACCTGAGCCTGGTGATGTGGGGATTCCCCTCTATTGGCGACATTTTACTGGACGGCGACAGCATCCATGACATTGACTGGCAGGCTATTGGCAGTGATTGGTCTTTTGCCACAATAGCCATAAATAAAGGTGTCCACAATCTCACCTCGGTGGTGGAAAAACCGTTTGCAGCTTATTATTATTGTCATATAAAACAATATGGAGGAGCTTATGGTCACACGCTTCACAGATTCAGTAAGTACAACGGTTTATTTGATTTGATGTGTCTCATCGTTTACATAGTCAAAAAGAATTATAATGAACAAATAAGACCATTTCATCCTAATATATCTATGCACACGTAGCTTTGTATAATTAAATCAATATGTATGTAATTATACAAGTATGGGTGATGACATAGATGTGTGGACATTCAAAGATATTGTTGATATGACAAACTTGTAAGAAAAAACATTGAAATTAAATTTGTATGACTAAATAATTTGCCTTTGAAGTAAACACCACCACTGCTCCACCAACAACCACGCCAAGCTCTCCCCCAGAATACAAGTTGCCCCAGCATTCAGTTCGACTGAACGGGACTTTGGTAACTGAGGATAGTTCAGACATCATCATCCAGTGTGCACAGGTAAGATATAAATAAATTAAATCGTGTAGTATACACATTAAATGTGTCACTTTAGCAATGTAACAAAAAAAAGAAACAGCATCTTGCCCATACAAAAGGTGATGGGTAACATCATTGTGTTACAGACTGTTGGTCTGTGTGATGGGGTCACTTCCTATAAATTGAACGTTATGATTTCTGTGTGGTCGTTGAATGAGACTAGACGAATTCCGTGAGTGATGAGACTCAAGAATTGTAATCTGGCATGGGGGGGGGGGCTCTTCTTAACAATGACTAAAGTTCTTCTGAAATCTGTTATTCTCATGTTGAAGGGCTGCATGTTCTTTGCCTTCAATCTCTTATATTTATCGTTTTATAAAAATGGCCATCTGCGGTCCTACTCTATATGTTAAGGTTCTACTGTAGACATCCCATAAAAGGTCAAAGTAGGACACTGCATACAGTTTAAAAAGTAATAATGGGCTTACTTTCAACCATATTCGTCAAAGTCATCTTATTGTGAATTTGATAGAATGATTAAAATTACCTAGTTCTTAACAGTTTAAAATAGATAAGCTATAAGACGAATTGTTTCAAATTCATGACTGGTCATTTTTTCACCAGGCATACTCAAAAGAAGTAGATGACCTTGGAAAAGCTGCAGCTTTGGATGTGAACCAGAAGTTGGGTAGTGCAATTTGTAGTGACCTAGAAGTTGGAGAGATGACTGTGCGGTCAGCAGGGGCAGCCATGGTCTTCCAGCAGAACCAGGTATAAGCTAGATGTCTATAACGGTGGTAGGGGCCTGGAGGATGGTTTTCCAGTAGCACGAAGGAACATAACTATAACTCTAGTGGTAAATAATGATCCATAAGTTTGCTATCATGTATGCAGCAATGGATTATAAGAAATGATTCGGGACAGATATAAGTAATTATAAGTGTGTTAGTTAAACTTTAAGTCGTTGCAATAGTAAACCAGAGTTAAACACATTGTATTTACAAGCCAATGACAATATATTCCTTCAAGCTCAAGTATAAGCCACGTATCTGTGCTATCTACTGAAGGCATTCATGGAACTGGACCTGTCCCTGGACATAAGTGAGGAGCACCGACCATCTGTGGTGGAGGCCTGCAGTGCTGAAATCGCTAACTTTGTGTCTGGTCATCCTCAATGGAGAGAGCCCGTGGATCCCAAACAGTCCGGATGCCCCAACCTCTTGTTTCAACCTCAGGAGCTAGACACTATTGGGGGATTCTGGACGTGCAAAAAAGATGTGCAGTCAGGTATGCGGTAACATGTACACAGATGTGTGTGTACATAATATACATATATATGTGTGCGCGCGCATTGTTTTAAAGTGGTTCAACCACTACTTCCTTCTCATTCATAATTGAACACTTGAGTAGAAAAAAAATCAGCTATTTAGATTTTAGCAATCTTATGTTTTAACAAATATAATAATGAGAATTCCTTTCTGTCAAATAGCATCCTCTTGCACCTTTGTAATTATTAAGGGACAGCAACAATAGGAATGGAAACTAATATTCAATCTTTGTAAGAATGTTTTCAAATACAATGCAGAGGCGGCAGTATCTGTGCTGTTGTATAAGAGCGAGATGTCCCAGGTATTTGACACAGACGACGGTTCAGTGCTTGACACCGACTGCACCCGAGCATACTACACCAAAGCAGAAGAACTCGTGAACAGGTGAGGACTATAAAAAGATATTGTTATAGGACAGCTTAACACCAGATGAGAGATAAGGCAGAACCACCATATTCATGTGCATAAATATTGCACTTTCAATAATAAATGTCTTCCTGAATATTTCTATATATAGGAAACAACCAAAGAATGCTACTGGAGTTCAACTTTTAATTTGATTGAAAATAACCATGTCTTGTCTGTCTATTGTCATATGAATATGAATGATTACTCATTACTGGGACATTTTTATAGACAAAAAGACAAAGTCAACTCTGCTATTCCTGTTGACCTGTGTGATGCTGATATAGCAAGGATTATTGCGAAGACACAATCATTTTTTGCATTTGGAAATCAGGTAAGGCTATCATATTTTAGCTGTATGAGTATTACAAATTATTGCAACATAAATATCTAAGCATATAAATCAAATAGTTGATATAAATATCGAAACAATTGCTTCAAATATAGCTTATATCATTTTAATGTCTAGAACAGCATTGCAAGAAGATACGTTTGATAATGATTGTAGCCATGAAGACTGTTCCTTTCAAAATTCCATAAATTACTTAATTTCTTGTTTTTCTTGCTTATAAGAATGTATAGAGTATAGACGTATCGTGATTCATTGAAACTGTCTACATGCATATAGGCTACAGGGGTGGTTCTTGGTTTCTTCCAAGTGGAGTTAAAATGGAATCCAGCGCATTACCAACCTGATATATATATTTTTTATTCCGTGTTCTTCTGGTATAGAGTGGGGGTGTAACCATTAAATCTGATACAACACTGGGCCAGCATTTTAATATAGCCACTTATTATGTAGCCTATTTACAATGTAGATCTAGCCTCTCGTATTCTCCAGGCATTGATGACAGTGTCGTTTGAAATGGTTCCCGTTGGAGATGTGCAGTTCCGAGAATTCCTCGACTGTGCATCAACCACACACAGCTGGCTGCTACAGGTATCAGTGTATACTTTCTAATTTCAGTTTTTAATATTTTGATCTACTAGTGACACAATATGTAAAATGTAAGGGGGATGAGGTGGGTCTCTAGTACATTGTTATGTTTTAATGCTTAATATCGTAGAAAGATTAACTGATGATTTCATTGATATATTGAGACAAATGCTAAAAGGTGCTTCTTTAAATATTCGAAGCACACTCTGACATCTCATAAAACCTGAGTTGAGCAAATTAAAAATGAGGGTATTTGCCCTTTTATCCATGTTATAGCACAACAACTGGGAGTCTCCTCTCTTGGGAAAGCCCTCCGGCTGCCCAGCGCTTTCATATGACGAGGACCAATACGATGATGATGGTCACGGCTGGATATGTATTAATGACCTCCCATGAAACCTCAAATGGCACACATCAATATTGAGACACCGATATTGGAACAAGTGGAAAGTGATTGAAATAAAACAGCATTGTTGATAATCAAACTCATATGAGACTTAACGTAATTGTATAGTGGACAGATTTATCTTTGCTTATAATAGACATACGTTTATGATAGTGACAGTGCACATTAGTAGGTGTGGAATAATTAAAGATAGGTTCATATAAAATCATAAAATTTATACAGAAGTATCATAGAAGTTTGCATGAGCAATGCATTACTTGATGGCTGTTATTACTTAGTTGACTGTTATACTGACATATGTGTGTTTTGGTGCACTAATATAAGCTGTAATTATTGTAATGCAATAGATACATATGTATGTCTTAATAAATGATTGAACACGGGCATCAGTGTTTATGAACATAATTACTAAATGTCTATGTATGTCTATGCAAATAGCTTAATGCAATTTCTGCTTTATGAACTGCAACTGGTTTAAATGGAACAAAATCCCACTTCAGAACACAAGAATAGCGTGCGGATCTAATCCTACATGGCATTCCCAGGTCTTGATCTAACTCTGCACAATCGCAGCAATTTAACTGACGGCCAATTGAGGGATTTGCGGTTGGGTCACAACGCGCTCCAGTTCTGTTTTCCTAACCCGCATTGGAACCACACGGCTGACGAGAGGCGGTACGTACAAATGGTGCTCGGCATGCGGAGCCAACAGCCCATCAAACAGGTTGGGCAAGTCCTTGTTGGCACTAGCACAAGCTATGCACCTCTTCCTACCATCGGGCAACGACGTGGCTCCTGGACATGATTCGTCGTCAAACTCCTGGGGAAATTCACTCTTATGTTCTTCTCCGGGCAAAAAGTATCTTTCTTGCATCAAATCGTGCGGCGACACCTGTTTATTCTTGGTCGATTGCTTTCTGTACTCCGGAACGATTCTCGAAGGTTCTTGGTAGTGAAGAAAAGACAGCTCTTTGCAGTATTTTGACACGGGAACTGTCGTCTTACTTTCTGTAACTGGTACATCCCGTACCGGGGTGTCGTGGCAAGCGTCACATTTCCGGCGCCTGTGTTCAGAGAGAAAATAGTAGTAACCAACAGACTTGCTCTTTTTCATGACGTCACAACGAGCTTTCCAGTACTGAGATTCCATCTTCTTGAACCCGGTCATTGGACCAAACGGCCCAATAGACTTACGCATGTTCTCCAATGTTTTGTTAATGCGTTTGACTCTAATTGCATCTTTTCTAATCTGGTTAAGAACAACTTGTTTGTCCTCATCGTCTATTGCAATGTCCTTGTACTTACTAACTGGCTCCTTTGCATGTGGGTTTTTATTCCTGCTCTTGGCACGAGACCAGGATTGTCTGGACTCTCGTCTTCCCAGCTTGCTGGTTGCCTTAAATCTATCAAAATCACTGGGATGGAAGTTCTGACTTCGTTTTCTCTCAGCAATAGACCCAAATATTGTTTCATATTTTGCGTGTGTGTGCGAGGGAAGATGCCCTATTGTATCTTTGTGTTTTGGAGTACTCTCTTGGTGAGTATGAGTACTGTCCTTTTCAAAGTGGGTACTGTGCGCACTGTCTTTTTTAGATTGAGGTCTGTGCGCACTGTCCTTTTTAGAGTGAGCACTGTGCGCACTGTCATTTTTGGAGTGAGTAGTGTGCGCACGTTTATCTCCTTTATTATTTGTAGTAGACTTGTTCTTTGTGTTATTCTCAACACTAGAGTGAGAGGACACATGCATATGGCCACTCACGATGGATTCAGTCTCCGTTACTCCATGTCTTTTGCTATCCGATATGCTTGTCTTTCTCAGCGAAGGTGGCTTCAAAGATGCATTAGAATTTTTCCTTGACACGTCTAGAGCTCTCTTATTCTTAGCCTCCTCCATCTTTTGTCTAGCATTCAGTTCAACTGCTAGCTTTTCAATCTCGCTCATATTAACATTATCCCCAATTGATGAATCACTTGGTAGTTTAAAGCGCTTTTTTGCAGCTTCTTTTTCGGCTTCTTGCTTGGCTATCATCTCAGCCTTCTTTCGAGCTGCTTCATCTTTGGTTTTCTTATCCAAGATAGAGCTTGCAGTGGTATATGCTGTTGTAAGATTGCTGATTCTGTTCTTTAGAAGTCCCATCCAGTTTGCAGTGTCAGCTGCGGAATTACCAGATGCCAAATTTGCGATTTCCTGCGCCGTCAAGTGCTCTTTCGGTGGTGGGGCAAATATCTTCTTCTTCTTATCGGTTTTCTCTGGTTTTGAGTCTCTGTCTGTTTCCAGTTCGGCACTAGCCGCCAGCACCGGGGATGGAGCATTTGCCATGGCTTCTTCGATTTCTTGACACAGTTCTCGGAGATTGTCCTTAACTTGTCTCTTGTCCCGTGCTTTGAAGGTGGCCAATCTGCAATATAACACGAACATATGACTACTACAGAATGACATGGTGTTGATGCCTTTAATTCCTTCAATTAAATTATAGTTCACTTCATCTAACGCTATTCATATTTAATCCAGATGAATACATCAAAATGTGTGGTCTATTTCTTCATAGTTGACTTTATTTAACAATTGCAGAGGTCTGTAAATATGGCCACAATAGTGGTTACCCTGGCAGATCCAGGACGGGGCACAGAGTGTATGCCCCCAGCCTGTCGTTTATTCAGTTACCGAATATTCTCCAGAAGATTGAAAATTGCCATCATCCACTGCTAAATCCTATTCATTTGCCAATTGCAATTATTTTGGCAGATCAGAGCAGAGCATTATTCGTCAACCAGCCGACCTCTGACCTCCACATATTGAATAAATAGTTTGTCGTTTAAATAACAAAATCGTAGCAATGGGCTTACTAAACAAACATTTTTGTCCGAAATACAGTAACTGTTAAAAACTAATAGTATAGTAACCAGCAACCACCACGAAGTTGTGCGGGACCCCAAGTCATAATGCAACCATGGGATACCTATGAAAAGTGTCTCTCATACTTTTCACACACTTTGCTCATAAAAGTTGGAATAGGTGCTCAGTTAAACGTCTCTTTTGGTAAAGCTAATGCCTGGGTAGGTCAAAACCATTTGGGAGTTGTATCAATTAAATACATTAGTAAAGCATTGTCAGAGTGTACAACAAAGTGACTGGAGAAACTGATTGACCAAATTTGTCCCTAATTGCGAATGTTATTCGTCTGGTGTGCCTCTGGCAAGGTTTGACCGTACGCACCTCATTTCCTGCCGGTTATACGTCTCTTTGGCCACCTGGTATCTGGTGGCGATCAGCATGGTGAGCTCGTTGAAGTCGTCCTTCTCTAACTTCCGCCTCGTTCCCATCCTCTGGCGGACGATGGCTCGCGCCTCAGACATGACCGAGGGATCAATTTCCAAGTGACCCTTTTCACACACTGAAAGCAGCATGGATACTAGTATTATTTTGTCTGTTTGTAGTGTTTCGTACAAACTGCGCATTGTAGGCACAGTTGTATGTGCTAGCCAGATGATCCCTTCGCCTTCAAAGTACATTTATGTGCTTTAATGTTCAGACATGTTGCATCCATTTCATTACTATACTTCCTCAGCAAAATAGTCTTGCCAAAAAGCTAGGGAATTTGAACAAAAAGCGTCCATTAGATCGGTTTATTAAATTTAAGTTCGCTTCACCTAACGCTAATCATATTTTATCTAGATAAATATATGAAAATTGATGGTCTATCTTTTTGTAGTCCACTTCGTTTACAATTGCAGAGATCTGTTTAATAAAGCGTGGGGCCTGAGGAATGATCTCATAACAGAGGTGGTCTGTTTACAGAGAGTGGCTCTAATTTAAGAGTCTACTGTGCTAGTAATTGATGAAAGTGCTCACCTAACTCCACGATTAACTCATCACTCAGCCAAGAATAACCCAGATTCTCTATGAGAAACGTCAGCTTTTCAAACGTTGCTGGACCCGTATTTTCCAGCAGCTCCAAAAACTTCACTACCCTCAACAGGTTGTTAGTCTCAGACTGAAACAATTACAATATAATACACATGTACGACATAGTATATGTGCACATCAGTATGACCTATTCTAGGTGTAGAGGGTCTATAAGTATTGAAGTATAAACACTACATATGTTAGGTTCAACTCTCACTGTTCTGCCAAGCAAAAGTGAGAGTAGAATTCACATGCAAACTTGGGGAAAATATGCATACAGTTGTTTACATATTTTAAGGTTTCTGTAACCATGCAAACATCACCCACCATGACCCTCCTGGCCTCGGCGTCCCTCAGAAGCCCCTGCCGCTGGATGGCGCTCATCACGTGACGGTCAATCGTCAGCACCTGCGCGGGGAAGCAGACGACACTAGTGTTAATTTCAAAGAGACAGTGGCCCATTAAAGAGGCCAGAGCTCCCCAAACCCTCAGCCATCACCCGTCCCGAGGGGGATGGGGAGCAGCACTGGCTGTTGTGTCCCAGGCTTAAACTAGTCTGAAGGTATAATGATGTTGGGGGAGGTCTCATTTCGAATATTCCACATCACAACGCTGCCCCATCAAAATCTTTAGCGGGCACACTGCATAGCTGTCAAGCAATTTTTACAATGAACACGCGCGTGCATGCATCGGCAGTTATTATTCTTGCATACCCTCTATTATTCTTCATAAATACCTCTGCAATGAGTGTAGATTTGCGCCGTAACACACGTATTTCACAGATCGGCATTCGGCGTGACGTGGAATCCAGTCGATCACGTGACGAAGTGCTGCTGGCAGACGATGTCGCCATTTTGATTTCTGTTAAAAGCACCTAATTAGAGATATGTGAAATCAATAAATAAACAATACTGTATGTTGCGATGCAATTGAACAAATCTAAAAATAATCAGCAAAGGTCAACAGGCTATTTCTAGATCATATTTTACAAAGATGTTATATCAAGGAAATGTTCCACATCACGAAAAAAATGTTAAGTTATAAATGCAGATATGTAAATCAAAGTTTACCGACTTTTAAAGCACGCATAAAGTTAATTATCCTCTAGTCATCTCGACTGCACTGCAACTCAATTTATTCAAATATTTATCCAAATTGATTGCATTTAAATGAAAAGTAATAGAATGTAACTGCACCTTCAAGTTATTCTTGGACTCGTTGGCATGAATCGAAGCAGAATAAATCTAACATGTTCAGATCAAATGCAATTAAAATCCAACTTGTGTATCCTACCTCACCACCAAATCTCTATGCACCCAAATGCTCAAAATAAGTTCACGATTCTGATTGGACGAAAATCATAGTTTTCTTTTAACTTGAAGAAGAAACTCAATGAGTCTCAGTGATTTAATAAACACTTCATTGATTTTCATTGCTTGCTCCTGGCGGGGTCTCTACCCCAAAACGACGCTCACGCAAACGGTAGATTGCCATGACTCCTTTTTGGCTGCAGTCAACAAGATGCCTAGCAACAAGTGGGGCTCATTCCTTCCTCAGTGGAAATACAAATATGTTTAGTTGAACACTTAATAAACTCCCGAAGCAAACAATGGGAAATTTTTGAACTAGCAATTATAGCTCTTCTGTCTTCGTATGCAATGGCTATGTGTTCAATTCGTAAGTTAGTGAATGTGTGTGTTTTTAATTTTGCAAGTTGGAGGTTGGCTTCGTTATTAGAATAACCTCTCATCTCATGCATTATTCATTTGCCCTTTGATTTCACTATTTTTATAACTAACATGTTTTCTATAAACATGCTCTTTCAACGGATTCATCACTATGACCAAGAATATTTTCTTTGTGACTGAGCCATGCCATGTGGAGTCACTGTTGTATATCTTTAGATTTTGTTTTATCAATTAAATTTACATAGACTGACGTTTTCCCAATGCATACCCACTCAGCTCAGCTATTGTAGGGATGGGCTCATTGTGTTTTGTGACTGTCCACTGACTATCCTGATAGGATACTGCAATCAAGAAAATATAGACAATCTATTTTGAATAAAATAAAGTATAACATCAACAACGTAAAGGATTTAAAAAATATATAAATATTGAAATCTTTAAAAGAATGATACAAAGTTATAAACAATGAATAGTCCAGCTCACCATTTCAAAAAAATCAAAGTCCAGAAATACAGTAATACATTTACATTGTTATAAATCACAATTTGTTTGAATTATCACAGATTGAAAAAGAATGAAACGTTTACACAAAAACAAGAAAATTACAAAGAACAGCACGACCAACTTGAAATGTCTGTGTTATTTTGCAGAGCCTTTTTGGATAGATCAACATTGTTGATTTACATTACAAATTTTACACCCACTGACCATTCACCTCTACCGATGACACAGTAAACTCGTATATTGTGCTGTGCTTAGATAATAATTAGTTCTACCTTTCTTACCTTTTGGATCTCTAACTCTATTAGCTGATTCACATATAGGATTCATCTTTAAAATCCATGTATTCATTTCGAAATTCTTGTTACAAAAATGTGTCCCTTAGATAATATTTATGTGAACTTTCAAGTGATTATGGAAAAGTTCTGAAACTCTATGATGAATCGAAATTATTCTGCAAGTCCACAAGTCCACAAACAACTCTCTGTCTACCTGATGATATGTTATCTCATCATTAGGTCACATGTCAATACACCCGAATCATTCTTGTCTCAAAAGTAAGTTAACTATATGATCATATAACCCTCAAGCAACTCCCTACCACCCACCGTCTCTCCCTTAAAAACTCAAGTCACATGTCCATTCCTCCGTCCTCAAAAATCCCTTTGTTATTTGGGCCGTGCATACATATTAAGCACAGCTCCGTCCTTCTGTTTCACCCTGAGCCCAATCTCGGTGACATCTCCCACCTTCACCGAGTGCACCCCATCAGGGTGACTCACATAGTCGTAGCCGCCCGCACCCCCCACCGCTGGACGCACGCTGACCGCTGACATGTCTTTGGTCAGAAGCTGGACGTCGACTTGCTGGATCTCCTTCAGTTTAAGGAGCCGACGTTTCTCGATGTCGTGGATTGCATCGGCAGCGGTCTGGATAGGGTGGTTGCGCAGCTCTGAACTTGCACCTGCGGGGTACTGCAGAAAAAATAGCGATCAGTCTGATTGCCGCAGGTAAACGTTGATATCTGTTACAGTTGTTCACAATTTTGTCTGTTTTTCATATTTTTGGTATCAGGTGTATGTTCCCAAATCGGGAAGGCTGTGTCATTATGCACATCGAATACAGCAAGGCCTCGCCTTGCAATAGGGACAACTCACTATGATAGAGGGATACCAGGAACTTGTAAGTTTATCATGTCATGCAGTTCCGTATCCTAAATAAAGATCTTACATGTACATAATTGTTACCCTAATATGAGTGTGGTTGTTTGCTCCCAATGGTTTCTCACAGATGCTCTACAATATTAAAACATTGATGTCTATCGCAGAAAAATACAAGCGACCGTTAAACATCCGCGGTGACTATCTAACAAATAAAGATATAGGATTAGCGAGATTTACGATATGAATACATCTTGTCGACGACATGGTGATCATGATGCCGTTATGGCTGCCTCTGTACAGTTTGAGTTGAGTTCGTCGTCAGTTGATACCTCTTATGATACGAGTCGTATCTCAATTTTAGGGTTAGAATGAATATGAATAAAGATTTTTAAAGAACAGGAAGTCATTCTAGATAATGCGAATTCTTAATAAAATACTTAATACTAATGGTAAAAATAAGATTGTGGTTTCTGATTATTACTGTTTAGGTGTACTCTAATACGTTGTCCTGAAATGTCTGATTTACACATTTCGAACTATTTAGGACCAGGATCAATGGGCGCAAACTTATTATGAGCAATACTCATTTTCCTTATGCTCATTATGACACTAATGTTGGTCACAATAATTCTATGGAATGCACAACATGTTTAAACTTATGTTTTAAACACACGATTTACAAACTTAGAATTTAGCATTGAACAGCCGCTTAATAGCATAACAGCCAGTAGTTGTTACCCTTTGAATTAATTAGAATTGTTTTTACTGGGCGAAAACGGAGGTGTATTACTGGATTGCAGAGATAGCTAAAGTCATTTTGAATGTTGATTCCAGATGCATGTTCTTTTTTTACTGATATAGACAAGTTAACTTCAAAGGTGAACTAAGTCGGGTTTATGTTCACATTATATTTCATCCAACAATTTAACTCGTTTTGGATTCAAGATTCAAACTGTGTGAGATTATTCAATGGCATAACTAACTTAAGTTAAGGGGCCAGTGATTCGCTATTCAGTAGGGGTTCTTGATTTAATTTTGAATAGAAACATTGTTGGTGACATTCGCCGGGTGCGGGGGTGGGGGGGGGGGGAGATAAAGAAGTAGTTGATGGGCCTAATTGAAAACAACAAATGCAACAATCAATCGAAAGAGTGCGTTAACTGTTCAGATATTTATCTATCTTCAATAAAATAAGCTATAACATCAGAAAAGTAAAGATCTTTTTAATTTCAACATTCAGAGAAAGTTTGAACAATGTATATTCAATGAATATTAAAACTCGTCGTTTTATAATAAATTAAAACTATGAATACAATATTTTTAATGATACATTGATGTATATCAATAATGATTTAAATTATCACAGCTTAAAAGTATGAAACATATACAAAACAAACTAGATTACAAGTAATAAGATTGAGTACTTAAAATTTACATCTGGGTCCTTTCAAACATTTTTTGATTGATCAACATTGTGGAGTAACAACGTAAACCTTACACACACCCAGCAAATAATCATATATTGCATGCAATAATAATTTTAATCATGATGATTGAATCTTAATCGTCTCTCTGTATTTCTAAATCATTTCTAGGTCATAGTTTAATCACATTTTCCAACAGTTCATTCATAAAAACTGGTGTACGCATATTCCTTGTCGAAATGTATGTACGTGTACCCTAATGATGTGTCCAATATGTGTGTCCATAAGTCATTTCCTGTCTAAACTGCAATGAGGGACAATTCTGAAAGTCCATAGGTCAACATGCATGTCTCAGTAATCCATTTCATTGTCATAATTGTCATAAATGTATTATATCCGTAGGTCATGAGTCAAAGGTCTGCTATGAAACCTTATCCATTAAATGTACATGCGACATGTTTCAAGGTCAAGCGTCTGTCCACCTGTCTATCACACTCGTTGCATAAAGAGGTACCATGTTTGTCCAACTGGCACTCATTTTTGTTCATCAAGTAACCCACCTGCCAACCCACTCCAAATGTCCACGCCCTAAAAAAAAGTCACATGTCCATTCCTCCGTCCTCAAAAATCCCTTTGTTATTTGGGTCGCGCATACATATTAAGCACGGCTCCATCCTTCTGTTTCACCCTGAGCCCGATCTCGGTGACATCTCCCACCTTCACCGAGTGCACCCCATCAGGGTGACTCACATAGTCGTAGCCTCCCGCACCCCCCACTGCTGGGCGCATGCTGATAGCTGACAAGTCTTTGGTCAGAAGCTGGACGTCGATTTCCTGGATTTCCTTGAGGTTGAGGACTCTCTGCTTCTCAAGATCATGGACGTCTGCATTCTGGATAGGGTGGTTGCGTAGCTCTGACCGGGCGCCAGCAGGGTACTGCACAAATAAGGGAAGGATCAAATACTACCATGGGGAGGAGGTCGCTTTGATGAAAACCGAGTGTAGTAAGAATTTATTGAATACGGACCCATACGGAAACGTAAGAAAAAGAAGTGTCACATCCCTTATAACATAAATTGGTCATAATCGAGAAAAAAGATCGAGTACAGTAAAATTGAATGAACCCCATTTGAAGCATATTGTTACAGAGTGATGCCGCCCCCACCCCCGTTTCAACAACACAAACTGGATGACCCGAGATCCATTTCACCGGCCCTTCCCATTGACCTTGAAGAGAAGCAACACCAACTATAGAAGATATTCTATGACTTTATCAACTTTGGCTAAAGGGCCAATCATTTGCTATTTAGGGTGGGGGGCGGAGTCTTATTTTCGGTTGGTCACTGAAGTTTGCGGAATTTTTAAACGAAATGTTTTCAGCAGCGAAAAAAAATCAAAGTTTGCGTTACGTATATATGGTGAAGAACAGAAGATGATCTGAATCTCAGATTATTTGACAAAAAAAGTTTGATTCCATGAGAAAACGGGCCCAATATGAAAAGAAAAATAAGTACAATGTTGGTCCACTAGTTAAAATTACGTCTGTTCTGGTTGCGGTGAGACCGTGAATTCAAAATGTCGTGTATCTGTCTGTCTCACCTCTGACTCCGGCTCGCGCCGTGGCTCGGGCGTGTTCAAATAAGTCTTGTACTTCCGGCTGTCGGGGTCAAAGGCCACGTGCGTCTGGGGCCCGATGGCCGGCAGCACGGGATGCTTGATCAGCTCGTAACGCCGCCGCCCATGGTCAACAGTGGGCATGTAGAAGTTACCGTACCTGAAACGGGTTAGATCATTACAGTGGAATCACTCCGTCCAGATCACCTAGTAATGGCTGGCATTCAGTGGTCCCAGTTGGGAAGTGGCCTAAATATGCAGGTTTTATTGGTCATTTTATGAAGGCTTGTCACTACTTTGCAGAATGGCCTTATTATAGAGGCAGCCATACAGAGGCACCGTAAAAATATGAAGCTATCAGCTATCATTTTACAGATTATTACAATAGGAATTCCAATGATAAAGGCACACTCTACAAATAGACCACGCCGATTTCAGGAACATGTTTTCAAACACAATACAGGGTTTCATGAAATGACGACTACAGGCCTCCCCAGAAGGCCCATAAAGAGACCACTTTTCTATTGATACCACGTGAGGCCAGTCGCTCGTGTGCTCTTAATAGGGGCTAGCTTTTCTGTAGGTGTGTGGGTGTTTGGTGCATAGAATGCTTTCATTCCCCGGCTGATCGGTCGATTTGCACACAATATGCAGCATTATGCATCATTTACATGTACCGTATAACTTTATGCTAAGGCCACTTTTATAAAAGAAATATGACTTTTTATTATGTCCTTTTATTATCATGCAAACCGTGGGGATGAAGAAGCTACATGTAGTAAAATATAGGCATATGCAAATGTACTGTTATTTTGATACTGACAGGGGCGGTCCAGACGAACATCAGGGGGGGGCCTAGGTCTTTTTTTGAAATAAATAGTTTGTTTCTGCATATGTCCCCAAAAAAATAGTTTGTTTGTATATGTGTCCAGAAAAAAATAATTTGTTTGTATATGTGTCCAGACTTATAGATATAGTTTATAAGACCAACATGAAAAAAAAAGTTTGTTGTTCAATGAACACGAAAAAAAAAGTTTGTTTTTGTGGGGTCTCTGAAAAAAATAGTTTGTTAGCAGGTAAAAAAAACCTAGCCCCCCCCCCCCTGATTTTCGTCTGATCGCTGTATTGCCATAGCTGAAGACAGGTTTTACAACTATAAGTTTCCATTCAAATGCATCAAGAAGCCCAGACGGGACTCCAGCTCACAAAGTCGTGGTGGATTATGCTAAGGTATGCCCATACAGCATGGTGCGGACGTACTTGGTAAAGAGAATAGAGACAGAAGCAGAGAATTACACGTTTTATACGCACGTCAATACTTTATTTCACGTCGCTATGAATAACTGTGTGCAATCATGCATGCCCATAGAATATGCAACACGCACATGCAGTGATACTAACATGAAAACCCTTTACAGTGTAGGCTAGAAGAAAGAAAAACGCTACAAGTGCAGGAGAACAACCTCGAACGTCACCTTTCGGTTGCCTAGAGCCAGAAGCCGTTATCTCGAAAATTTGAGCAGACAACCATATACATTTAAAGTATAATCAACTTAGGGCCCACTTTGAAAAACTATTTTGCAATGCTCAAATTTGATATCAACTCCTTTCAGGATTTACTCCGTCTGGAGGAGCCTTCTGTAATACTTTGCCTGTGAGTGGAAATGGTTGTAACACATTGTAAATTGATAGTTGATTAATTGATGCCCTCATTCACTAATGAAGTAGGTTTTGTCTGAGTAGTATAGGATTACGCCGACTGTGGCTCAAGTTAATCACTCACGCAGGACTGTTTGGCCTTCGGATAGTAGTAAACATTGCAAGTGTCATGGCAACGTGGAAAGGGAACACGGCAAAAAAAAACCGTGGATGTGCGTGCTGTTGGTATTGTTTAACGGTACAGTGAAACCACTACAAAATACCAAGGGCATGTCTAATAGGTTGAGTTGGATTTAAGATTAACTTCTTTTCATTTTGAAGATATTCTGCAACATGTACAGTGTAGCCTCACTATTAAGATCACGTTTAGGTCTGGCATCAAGTGGTCTCTTTATGGAGGGTTACGTCTTTTTTATAGAGCAGAGCTTAAATGTGTGCCTGCTGTAGCTCCCGTGGTACGTGTATGGCACTGAAACCCAGCGGTATCCACCCCAGCTGATAAAACCCCTTGAACCACGCCTGCTAGGGCGTATGAAAGCATCTACGCTTTATGCAGACGGTCCTCTAATTGAATACGCCTCTATAGATAGACCACCCTGCAATAAGAGAATTTCTTTTGGCCGACATGTTCATACAGAGATCACCACGATCACTCATTATTGGACCACCTCTCTGTTGAGACCAGATTAGGTCAGTCACAGCTGTTCCTAATAAGGAGGTTCTACTCAATACTCGTCTATATCGTCATGTAAAAAACTCTGCTGTAACTGATAATTGCTTACTTAAAGAAAATAATTAAAATCCACTCTTTAAAATTATTGTTTGGAATCAAAAAGTAGCAATACCAAGTAGTAGCAAAGCAAACATTCAGCCACTCACTCTGAGTTGGACGACGGCAGCGTGGCGCGTTTCTTCCAGGCCACGTTGTCCTTGGTCTCCTGGGGCAGGTGCTGCAGGTAGGTCTTGTCCATGTGGTGGTAGGCGCCGTACTGCTCGCTGTTGGTGGTCGACCAGTTCATGCGGTTGCCGCGACCCTGTAACATGCACGTACATGGACATTTGATAAATAAAAATAGAGCTTCTCTAGTTTAAGAGCACTCTGAGGGCTGATCTCTAGTGGTTTGCATGGAGTGTTGGTCTGCGTGTAGAGGCTCATGGTGAGTGAAATGGTCTTTGCAGGTGTTCTCAAGACTAAGAGAGATGGTCTTGGTAGGAGGTCTATGCTAACAGAATCAAACTGCAAAAACGCAATGCAATGTGAGAGTATGTTTACTGGTTGCAGATGATAGAGCAAACAAGAGAAAGTAGCAAGTGGTGTGTAACTGTAAATGACATAAAGGTTAGGCACGTATCGTATATTGAACAATAGCAGTAGATACATGTATCACTGACAGGATTTCTCAGAGTCTGAGGGGCCTTGTGTCATATGGCGGATCCAATATCTTTTGAAAATCATGACAACTTTGACCAGAAGAGGCCTAGGGAGGGGCAGGGTGGAGGGAGATTGGATGCGAATGCCAACTACATGAAATATCCAAACTAATATAATACGGCCTTCTAACGATATACATACATAGCCTCCCTTTTTATTACTGAACTTTATATATAACACATTAATGTAATGATTAAGGCCTTGCCCGGCAATGGATACCAATATTCCATTCTATTTTGCCATGATAATAGTATTGTGCTTCAATATAATGTCACCGCAGTTAAAATGGATAGGTTTTGTAATATTGGCTGCTTACCACAACCATATCAAATCGTTGCCTCATTACTCCATTATTACGCAAATTTGATACGTACAAATGCCTAAATTGGATTATGTGTTTGCACTTAACATAAGCGACGGTAATCACTATGATTGTGTTGATAACAAAGCACCCTAATTCATTAAATCTGGGTTTAATGCATAAGCAACGGATTATTGGGTTTAACATATCACTGATATACGTAAGTAAAAAACAGTCCAGAACTGCTTAATGATTTAAACATGACACTTACTATCATCAAAATGATTCTGTAGTGTGTATGAAAAGTGTAAAACTATGTAGATAATTAATGAACGTGAATTAAATGATAACAACATCCATAGGAATACATGTATCTTATCATTTACTTACATGGAAAAAAAAACTTATGTTAGATTATCAAAACCAATAGTTTACACGGAGTGCGCATGCATAAAGTCTCTAACCGCATATTTTCACCCCTGTCTACTGTTCCATTTAACAAACTTATGTGACGACCTGCCTTTTGTTTGAGTGCATATGATCAGCCAATGGTGTCTATACATAGTGCACTGTTAATTCTATTGCATGTGATATGCAACTTTTTGCACTGTCATTGATAATTAATTTCAATAGCAATAATTAGATTTGCTCACTTTTCAGATAGAGACACTTTGTTTAGACGTGTTTACTTGTCCAGATGGCATAAATAGGTGTAGCAATCGAGAAATGCCATCTGTTGATTCATATTGTGGGCCACTAAATAAGACAGCCGTCTAAAGTGATAGGACGACTTCTCGTGATCACAAACCTTCATCAAAAGACCGCTGTGACCCTTTCAATCGCGACCACCTGATATCGATGCCAGCGGGTGGTTGTAATACTACTGATTACATGTATTTGGAATAATAATTTGTCCATGTGTTGTTTTACATAATTCAACAACCTAGTCTTAAGCCTGCTTTATACATTAGCAATTCCACCTACTTAGCTCTACATGAACGTGCAATGGTAAACTGGCAAATTCGTCAGGAAATTTTGAACGTGGTCAAATTTTGTTGACGAATATATTGGTTAGTTTAGGTTTGTTACAAATAGTTATGCCACGTCTATGGATCGTAGAACATTCGCATATATATAAGTAACACTTCGTTTGGCTCAGCAACTCAGTGTAACAAGCAGTTTTACAACGTTCAGTGTCGCCTCAATTCGCCCTTGTAGACAACCTTGCCTAAATCGTATTTATTCCTTGCACAGATTCGCATGTGATCGCCTATGTGTAAAGCCCGCTTTACACTATAGCGAATTTCACCTACGTAGCTCTACGTGCAATGGCGAACAGGCAAATTCGTCAGGAAATTTTGAACATGTTCAAAATTCGTTGATGAATTTACTGGTTGGTTTAGGTTCGTTGAAAATAGTTATGCTGCGTCTATGGATCGCAGAACATTCGCACGTACAAGTAACACTTCGTTTGCCACAGCAACTTGTCGTATTATGCATTTTTACTACGTTCAAGGCCGCCACAATACGCCCAAGTTGACGCCGTGACATAATACGTACAGATGCGTTGCACGGGTTCGCCCGTGATCGCTCTAGTGTAAAGCGGGTTTAAAGCGGGTTTAAACCTTGGTAAGCATCAGTGTTTAGCGCGGTCATGCAGATAGCCGCAATTTGACCATCTTATCATCCGCGCTCAGTTCTCATTGCGCATAAATTATCATGGATCATTCGATTTAGCTT
Organism: Streblospio benedicti; assembly: GCA_019095985.1. Classification (NCBI taxonomy): domain Eukaryota; kingdom Metazoa; phylum Annelida; class Polychaeta; order Spionida; family Spionidae; genus Streblospio; species Streblospio benedicti. The sequence continues at coordinate 20,610,067 of CM032666.1, read as the reverse complement.
TGATAGCCAACTGCTCATGAACCTTCACTCTTGCCACGTGTTAATGTGTTAATTGTCTTATTTATATTGCATCACGTCACGATAACGTTGAGATATCAGATCGTTCAGTCAGGCATGGCCCATTAGTAACATTTTGATAGAACAATGACATAAAAATAGTACTGTGGCATGAAAAATGCAGCATGTCTGTTTTCCAGTGTATTGTTGCTACGTCACAATAGGCTTTTTTTTATTAATTACGTAATTGCCACCCAGGAAAGTGATTAGACGGATGTTGTTTCTAATGCAGCAGACATTTTCAGGTTTTATAGGTGTGATGAGAAACTAGATACACCTGCGTCGTAGTGCTAATCAGCTGTCAAATGTTGTAGTCAGCATTGGATCCAGAATTTTCTGGAACTTCAATTATCTATTTCATCTGTGAGTATGAATTGCAGGGAGAACACGTAAATGAAAATTATAACTTGGCCAAAGCTCAAAATTATTTTAACCCCCCCCCCCACACACACACACCACCACCACCACCACCACATATATATATGAATAAATTGACCACTAATAATTGAGACATAATAGTAGCTTCTGTACGTTTTGTCGTTTACCTTTGATCATTCGAATGCTAATCTACAATGGCAATATAAGCACGGTCATTATATCGGCTGACGCTACAAACAAGACACAATATATATATTAACAAACGTGAATTTTGATCCATTTAAATTTTCCCAGCTTTCGACTTGGTGAAAAAATAATTGGAGTCATATTTGATTTTGTCTTTCTTAAGTCCAAGATTGAAGAGTCCATCTTTTGCTTATGCCTGTAGTTAACTTTGGATCTTATCATGCATCGGATCTTAGTTATATCCTAACAATCTTCATGCACATACAGATCCTTAGATAACCCCAGATAGCAAACTACTGTAAAGACCACAGGTTCCGACAGTAACATTATATCTACAAACAGCAGAAATGCAATTGGCACAATCAATTCATATAAGAAATGCCGATTTTATCTGTTGCTATGATAATCAATTACCAAATTGTTAATCAAGAAAACAGTTATGAGAGGTATAGTTTTCCTTCGATGAATCACTGCAGGAGACAGAATGCTCAGATAGAATGCTACCTACTAATATGCTGATTGAAATCACAGATTCATATCGTTGTTTGCCTTTTTTTTTAATTCTGGAGACATGGTCCCAGATTTTGCCACGAGAGTAGTTTAAGTAAACCTTACATGAAAGACTTCCAACTAAATCGTAGTGAGGTTAAGGAAATCTCGTTCACATTGCACATGACTGGTTCAATATCTAACTTTGTATTCGTGTGTCTATCTCATGAAACAACAAATTGCGTACATGTAGCACTTGAGAAAAAACGTTTATAACATGTGTGAGAACAGTTTTTCATAACTTCTATATTGAATATTGTTTCTGTGGCCGAGCTTTTAGGGAATTTGACTCGTGACCAGAAGGTCGTGGGTTCGATTCCCGGTCGGGTCTGGTGGTGGGTGTGAAGTAAACTCATCCCTAAAGGAGTTACACACTGCTCCGTGGCACCTACACGTTGATTAGGTATGGGCCATTGGGTTGAAGAGTGATTGAGTGGTTGTATGAGTGATTAGCATTGCGCGCTGAATGTGCTGCCGATGCAAGAATATGATAAATCATAGCACATGCTTTCACTTTAGTGGTTTAATATAAATATAGTTTACTCATAACATAGCCAATGCATGGGCATATGTGAGAAAAGATCAATTGATGATCAATAAGTGAGTCAATGACCTGGTGTAAATTGTAAAGTCTTGGGAGCAAGAGCTGGATCAGGACTATAAACCACCACATTTACATTTACATGCATGAGGATGTAGCGAAATGCGATTTCCAATCCCGGCGAATACTAGTATTGGCCTATTGCCATATTCATCAAGCTCAATACTTACAGGGCTTGCAGGTCCGTCTCGGTAGTCCAATCCCATTTTGAAAAAGGAAATGTGTATCCTAAAGTCAGAATTCACGAAACAAGCAGACACTTTAAGACACTTTCCGAATCGTGAGACACTGTTTTGACTTAAAGAGGTGTTTACTCGAGATAGATTATGGGTTTATGAAGTGTTCAATACCGTGTAGAACTCATTATTTTGTTTCATAAAGGCAGAGGTCTGAAGTAAATGACCAGCAGCCGTAGAAGATACATAGTACTGATCGAATTCAAGTGAATGGTAAAGGGCCTAAACCCTCCCAAAAAAGAATTATTTTTTATGGCGAAAAATTCATTGGAACTCTTTAAGGGGAAATATTCTAAGCTTTTGAATTCATTATATGGTAAAAATGAAGAAAAATGTTTAGTAATAAAAAATGCTTCAAAGTTTTTCCCATCCATTTTGTAAAGACCAAGCTGGAGTGAAAAAGAATTATTTTGATAATAATACGATTGATTCAATGTATGCTATAAAATAAAAAGAACAACAGCTTTTCTCATCTTAACATTTTTCAACTAATGTCAATGTATATTGATTGGCCATGTTGTCTTGTTTTTTTTCATAGTTTATTTTTTCAGTATTTTTTGGAATGATTCGTTTGAAATAGATTTAGGATTGTACAACTAAAGGATTGAAGATGGGTGGTAATTCTAAAATTCATAAGAATTATTTTTTTTCGAAGGCAAATTGAAGCAAAGACCATCATTAACTTTATAATTTTTTTCTATACAATTCAAAACATGTTGGGGCGGTTTTTTTTGGGGAGGGGTGTCATTTTTTAATTTTCTTGTGTTTTTTTGGTGACAGAAGGGAGGGAGCTCAATTCTAATTCAAAGTGAGACTGAGGGCACTCAATTATCGTAATATTTTACGCACTTTTGTCGCAAATAGATGCATTGCTGCAATATGCATGCTTTTGGATTCAACTGTATTGTACTGTCAACAAGTCGAATAGATTGCTAATAATATAAATGTGTATTCCATTGACCATTGACAGTGAATTATTCATTGCAATACACTTTAAACAGTCTTCAGGGAATCTGTCCAATCAAACTTTATAATACAAAAGTATGTCATTGTTCATATTTATCTGGATTGGGGGGGCTCACTTTCTTAATGTTCATATGGTGAGGACATTCAATTTCAACGTAGAGAGTTAGGGAGGGCGTTTAATTTTTTGACCTCGTCAATAATAAATAACCGCCCCATCCTGTACAATTAATGATGTTTGCTCCCTGATGAAACATTTCTTTTTCTACGGTAGGTTATCGTAATTAATCGTATCTAGCGAAAGAAGAGAATAAAGAACAAAGAGACTATTTATAGGAGTTTCATTTTGCTTAAAACGTAAGAAGAGCATTTTTTTTGGAGTTGTCATTATGCATGGAACAATATTGTACAAATTTCAACAAATAAAAAGTATAGAAATATAGAAAAAAAAACGCAAAACGATTCGAAAAAAAGGGTACCTCCTTCGCAATCAGTACTGTAACTATAGCCTTTTTGGGCAAATCCCACTAGTTATGAATGTTAAAAAAAATAAACCACAGGACCCTGTGGATCAAAAATCTATGCACGATGCACAATTGATTAAAAGAACAATATCCCACACCAAATATCCAGTATCTATTTCACCAGATGGTGACCTTCATGTCAATACTGCCCACTATCTTAGAATGTTAAATCAAAAGAATGATGTGCTTACTTGGTCAATCACATATTCCAATTATTACAAAGTGTATGAATCAGTTACAATTCGTACAGTTCGTACAAGCATACATGAGCCTATAAATATCAATGTTTGATCTATTGAATACGTTTCAATGCACCCTCGTTGGCTTCTCCGGCCATGTGAATAACACAGAATTGAGGAAACGCTATTACTAATCGGGGGTATTGAAACGTAGTATTACATTTGAAGTTAATATGCAGAAAGACGAAATATTTCCATTGTAAGATCTCTCAGCTCCTACTATGGTAAGTATACATAGGGCATTTTGAATCCAAGATGATTATCATGTTCGTAACAAGTACTGGTACGCAACAATCGGTATCTATTACTGATAACATTCAAGTATGTGCCCAAAACTTTGCCATATCCGTTTATGATTTGCATTAATAGTCATAAAAATGCAATATCCTTCATAAAAATCTAAAGTGATTTTGGCAACCTTCGACGCTAATCCTTATTACAGCCAATAGCACAATGTACTATGGACACCACACTCAAATGAAGGCATTTGTTTGCTTATGCACGTCAATATATTGTGGTTAGTATATGTCCAGGGAGATAGCCCAAACACCATGGGATTGTGTTTTGATTGACCTTAGTCTTCTAGTTATTATTATATTACACGTGAAATTTAGTTTCATCTATATCCCTTTCTCTAACACATATGGACCATATTTGTAAAATCACTGCATAAATTGGAATAAACTTGTCTAAAGATAAACAGCACTAAATCAACATTGCTTCGATAAAAATAAACACAGATTACGAAAGACAGAACCGTACATACATAGTCAAGACTAACGAAGTATTTAATCTGTGTTTTCCCTTTCCAATCCATTTGCTTTGTACATAAATAAATGTGTTTTCAGAGGAAGCTTAGACACACCAAAATGCACACTTTCTCAAGTTATGTCTCTATGAAGTGCACTTAAACCAGAAAACTATGTTTGAATGCATAGTATTGGATATCAACTGCTGTGAGTTTTGGCATAAGAGTCACTTCTCGTCTAATGTTCAATGGTGTCTTAGTCGTATATAATACTTATAATGTAATGTTGCCAAAATATTCTGCGTAATGAAACATATGTACACACTTTTTTAACATTGAATATCAATTATTGTACTAAATGTTAACAAGTAAGACCCGATAGGCTTTGAATTGACAATTGCATATGAACCTGGCTAATGATTACTCTATGGACACCTTTACTTCTGGAGGAACAAACCAATCTTTATTGTTACTGTAGTTTTGTATTGGGAATTTAGTATAGTGACTATGGCACTAAATACATATTTGTTTCATGTAGACTTTCTTCATTCAACATTGTGTTACTATGGGCTAGTGCGGTCGAAAGCATAGATTAAGTCATGACTTCAAATAAATTGGTATTATCAAATTCCAGCAGCGACTCAATTCTACACACAAACTTAATTACTTTCAAATAGATCCCCTACGAACATCGTATATATGTACATATATAAATATAAGCAATAATGAGTCAAAGACACAAATAGTGACAGTGGAAATTTACCACATAGCAAGCAGGCTACGGTGTCTCTAGTTTCCATGTCTATGCTACCATTACCTTTTATTGAATATAGACATAATTCACTACAAATTCCACACTATTTTTTATATTATCAGAGCCTCGTAACTTGTTTAGTCACATGTATTAAATGAGCTCAAATTTATTTGTCTGTAAGTATGTAAATACGTAAAATATAGGTTGTGTTAAAATCTATGTCCAATGTTCAACACCATATACATGTACAATGTTTTATGCTATATAATCAAAATGCAGGCGTGCTTTTAATTAGAAATAAATATACATATACATGTAAATGTTCATCAGGCAGAGAAGGTTTAACGATGTACAAAAGCTTTCAAAGAAGCACGCGTGACACCTAAAACTTAAAACTTGTGAACTGCATGCGTGTATGCTCATTACTTTTTGTCGTAAGCTACCACTTAAAGGGAACATAATACAGATGAGACCACCAGAAAGCTGCTCTTTTAGAAAATTGACTCAATTGAAAATTGGTCTTTTTATTGGAATTTCATGGTTACCTCATGGTCAAGGCGTGGAACCGTAGAGAAGGGTTTTAAAAACGATGCGGTCTTTTTTCTACGTAGTTGTCGTCTTTTTGGACGTATTACTGTATAGTATTGTAAAGCCAGACTTTCACGTCTGATAATTCAAAGACCACACGGTGCAACTTATGTTGCAACATACCTGATCTGTCTCATAATTTATTTTTTATTGTTACATGATGATGAAGTTCGTGTCTTGGAATATGTTGAAAGCCTTTGTGCTTGAGTGTTCTTAATAAGTTTATAGTGCTGAAACGTACATAAAACGTGCTTAGTTTGATAGAAATAAGATAACGACATGATCTTACTACAGTCAGACATGTGCAAAAATAGTGTTTTAATTGAAAGTTGTACTGTACATACAGTAACGCTTCTGCCAATATCTCGCTGTCTTTTCACTGAAAGTGGGCAGCCAATGGGAAATACAAATACTTAAGTTATACTCTGAAATGGCTCAATGCTGGGCTATTCATTTATATTCGTATATCATTATTTGATTACTTGAATCGTATAAAGGCACCGTAAGAATGGTTATGCCAAATATTTTAATACTAAGATCGGCAGAAGGTAACATTGTACAGTAGAACCTCAAATTGTAGCCACATATTTTTAGAGAGAACGTTAGTATGTCATTTTTTTGCATTCGCAAGCCTTCATAAAGAGACCGCCGTGACCCTCGTAGAGGAGACCACCTCGCTGTTGAGACTGCTGTAGACCAACTCTGCTCTGTACCCTTTTGCAGATCCCTGCCAAACGACAATTCCTTGAGTCGTTGACTAAGTGTAAATATTGATGTGGGGCAAGGCCGCCAGGGTCGCCACGGGTTAGCCTCAGGAGACCTTAACAGAGCCAACTGTGGCCAAGTGGCTGATGGCAATAAATATTCGCATAGATTGCTGCCAACGCTCGTACTTACTATTTTCACAATGTGATCGTTAACTTCCTATTTCTTGTTCTTCTTTCTTTCCTAATTTGTGTTGGTTCTCGGAAAAATACTGGGAAATAACGGGCATCAATAGTACAGTGTCAACTTAAATCAACACCACTTTTCAGTTTAGACCACCTCTAACAAAACAATTTATCGCTGTTTCAAAACGTTCATAAATAGACTCACGTAAACCCCCAAACAGACACCACCTCCCCACTTCAGTGATAACAGTTCCTACTGATGTCTTAATACGGGGGTTGTACTTTAGATGTATGCTGTTTGTTTGTTTTTTTGTTTTTTTTTGTTTTTTTTTCAATTTGCACAAGCTACCGTCGAATGCAGTAAGTATCGTTCTAGTTATAGACACAGACAACCAACACAACTACAATTCACAATCAAATTGATGCATCAGTATAAATAAAACACACATTTGATCAATACAAAATAAGTACGGCAGCCAAGTAGTCCCTAAAGACAGGTGGATCTCCGTAAAGTGACCCAGAGGCTCCCCGCTAAATATTTGATGACGTCAGTCAAAGAAGTCCAAGGAGGGCATTTGTTAAGTCCTTTAAGAGAACGGAAATCCATTGCCGCGTACCATTTGCTTTCACTGTTCTACATCTGGTGTGTTTGTCTATGCATTCTCTATGGCAACGGCCGCCTCCCCACCCCCTTCTTGCTATTTTTCAGAGGCAACAAATGTAGACTGGTCCATATTTGGGGATCCGAAGTAAACAATTGACAACGAAAACAGTTTTCAATACACAGGGCACATCTATTTAAAAGTATATTTGGTTTTAAACTTCAGCTCATAAAATTACGTGTAAAAGACAATAAAAATGCCATTAAGTTTTACGATTGATAATAACTTAAGTGCTCCTTAATTGCAAATTTTCACTTTACCATCGTGTATCACTACAGTGTGTTTGTGACATGACTAGTTTTGTTGACAAAGCCTAAACAGCATTATCCAAGATATTGGAATGAGGATTTTATTTAAAATGCTCACTAAACTGTTTCTAAATATAGACTGTGTCACGTGTTACTGATTTTAAAACCATAATTTCAGCAAAACATATTATGTTACTAGTCTCGAGTGAGAGCTTAGTTCTTCAAATATACATCGTATTAGGCATTCCTATTTTTTACCTTCGATTTGGAACCAGTTAATAATATTCTAAACCTTCTATGTAGCTTTTAATCAGTTTAATGATGATCGCGTTATGAATTCAGTGAAAATTTTGATCCGTAAAACAAACAAAAACACCAGAGCTGTTAAACGCATACTAAATAAAAAAAATGCTAATGCGTTGTTGTGGCGTAAAGCGTGAAGAATCACGAAGGATGAGAGCTTTTAAAATAAAAAATACCGCCCAGTATAGATAACCTGATAAATATATATAGTCGACTATCTAAAGTCCATACAGTATGTCTATATATTCGCCGGTAAGCACGTGACAGATTAGGGGGGAAATGCGCCGCATGAAAAGGTCCATAGTAGTAATAAAAAGACACAATTACCTCAACAGTGAGTGCGGGCACGCCCTTTTTAGTCACCGAGAATGGGTGCGTGTACGTGTACAGGTTGTTGACGCTCGCGCTCCTCTTCTCCTCCAACACAGGCACCCAGTCAGCCTGCCGCTTATTATGACTGCCTCCTTGATTGTCTCTTTGCTTGTCTGAATGCCTAACTGACTTAGTGCAAGGTTTCATCGTCTTTTCCGATTGTTGTCTGGGCGGAGCAAGCTGTACTTTGCCATGTGGCTGCTTGTTAGTCTCTCTCTCAGCATCTGTGTGTTGGAAAGACAGCCTGCTTGTGTCTCTATTACTCTGGTTGTTTGCCTCACTGGCTTTGCCATTCAGGTGCACATTTGGCTGCTTGAGAGGACTGACTATCTTGGCGTTCACGTGGAACACACCACCCTCCTTCTGGCTATTTGAATCCTTGACCGCCGCCTGCTTGAATGGGTGCTTATTAGTCTGTGTGTCTGGCTGTCTGAGAGGGTTGGCCATCTTGCCATTCATGAGCCACTCCGCAGGAGGCTCGTAGTAGAGCACCTCCTCGTCCTCGTCAGAGCTGTCCGAGAGGTCCAGCCAGTCCCGCCCCACGTTGGCCTGCTCAATCGCGCCCGGCATCGTAATTTTTTGACAGTTGTTTGGTTGAGTAGGATGATTCTCTGTTATTTTAAACACATAGCCCAGTGAGTGCATTTAGATCATTTCAGCAAAGAGATGGTCTTGGCATGCAGGTTCACAGTTCTCTCTTTCGATGAAGGCCTCTGTCCTTGAAACATAGACTTATTACCTACGTGTACATCAAGAGAGATTGTCTTTTATAGATGTGATCCTAATTGGACAGGGTGTTTCTTAAATTCATACTCAGCTTCATTCTCCTAGATTTTATCAAGTTGACACACTCCCCTCATTGTTCAGGCAAAGTACAATTGTTGGTCTCTATGGAGAATCCCTGTTTGTCACCATGGTTACTATACATTATTCAGTCAGATGATATGTTCGTATACATGAAAGTCCCCATTAGTATTCTCCTCCTAGCCTCCTTTTGAGAGTTCTACAATTTACCAGACATGAGTAGACATGTCAGAATTATAGCACAAATATCCGTTGTCCATTTCCCATGATTACCCCGTGCATATCATCTACACGGAGTAGTTTGTACTACTATAAATCCATTCACGTGTGCAAATTACAATTCACTAGTATTGTCATTGCAAGTTCCATATACACTTTCCAGAGAGTTTTGTCTTGAAAAATCACATATCCAAGCATGCATTGCTAATAAGATAGAGTGTGCTGTTCTTTTTATATCCTCATTAATTAACCATTTAGTTGCATCGTGGGCGAACGCCTCGATTAACTGCATATAAATGTCAGATATTTCAACTACAAAAGCACTTCTCATGAATAGTGAAATATTAAATGTGAAGTGTTATGATAAGAAAATGTTGTTAATATATAAAACGTCCACTCTTCACTATTAAAAACGTGTTTTTCACTGCATTTTGTATTTGTGCTAAGTGATAAAGCTGGTTCAAGTCGATCTTATAATAATAGCCTCTTGCGATTCATAATTAATTTACAATGGCCGTATCCTAGCTATTCTAGAATGCAGGTCATTGGTGTTATCTGCAGATCCTATAAGTATCACACGACGAACTAAGATACTATCATCACACGATTTTAACAAGTAACAAAATATCCTCTTGAAAACGCTGTTATTCGATGTGATGTTTTTTTTTTCTTCAAACAAAACTCAAACAAGCCCCTAAACGATATCGAACCGCATTAATTTCATTAACAACTCCTTATTGTAATAACATTGTAGGATTATAGACATATATTTAGTTGATGGAATTCAACTTCAGCTGAGACCATATTCTTATTCGGCACACTAATACGTTAAGCCCCCGACCTACAATCACAAATGTTCATCTCAGAATTTATACTCTGCATTTGAAGGTCAATGTGAGAACTACAAATACAGGAGGTGTGGTGGGGATGGCGGAGAAAATTATTGCACTTTAAAAACACATCTATGGCATGATAATTGGGCAAGTAACAATGAATACATCACCAGGACCTGTTCGCCATCAATGTTCGGGATTGTATGAGGACATTAGACTACTTCTGCATACCTGGGTATCCCTTGTAACAATTTAGCTCAAGTGTCTAACAGTAATTGAACTGATAGCGTATCCAATCTATCATTTCAATAGCGACACCCTGTTGACATGTCCACTTCTACTTTCAAGGCTTGTAGGTCAATGAAACACGTGTTATTGTGCTGATTGGGTTTGTTTGTAATGCAAGGGGACGATAATAACAAGAAAATGATTTAAAAAAAAAGAAAAAACACACAATGAGTTCTGATTAAAAAAAATAATTACTTGTTGCAATGAAGTCGCTGGGTTTTATTTCTAGTAGGTTTTCTAACTGTACCAACGGATTCTATAAAAACTATCCATGTACCTGTACATGTAGCTTGTAGTTAGCTCTAGACCATGAATGATATTGGCAATTTTGTGTCTGCATTTAGCTTGTTATTTGTTGTGCTCTAAAATTGCTAAAATAAGTATATGGAAACTAAGGTTCACATCAAAATTAAAATCGTCAAAGCTGTAAAGGAGGGATACGAGGAATGGAGAAAAGGGAAGTACACGTATGTGGGACTTTAAGGAAGTGGGAAGAGGGGAAAAACTGCAGAATTGTGGTATATGGAGAAAGCGCCAAAGGGAGTTATGGGGGAAAAAGTACAAAAGTGTAGATCCCTTGACCACCTTGACCACCTAATACCGCCCTCCTACCCACACGCACATCACCACCATACTACTAATGATGATCTCGTGAAGTAAAGAGCTAAAATATAAACAGTGAATATTCATTTACTATGATTTTTTTAATCCAAGGAGTTAGCATTTCTGAAGTATGCTGGGTAAACACGTGCATCATTGGGTGTTACAAAATCGAAGCAAAAAAACTACAAAAGAACAACAAAAACAACAAATAAAAAATAAAAATACCAAGAAAGAAAATAAAGGAAAGAAAGATCACATACAAGGCAGATTCGGGGGCGACCCTGCAACCCTACGCCCCCCCCCCCCTTTCCCACCAAAATACTTCATTTTTATAGATTTTTTACATGTCTGCCATCGATCACTCCTACGAAACCCATGAAATCCCTGAAGTGCCCCCCCTTTTTTTTCTAAAAACCTGGATCTGCCATTGAAGAACCTACTCACTTCCGGTGATATGACTTTTATGCTCCATTACATGTAATTATACAAACATTTACTTCAAAATGATGATAATACATGTACATGTATATCATGTGATAAGTTTCTTTCTAAGTATTTTACCACCACCCGTTATATCTTATGTCAACTAGATGTTCCTTAGTCTACGACAGTCCAAGTATCAGCATGAAGATGATCCATCGGATGTTAGAAGAATGTGTTTGAAGGAACTTTTGTTACAAACGGAAACAACTACTTACACACCTTATTTGTAAAACAAAGTCCACGTCCCTTTTTCGAGATGGTAGTGGAACATTCAAGCATGTGAACACATTTTACTTCAACAATAGTATTGCTTATTCCAGTGGTGTTATCATTTTCTATCTGACGTACAGTATTTAAAAAAAATAAAGTGAAGGAAACCGTGAATTGTTTATGTTTAAATTTTTTTAAACTAGCGAGCGTTCCTTGTCACTTTTTTTTTTAATTTTCAAAATTTTGTTTACTGCTGTTGCTATCCATTCAAATGTCAATCTAGAACGTCAACACCATAATTATTATTGACAAATTCTTCTCGAAAAGATCATCTAGTTAACGTACTAATGGCATCCATAGATGGAACTCCAACAGTCTTCTCTACACTTTCCACTTACATGTATAGGGCACATTACAAATTTCAAATAAATCCATTTATGTAGATGTCTACTTTGTTTGATTATAAGCGTGATGAAACAAAGCATCTCCCACTTACAATCCATTAAAATTCTCACGACTACACAAACTCTATCATTATTTTTTGTTGTGAATTATAATAAATGGTATTGTAACACCTGCCGTAGCTAGTACAAAACCAAATCAGCACCAGAAAACACGTTTTATCATGATATCCACAGAAAATGCAAAAAAGCAGCCGACATTTTGCTGAGCAGTCTGACTCAATGATACAGGCGACAGACGTTTGAGCATTCTTTTTGCACGTGCACGTCGCAGACTTTTTATGCCCAATTGCAATAAAAGGTATAGTGAACAACGTGATGACGTCACATATGGTTGCATGTGAGAACAAAGATATGAAATACGTACAGTAAAACTTCCGATTTGTCTCATACATATAATATATATATAGAGAAGGAGACGCCCATAATAAGAGAATTTCTTATTTCACAGACCAGTATCATTGTGTGAGAGTGGGGGAGGGGTTTGGAAGGGCAGTCAGTGGTGTTCATGGCAGTACCCTGTCTTAGTTGGAGACACAGGAAACAACGTGACAATCAAAACACAGTAAAATAAACGAAATCATCTCCGCTTGGAATCGTCTTGCCAATTGTGCTCTTTTTTTTAGAAAATATTCACTTTCACTCGGTTAAAAAGACTTTACAAGAGAAAAAAGTCAAGTGTAGCAACTATGATGCAAAAAATAGAGAAACACCTTCAGCCATTTGATCGTGTCAATGACAGTGTCGCCTAATGGACATCAATAATAAATAGCCGTGATCAATAAAGTCTTGCATGATTCACTGCGCGCAATATGGTGATTATCATGAATGATCATCAACGAATAAAAATGCCGTGGCACCACTTGCATCTTTGGTTACAGTAGAGTCTCGGTATCTGTATTATAGTTAGTTACAATGCAGAGTATGAGCATGTCACCAGGTACCTGCTGTACCTTTACAAACACACCATGTCATTGGCATCGTTGTCATTCCAACAAAAATCCTGTCATTTTGTGGGGACTGCTAATCACTCACACCGACATTCTATTGTATTGCATATATCTAGTTTACATAGGGTTCAGATGAGTTTGATCAACTCCCACCAATTGTACGGACTACGAATCGAACCAATCACAGCATGGTCAACAGTGAAACTGCCCATCTACTCTGACACGGAAATACTAACCAAAATAGATACTTAACAAGTCAAGTCAAATAATCATTTATTATACTGACATGTGATATACATATTTTGTAACAAGTATGAACACATTGGCAACAATTATTACAATGAGAGTCCTTACTAGTTCCACAACTAAACATGTACATGTACACTCAAACCTCGCAAGTGGTGCAATATATTTTAAAAGACCTCCAGAAAATTCAATTCAACTGTAACTCTGTCATAGTTTATACATTACATAATTTCACGTATACGCTAGGATGCAATGTACGTGGGTTTAGTTTTCAATTTAGTAGTGATCATTTGAGTATGGGCGACAGTTAATACATGAACATGTGCGTTCCGTAATTTATTTGATGTAAATCATTTCAACCCATTATCTAATCACAGTGATCTCATTCTTGATAACGAAACCAACTAAAACCAATTACTACTGATATTTGTATTGACTGTTCACGAATATTGGCTAGATAATAATAGGCGTGTGAACACAACTCTTGCTAACGTCAGGCATTGTTCCATCGCCAAGTGATCAGTATAGGGCTCATACTACCAAATAGACCAGTCAATTCGGTTGGAACATTCGGGTGTACTTTGATATGTCAATTTAATTGTCTAATAGGGGGTGATTCCATATATTAATTAAATAGAAATACATTTGTGGTGAGATGATACGTTTAGACTAATATAGATGGGTGTCAAAATGTGTTATTGCATTTGAAATTAGTAAAATATTTTGTTTGGTGTACATGGTCTATTATAAAAAAAACACTCACTCCTTAGCCTTCACTAGCGAGAAACATGTTCAACCCACCATCTGGCATATGGACAATTGATTTCTTGCCACACATTCTAGCATACATTTGTACATGTACATGTACATGGAAAACCATCATTGTGCAAATCAATTTTCTATAACAATTATTGAATTTTACAGAAAGTGCCAAGCTGGACCACAAATGTGTCAGGTGATGCACTCAGAAGTGGTCATGTTGTACTCATCAAACTACATGTACATTAAAATCAAAATAGGCTGGCATGATGCAAACGTCATGACAAAAAAGAAAGTGTCCCTTGCGTATGCTGCTATGCCTGTTGCTAACTTTGTTGTCTGACTTTTTAATAGCATTGTAAATGTGGGGGAAATCAGGATTAAGAGCTGAAGAGTAGCCATTTATCACTTGTGGTTCAAAGCACGCCACACAACACACACACATACAATCTATATTTTTTTTCTTCAAAAAAGGTCCCAAAAACTCCTAATATGGAGGGCAGTATATACAATTTAGTGAGAGTTGAAATTTGGGTTTTCAATTCATTAAGAATTGAGATTTGACCTTTCAATTCATGGAGATCAATTGATTGAGATTTGAGAAAAGGGCTTTTTTGAGATTTGTAACATTAATTTATTGAGATTTTGAGATCAAGGGATGGTATATACCCCCCCTCAATATAATGCATTTTTCAAGACAAGATGGCATAACGTCGCAAAAGCTTCATAATGCAAACATATTGATCCCAGACCCCTCTTAACATTGAGACAATTTCTTCACTTTATTACTTTCTTTTTTAGTTGATGATAAACCTTTTCATTTCCATATGGTGGCTAAAGCAGTTTATCTGACTTTTTTACCGGGCCCAAATGTGCCCAAATATGGACCATTTGGGGCCCATGTGGAGCTAGGCTCTGTGGTCACATTTTCAACCGACATGCCAAATCTGAGCATCCTAGGAAACGCCCCCCCTGCAGAGGGGTAAACGGACACACACACACACACACACAGGATGGACGGATGGACGGACGCACACACACACACACACCAGTGTTTAAACACTGGAACACACACACACACACACACACACACACACACACACACAATATTTTGTTTTATATATATATATATATATATATAAATATATATACTATATAGCCTATATATAGCGAGAAACATTGCAATCCATAACTCTATCATATGGACAATTGATTTCTTGCCACGCATTCAATTTGTCCCCATGTACATGTAATATGGAAGGGCATCACAGTAAATCAATTTACATTAAAATCAAAATAGGCTGGTATATGATGCAAAACTCATGATAAAAAGAAAGTTTCCCTTGCGTATGCTGGCTATGCCTGTTGCTAACTTTGTTGTCTGACTTTTTAATAGCATTGTAAATGATGGGGAAAATCAGGATTAAGAGCTGAAGACAAGCCATTTATCACTTTAGGTTCAAAGCACGCCACAACACACACACATACAATCTATATTTTTTTTCTTCAAAAAAGGTCCCAAAAACTCTAATATAGAGGGGCAATATATACAATTTAGTGAGTTGAAATTTGGGTTTTCAATTCATTAAGAATTGAGATTTGACCTTGATATCATTGAGATCATTTGATTGAGATTTGAGAGAAAAGGGCTTTTGCATTGAGATTTGTAACATTAATTTTGAGATTTTGAGATCAAGGGGTGGTATATACCCCCCCTACCCCCACCCTCAATATAATGCATTTTCAAGACAATATGGCATAACAAAAAAAGCTTCATAATGCAAACATATTGATCCCAGACCCCTCTTAACATTGAGACAATTTCTTCACTTTATTACTTTCTTTTTTAGTTGATGATAAACCTTTTCACGAAGCTTCCACTTGGTTTAATAAGCATCCTGTTGGCTCAAATATCAGCAGTATCGAATAAAAAATTCACGGCTTCCACTTTGATATTAAAAATTAAGTTAATGTCAAATTACACAACACAATGCGTTTTGATCAACGTTTTTTATTCTTCGAAGTAGAATTTTTGTTTGCCATGTATTTTAGCGTCCAAGGAAACAAAAAAACAAACAAAAAAGCAAGTCCGTGCAACCGTTCCCCAACAGGGGTGTTTAGTTTAACAATGTTTATAGGATAAAATCTTACTCCTTTTGGCATACACACTGTAATTAATTAAGTAATCAATTAAGTAATCCAGCAGTAATAAGTAAGTAAGTAAGTAAGAAACTTGTTTTGTGACATAAGGCAAAAAGTAAGTAAGTACTTTATTAATAATAATTATCTATGAAACTTGTTTTGTGACATATTATTGGAATAGACAAAGACAACTACAGTAGATCAAATGTGGACTAATGGTCAATAAAGATTTTTACTTAGCAATCAAATAAAAAAAGTCTTATTTGGTATTTGATTCACCTTAAATCCATATTCTTGGCATTGGATTGTAGCTGCTTTCTAAACATGTCTAATCCGTTGCCAACGAGTTGACATTTAATACGGTGATGCTGAGCACTTTTAATCTAATGTAACCGTAATGCGAATTAGACAGCTAATAAATCTGTCCTCATACTGTACAGTATATAGTAGGCCAAGCACATGGTACCATTCGTGGCAGTTTTAACTCATTGCTTTTAGAAATATTGCAATTGACTCCTTTAAGAGCATTGACGGCATAAGGTCTGTTTGTAGACATACATGTACTACTCAGTCAGTATCATTGACAACTCAATGATAATTTGTATTCATCATTTGAACAAGTTTCTTATTTACAAGTAGGTTGTACCAGGCTCGTTGATTAGGATGATGTTTTAACTGAGATGTTCTTGATGAATTATTTACAATCGGCGTAGGATAGTCGAGGGTACAACAATATGGTAGTTGCTTTTTTTTACTTATTGATCCAATATTATGAGCCATATATATACTCTAGAGTAGAAGAATACCAAAGCACAGTATACAGAAAACAAAATGCATACCAGTATAATAATGACAAGAAATGTTGTTTGAATTATGCTAGGATAAGGCATAGGCATAAATGCACTCAGCTTATTGTAAAAAAAAACTATTCCAATTTTGATATGTGATATCAGGTAATCGTATCCCTTAAACTACAGTAAGTAGATTCTGATTTTGGTGATTTTGTAAAGTTCTGTCAGATTATAAAAACTTGTAGACCACTACCAACATCATTAACTCACTACTGAATATCATTTGATCACGTATTGGTCCCTAATTGGTCTGGATATGTCACGAAATGCTGGTCACGTTTGGTTTTGGGTTTCAGTAGATATTTTATCAGAATCTGGGGGCCCCTGGCTGTAGACTGCTCAGCCCCCACCCCCACCCCCACCCCACTCCCCCTTAACCAGTCATTGAACCATAGGACTCACCTCTACTGCGGAGCCCATCACGTTCTTGCCGATGTACTCCCGCTTTGGATCCTGCGGTCCATGTTGTATAGTCTGATAGAAGCCATTAGAACGCCCCCAGTAAAGGCGTCCCCCGCGGCGAGCCATATGGCCGCCAGCAGCCCTGGTGGTAGCAACGCGGATGGAGGGGTAACGGTCAACTACTTTACACATTAACCATTTTTGCTTCCCATCTTAATTAATAGGAAAGCAAAAGAGTATTCGCATGCAATTTTATTATCACATGCTTACAAAATTTGCTCTCATGTGTGTGTTTTGAACACATTCCGAGGAACATTTTATGTGCATGTACATTAATAAGTAGGGTTCTAATGCAATTTTCATAAAATTTGGGATATTTGGTATTGATGAATACTGTTTTGTCACTTTTCTAAAGTACACGTAATATTGCTCATGGTCAGAAAAGTTCCAGCACCATCACATACAATGTATTCTACCACGCCTATATTTTAACCATCTCTGTAGAAATAGTTTCTCGCTGGGTTCATTAAAATATGGGAATGTCCGCGCTGTTGAGCCGTGTTTTGCAACTAGCCGCGTTTTGCAAGCGGTTGCATTTTGAGATTTGCAACCGCTAACGCGTTTTGCAACCAAAAAGTGGTCTGCAGCCGCGTTTTGCAACCACAACGCGTTTTGCAACCGCCAATGCTAAATAGAACCTGAAGATATTTTTACTTATTTTCCACATTACCAACACACACATGCATTTGAGGGATGTTGCGTATATTTCTTAACATTATCACATAGTATGAACACTTCTTTAACATAATTAGAAAATGCATTGATTTAGCATTAGAAGATGCATTTTCACATATATATATATATATATTATATAAATGGGGAGTGTGTGTTCGTTATATGCGCAACATCTTTCAAAAGCAGATTTCAAATACCACGAAACTTTGGCAAATCATTCTTCATAACCCAGTGGGTGCACAGAATAAGATTATGTTACCTGTACACGTCCCCGCTACGAACAATTTACGAATTATTTTCAAAATAAATAGATGCCATGCTCATTACAGGGCCATGTTTGTGTAAATAAAACGTTAAAAAACGTGCGGGTTTCCTCTGATATATACGTCATACGTAGTACGTTACACGTAAGTAGATAAGCGGAACGTCTTTCTTTGCTCTAGCAAACGTTAGTTAGTTATGCGTTTATTATAACCTTCGGCCATTTTGTTTAGCTTAATCAGTACAGCACGTGTTTACCAAAATATTTAAATGATTAAAATATAGTAGGGAGGGTTAGAAGGATAAAACATTCATATACATGTATGACTGTGTGTATGGCTGTAACATATAAAGTTAGTAAGGATGGAGATGATAATTTTTCCCAGACAATTATTGAAGTTTAATGTTGTCTGTATGAGATGATCAGGGACGGGGAAAGAATAAAAAGGCACATATCTATGACAATGTGCATGATTTTCATTCTAGAATGGGAAGCAGCAGCAGGAGTGGTTTGGGGATTCATTAAAAAAAGTTTGATGGGGATGGGGATTTCTCAACTGGGGAGTGAATGTGGGGGTTTAATAGTAATGGAAGGAAGGGTACTGATATATTTTTAAGATATCCGCACGTGTTTACTAGAACATTCAGAATGGGGATATACCAGAGGATTCATGTCCCACATAATGGACATGGGGTCAACGAACTGTGACATGATGACGAAGGAGGGTTAATGGGATACCTCATATATAAAAAACGTTGCACATGTGCGTTACCGTGAATAAAATAAAAAAATACCTGAGAATTATTCTATATGAAAAACGTTGGGGAGGGCAAATTTAAGTAAAGTAAATAAAAATTGTACTGATAAAATGAATTATTCATATATATATACGCCGGAGGCCATTTTTGCGTCACAAAATTTTTAACCACAGGACGTACACTCAAAATTATGTATGTACAATCAGGACAATTTGGTGGTCGTTATAATGTCACATTTCAAACCAAATAAATTGGTTTTAATGATAAAAACAAAAAAAAGAATTTTTATAAAGGTTGCTTACAGGGCAATGTTTGTTAAAGGTACGTAATAATACGTTAAACGTTTGTATATGTCAAACAAAGGTTGCACGTTGCACGTCACACCACAGTCATACAACGAGGGAGCTGGGAAGGGTGGTGATGGTGATTGAGGAGGTGCATTATATCTGCTCCGGACCTGTTTTGAGGGAGGGATGTTGGCAGAAAGGGTGTGTGTCCAATCCATACGGTTGGTGACATGGGGGGGGGGTATGGCTGGTGGTGAGGGAAGGGAGGAGCATTTAATCTGTTCCAGATCTCATCAATTTCAACCCAAGCAGCAGCAGAAAAAGGGGTGTGATTGAGATGCACATTTAATGGTCTGCACGTGTTTACCAGGGGCTGGGATTAGCTGAGGGAGGATATTGGGGATCAAGCATTGCCACATACATGTAGTGTGTATGGCTGTCACATATGACTGTAGGAGGAGGAAGGTGGTGGAGGTGTGTGTAATCTTTCCCACGCCTGTATAGTGACGGAGCTGGTGTGAGGGATGTGGGACAGGGGAAAGAATGGGAAGGGAGGAGCATTTAATATATTCCAGATCTCATCCGTTTCAACCAGAGCAGCAGCAGGAAGGGGGTGCATTAATTATGGACCTGTTTTAGATGGGGATGGGCTGGTGAGGGATGGAGAGAAGAGTGGTGGTGGTGCTGAAGGGTAGGGATGAGTGGGACATTTATTCTGCTCCGCACGTGTTTACCATGGGTAGCAGTAGCTGGGGAGGATATTAGAGAGATCAACCATTGCCATATTTAGCATGATTTAGTGTGTAAATGGCTGTAACATATGACGATGGGAGGACGGTAATGGGGGTGTATTTAATCTGTCACAGACCTGTATACTGACGAGAACTGGTTCGAGGGATGTGAGACAGGAGGAAGGATGGGGAGGGAGAAGCATTTAATGTGTTCCGATCTCACCTGTTTCAACCCGAGTAACGCCGGGTAAACAGCTAGTATATATATATATACACACACACACACACACACACACACACACACACACACACACACACACACACACACACACACACACACACACACACACACACAGCCACACACACACACACACACACACACACACACACACACACACACACACACACACACACACACACACACACACACACACACACACACACACACACACACACACACACACACACACACACACACACACACACACACACACACACACACACACACACACACACATACACACACACACATATATATATACATACATATATTATTATTGGCGGAAAGTATCAATGCCATGTGGATTAAATTCAGGCTAAGGACCCATATATGCAATCGTGTTCTTTATTTTAACTGAGTACACATCATTTACATCATTTAAAATGAAGAACCCAATTGCATATATGGTTGATTAGCCTAAGTTTGATGGCATTGCTAAATATATATGCTGTGCGTAAAAAGAGGCTGTGATGTGGGCCTCATATAGCATGTAAAATGCATCTTCTAATGCTAAATCAATGCATTTTCTAATTATGTTAAGCAAGTGTTCATACAATGTGACAATGTTAAGAAATGTGTGTGTGTTGTGTGTGTGTGTGTGTTCCCTCGAATGCATGCGTGTGTGTGTGTGTTAGTAAGGTGGAAAATAAGTAAAAATATTTTCAGGTTACATTTTGCATTGGCGGTTGCATAACGCGTTCTGGTTGCAAAACGCAGCTCCAGACCCCCTTTGGGTTGCAAAACGCTTTAGTAGCTGCAAAATGTGTCAACGCGAAATGCAACATTCTGCAAAAATGCGGCTGGTTGCAAAACGCGGCTCAACAGGCGCTCTAAATCTAGGTAAAACTTGCACTAGAACTAGTGGTTCACATAAGTCTGTAAATTAAACTAAATTATTCTATGTATGCCACGTATTTGATAGGAAAAAATGATCAAAAATTTTGAGTTTAGGTCTTCATTATTGATACACCACGGTTTTGAATAGCAGCAACGAATATTTCTTAGTGCTAATAATGTTACAACACAAAAGTTAGAATTTCTTCAGGTGATTCTCAATATAAAGAGGCTAAATCTCTATCAAAACCAAATAGTTTCCACAAATTGAGCAGGAGCTATGAAAAGCATAACGTTACATCGCAGTCCTCTATAATGTATTCGAAGGTCTCCCACAGTTTATATGGATTAAGAGGAACTACGACTTGATATTTGAGTGATCAAGGTGGATCTATTAGTCAGCTGACAGGCAATGAAGCATTGTTTTCCTGCACTTTGATTTCCACTGAAGCCTATCATAATCTAAACACTCACCTGCCAACGTCAGTAAATTTTGTTTAAAACCATCCCCATCCCCCTCCCCCCAAAGCTTCTTGGACTGATAGTGCAGCCTCCTTTTGTTAACACATCACCAGCAAAATGAAAAGACGAGAACGTACGATACGTACACCGTGTTAACGAAAAACGTAGTAGCCAGGTCGAAACTCGTACGCTGCCCGTACATACGATCACTACTAGACCGTGGTAGTCTCGATCAACGACACTGACAATTACAATCTTACTGTACGCTCAAAACGTACAGCGCCAGCTGATTATCCCTGATACTAGTCTCGGTCAACCCAGACCCTGCCCTTACTCACTTACTTTCCGTCAAGTCTCTCGAACTCAGTAGTGTCAGTCTGGTTGATCGAGACTACCCTGATACTAGCTTTTAGTATAGGGGTGTTGTGCGCAAAGAGGGGGTAATTTTTGTTACTATCTGTGCAGCACTTCTTTGTAATAAAACGTCTTAAAATTGTTTTAGGGTTGGTGACATTCCTCAAATTAAAATCTTTTATTAAAGCAAAATAGCCCAGTTGCTTTACTTATTAGATGAACACCACATAACATAATGCAGCCTCGTTGGGTATGAGCTCATTGTCCGATTTTAACTATTGGAAAAGATAGCTTCCTCAAGAGGTGTTTAATATGAAACGTACAGGTACCAACATACACATCGCAAAAGATTGATTTGACGTTCAATTTTGGAGAAAATCGGGAAGAACTAAGTGTTTTTGGAATAAACTCATAAACTAAGTTATATGTATTTTCGTAGCAATAGATTGGTAAATAACAGCTCGCTACGAAAGGTCAATTTTTATTTCTTTTTCTTTATTTTTGTCAATAATATTTTGTATTATTGTATTTGATAATCTATTTTGATGAATTTTGTTATGATATAACAAAGATCTATTTCTTATATATCTTTTATGAATTTTGCATCTTCTTAATGAAGCAAATGCTACTAGTACAGAAGAACCACTTTTTCAAGACAAATACAGAAGAACCGTAATTGTGAAGGAAACTAAACCTCTTTTTAGATAGTGGGCTGATAGTTTGATATAAAACACGACATTGTATAAAGTGTGGGATTTGTGATGAATTATGCAGTTAGAACTGGATGGATATTGCCTCAAACATTGCTATAATTAAAATGTGACAGCCAATTTAACCACATACACAAGTGCATCGTTGTAAACGTTCCATCTTCTCTGTCTGTGCCGACACTACAATCGTAATGCGTTGTGAACAAGGACTACTGATGGCGTTGTGAATATTTTGGTAATTGTTAGATGTTGTAATGTTGATAGTATATTTTCAATTTGAAATGAATATTTTCTCTAATACTGAAGATATATTTATATCTAGAAGATATACTATGTTAGTGTTCAGCTTATACTGGAATCAAAAGCCTAAATGCTGGTTCCAAATAAGGTCTTATAAGAAATATGCAGTGTTTACCGTAGTGAGGCACTCTCTACAAGAGGCTTATCTATATGTATAAAAAGCAATGTCTGTTTGTGTGTATGATCTTTATAGACTCCTAAACCATATACATCCTATCACCATGAAACTTGGGCAAATCAATGTGTGTGTTCCAAGGGTGGTTTTCATCGATTCTAAAAATTCACAAATAATAATAATAATAATTAAAACTATTCATTAAAACTATTTATATATAATACTTGCCGATAATTTGACATACTATTATCATTTGGTTTGGCAATGTCATTATGTGAAGTAGAATTGAACATCACAATTTTTCAATATTTCACAGGTTTGAAGTTGCCACCATTACAGGGTGGCGCAAAAATATAACTGCAAATCAGTATACATGTCTTTTCAACCTACATGTACATGTATTAATTGTATTCCTTTCCAATGCGGCTATAAAATCAATTTAATTATAATGAAAAACCTGTTTGTCAGTTGCATATACTATTTCAAAATAGATACTGGCGTTTTACTGTAGAATAGTTAGTTGAGTTGATGGATTATAACATTTTGCTAATACCCTGTGTTATGCTTGAGTGGCTTTGTCACCAGGCTAGCCACATTTAAGGCAGAGGGGAGGGGGGGGGACGATATGATGAATCATAACTGTTTGTCTGTCTGGCAAAAATGTAAAAATACATCATTTGTTGCACTATACTTGATTAAACCATTTAAACTATTTATATTCGATACTCTCCGCTTTTTTGACATACTATTATTATTTGGTTTGGCATTGGAATTAAGTAGAATAGTAGAATTTTCAAAACGATAATCCATCATTAGTTTTACTCAAATAACCTTGGTTAGATAGTAATATTGAAAAAAACTAAATGTTAATTAATTTGCTTGTGTGATGTTGCTTCCACTATTTTTATTTCATAAATAATACTTGGTTGTAAAGGCTTCAATCGGCTCTACTAAAGCACTTTACAGCGTCAAAACGATAATGTTATAACAAACATAAAAGGTTGAGAACACTTAACTCTTTGATTGAGCGTTAAACAACAAAACGCATACTTTTTTCAATAGCTGTCTAATATTATAATTTCTAGTGCATTAATTGTAGAAAAGCTTTAAGCCAAAGGGCTAATATGCACTGTCTAATTAATTAATGATGGCTTTGCCCATATATAAATAGTTCTTTTGCACTAACTTGTAATAATTAAAGAGCGCCTAAATGAATAAAAATGCATTTTTGAACAAAAAAGTTGTATCTAATACTTTTTATATCATAGAAAAACAGTTTGTCATTTCTGATACAACTGTCACTCATTTGTATGTTCTAAAACTGATTTTACTGCATAAATTGAGATTTAATTCAGGAACCATTCACGCAAGCTGGTTTTGTTTTGATTTGGGAGTTTGCGCTAAAAATAGCCCTATGACGTCAGCGGCAGTACCCATTGGGAAAGCCCTTGTGTACAAAGTAGAGTAGATCATCAGTATTAATTCTTTTGACAACTGTTTTTTTGAAAATGCCTGCCCGATGTGTGGCTGGATATTGCTCAAACAAAAGAGAAGATGGCTTTCAATTGTTTAAGTTCCCTTACGGATACATCCATTGCAAAGGAAATGGTGCTCATTTGTAGCAGTTCACCGGTTAGTAGATACGACTTCTAGTTCTACCTAGACAGTTCTCACTATTTTTCTAATGACAGTAGTAATGTATGAAATAAAATAACAGCATAATTGTATTAGGCTATACTTCTACCGTACTAGAACAGATATGCAGTATATATAATGTCACAATATATGAAGACTATACCATAAAATAATTATGAAAATATTGCTACCATCTAATGTTCAGTATAGTCTAGCACTTTACTAAATCTTAGCATGACAACAATGCTTTTACTTGAAGTGTTATTCATGCAAATTGTACCCCGGTACTAGTACATATAGTACATAGATTCAGACTAAATGTAATTGTTGATCTATGATAATATGTCAATGGTTGATCATATTATTATTCAAAACAACCAATTTACTATTTTTCACCTTTTTTTATATAAATTTATTTTAGGTCTGACTTTGTGTTATCAAAAACCTCTGTTTTGTGCAGTGCACACTTCAAAGAAGATGACTATGATAATGTCATGCAGAAGCGGTTTGGTTTACATGGTGTCTT
>CM032666.1:20570312-20584429 GCA_019095985.1 Streblospio benedicti | reverse complement strand
AAAAAATATATCCCTTAATTTTACATTTAGTTTAAAAGAAAGTCAAACAGTTCAATTTTCTTATTTCAAGTGGAAGACAATTCCAATATTTTACACCACAATATTTAAAAGTTATGCTGACCATAGGATTTAACTTTAGGTAAAAGTCTATGATAACTCCTTTCTTCTTTTATTGTGTGAATCACACACCAACTACATATCACATAAGTAGGTTGGGGCCTTTTTATGTGTATTTTGCATATTTGTGTTCGTTATATGCGCAACATCTTCAAAAGCAGATTTCAAATACCACGAAACTTTGGCAAATCATTCTTCATAACCCAGTGGGTGCACAGAATAAGATTATGTTACCTGTACACGTCCCTGCTACGAACAATTTACGAATTATTTTCAAAATAAATAGATGCCATGCTCATTACAGGGCCATGTTTGTGTAAATAAAACGTTAAACGTGCGGGTTTCCTCTGCATATATATACTCATACGTAGTACGTTACACGTAAGAGATAAGCGGAACGTCTTTCTTTGCTACAGCTAACGTTACCCGTGCGTTATGCGTACTTTAAACGTACCTCATTCTATGAAAAACGTTGCCTACGTAAATTTAAGTAAAGTAAATAAAAAATAAATAAAAGTAAATGAATTACATACAATCCTTGACCCAAACTACACTAAGCACCGCTTGAGTAACAGGTATTAAAATTAATTGTACATTATACATTGATACTCATCCACTTAATTAATTAATTTATTTAATTAATTAATTAATAGATTATTTCAGGAATTATTTGAATCTGTAAGCATAAGCATAAGCCGGTGTAGTTCAAGTGCCCGTCACATAGGCTCCACTTATCAAAAACGCACGATCCACTCACGCATTACGGCAGCATACACGCAAGAAAACAATGCATGACGCCATATAAAACTTTTTTTTTTGCTGGTAGTAGATAACGCCATCATACGTTGAGCTAAAAAGGGCATTCCAAACTTCTGCTCCGCGTATTACAGCCCTCCACACATTTAGCTGCATCTATCACTTTAATATTTTACACACACATGATTGCCGTATAAAACATATGTTCCACGTATTGCCGAAAATCCAGAATTGCGTGGAGTCTGTGTGACACGCACTTTAATATAAAAAAGTCTAGCAAACGCATAAATTATATATATGTACACTTACGCCTCTTATTTTATTCAGTTTCATGATTATTTTTATTCATGGCCAAAGGAGATATGTTGCTTGCTCTATTACATTAGCACAAGACTCAAAAAGATGGCTCTGCAACAATGAAACTGTGGTATACCAAGAGGCTCTGCAACACTCAATTTTGTAAATTCTCTGAAACAACCTTACTTCCGGTTCATGAAGCTAAGGTGAAAACAAACACATGTGTGTGACAAAAATGTGTTCATTGTTATTATGTAAACACGATCTTCCACACAGTTGGTGTACGCTAGCATAACTTAAAAATTAAATTATTGTTGAACGTTTATTATTCCATTTGTGTTACAAGCTATCTACAGTTGTTGCTCTGTTATATTCATATCTATATTTATTGTATTGTGTTACCAATCTATATTTGCTGTCATTTTTTATGAAAACCCATACATTATTCATGGATCCCAGCATCATTTATAGGGGGGTGTATTGTAGGCTAAATCTATAATTTACAAAACTATACATACACATTACTATTCTATATAATGTATATGATATGGTGTTTACAAATCATTGTAGTATATAAACAGACCTCCCATGAGCCGATGATTATAACATACATAATACATATAAGTGAGCTAAATCTCTATATATGAGTTCATTAAGAATTTAAAATGAATCATAATACAACTCTTTCTCTCTTTTGTGTGTGCATATTTGTAATCCATCTAGGCAGTTGTTTAGTGTACAGTTTTTTTGTCTAATGATTATATTCATAAATGTATTTCATGTTACTCACAAAAATAACCTTGTGATTACTGACTGTCTGACTGTCCTGAACACACAGATAGGTGGACTGTCCTGGTGATTCATCATGGACTTTCAGTTTATATCAGTGCATCACTAGTCCAATATCAATTCATTTTATCTTTTTTTTATCAGAAATGCTTCTCAATCTATCATTTATGATTTTACTATTTCATAATAAATAATTTCATTTAATCTATAATTTCCTCAATTACCATTAGCCTGCCCTTTAAACTTGGTCTCATGCAACCGTTAAAATCATATTAATGGGCTTTCTTTTAGATGATTTTTCCCCTCATGACACTGTTAAAATGTCTTCCAAGCATAGGTTCTAGATACATCATCATTTCATATTATCATATGTAAACATAAAGAAATACATGTACAGAGTACAATATTGGAATTTGTAAATTCACAAAAAAAGCATAAACTACTGGCATTTGAGTTAAAATTGTTAGTGTTTGCATCAGTAATGATGATCAGTCGCCCAGATTATGAACAATGTGAAATGAGTTTGGAATTAACATAAATAAAAATGTATAAAAAAATGCAACATGAACACAGTAGGTTTATATGGAATGGATATGAAATAGCCTATACATGAAACATATTCAAAAATTATCATATCTATAATCAATATAATAGTAAAATTGTGCAAAATTAAATTTTCATCTTTGTAAACAAATATTTTTGGCAAAGTTGCGCACAATATGCAAACTATGTATCAACCATCAAAGAATTTGAAACTAAATTACATTTAAACTTGTGATAAAAATTGAAATAGGATTCAGCAAATTGATACTTCAGCTGTCACCCCTTAATTTAACCATCAAAATAAGAATATTATTACTTTCACAACAACAGATTATTTTAATATCCCCACTCTTTAAAATAAAATTGAGAAAAAAACATATTGGTTTTAAATGTCTAAATCATCTAGATCGTCATCACCTGTTGAAAAAATACTAGAGGTAAATATTGATGGTTTCTTTGGAGAAGAACTTGTTTTCTTCAAACTCAACTCTACATTTTCACTAACATTAGATTGCGTTTGTGAGTACGAACAACACTCTTAGTTTTCCCACTTATATTAGAGATGGTTGTGCCACTTTCAGGTGATTTATTTGTTGTGTTAGTGCCACCTTTAATCAACTGACAGGCACGCAATAAACTATTACTATTTCCTGGTGATGATTCTCGATTTTGCTCACCACTTAGATTCTGTCCACTCAACTGCAAAAGATTATTGTAATTTCTAGGTGAAGAATCTCTGCTGGGAATAGATCTTAAAGATGACGTTGGCCCTCGAAGTTCCCCAATATTTGCTGGTGGTGCATTATCAGCATTCTTTTGTTTTTTGAAACAATTTTCATCTTGGTTTGGGACACTTATGTTTCTTTTTCTAGAAGACAAACAACTGTTTGGAGTTTCACTTACAGTGTCCTTACAAATTTCATCCTCAATTTCTGGATTTTCCTTTGTTTTTGGTGATTCCTTAAACATAAATTTCTGTAATTTTGAGACTGTTTTATCCGATACTTTGCCAGTTCCTGAGGGCAACAGAGAAGATATTGAAACATTTGTGCTCGGTGGTGATTTGAAATCTGCATCCTTTACACAAGAACATTTTGCATTGTTTTTATGCACAGTTTTTTCACTATCACGTCTGTCTTTATTGTTACTGCATTGACCAGCATTTATATTACTTGAACTGACTGTTTTTTTTCAACACTGCTTCACATTCGGAGTACTGCAGTTCAAAGGACCTGTTAGCTCAAGTATGTCATGAGTTTCATCCACACTATTTACATGTTCTTTCTGATCAGATTTGTTCTGAAAATCAGAAAAGAGATTCGACGTCGAATTATTATTCAAAGTTAAGGTTGTGCCCTTTTTAGATCTCTTCCCAATACCCTTGTCTTTTGGAGATTTAAGCTTTGGTGTTTGCAATTCAAGATCAATTGAACTTTCATCTTGTATGCAGCTTGATTCGTTCATGATCACTGACAGTGAGGGTGGATCTTCGCTCATCAGAGCTATAATGCTGGTATTTACATCTTTCCGATTGGTGTCATTTATACTAGACAGTTTTTCAGACTGTTCATAATTACTGATGTCAGATGCATGTAAATGATTCTCAACCATTCCACTACGCTGCTGAGGTTGTGAGAAGTGGCTGTGTGGATCTTTGCTGTCCTTCTCCCCTGGATGTGGCTGTGTTGACGCTTTCGCTGCCGAACTGACAGCACCTGACAAAAAATGGCAAACATTAATTCCGACCTGAGACGTCCAACATTCAACTTACCCTGATCGAATACAAAGCTATGTTATCATAAACAAAAATTTAAATAATTATCAAATTTTTATTTTGCTTATTCATATATCCATAGATAAAACAAAACAATTTATATTGAATTATTGAAGACTGTTAGATTTTTTAAAACTATCCAGTTAAAACAATGAATGAACTACCTTTTTAACTTTAAGCATGTATGCATATCATTTTATGAGGTATCGATGGACTTAACACTAGCCTAATGATGGCAACAAATCATCATAAAATGATGGACAAGCATGTAACAAGCCTGAAATGAGGCCTTCTGCTTTACAGTCTACTTCAAATAAATCAAATGCAGCTTCAGGAATAAGACTTACTAAAGCAAAATGAGTACAAAAAACAAGAAGAGCAATTTTTCATGATCTTAGCCCTTCATACGGATATTTTTGTAATCAATGAAGTTGGGTGTCAGTATTAATATGGGTAATTTCTTTCATCCAAGTCGACAGGACCATAATCACATGGCCATAGCCCATTCCCACAGTGGTTATGAGACAGTGGAGAAAAATCCTGGAACATTATTTGTCCAGCACCCTACAACACAATGGAACGTGACCGGTAGCTAAATGAGATTGGTAAAACTATTTGAAAATTGTCGTCATCAGAACAAAAAAAAAGCACTTTTTATAAATTGCAGTTAGACTATTGCTGATAGACTTGTGAAAACAATGATTGAATTATTATTTTATTATTTTGAAAGAAATGGTTAAGGCCATGATGAAATCATTGATGTCTTTTATTTTTTCCCAGCCTATATTAGTAATCTAATCTATAACGAAACCTATGAATAACTGTATATATATTTTCCCAAGTTTGCTTGTGAATTCAATTCTACTCTCACTGCTCTGCCAAGCAAGCTCCTACCACTGTATTGACATAGCTGAAGAGACATTTTCCATTTGACTATATCAAGTGGCCATTACGAGTTCGAACTCACGACCTCAAGGTTGTGGACCAGAATGATAACCATTTTGAAATTTTGAATGTCGAAACGGTATCCATCGATATACTAATTTGGCATAAAAAAGGGGCCCATGTCGATACGGCACGATGAAAAAGTGACCCATGTCTATACCCTATTAGATAATGAAACTACATACTGCAGAGTTGGGGTGACTAAATGTTTTAGATAAAAACTAAACTAAACTAAATGACAATTTTCATGATTAAACTAAACTGAACTAAATTGACTCGGGCAGATGTTACGAATAAACTAGACTACACTAAATGATCACTTGATTAAACTTAACTAAAAACAAATTTTCAAAATGAAGGATTTATGTAATGAAATAACACATTAATTTTTTACCATTAACTATTTCATATAATATAAATATACATATCATATACATATCATCTATAAATATACATATCATACATAACAATGCATTCAATACAATCTATTCAAGCATAACTATTTCAACTACATTAGTTTCTAAATAGTTTAAATGCAGAATATTAGATATGCAATGCAATGTTAATTATGTCCATATGGATTTATCATTGTACATTATCATTTTTCAACCAAAAATATTCCATATTTTTCATTCAAATGCCTTTTGTTTTGGGGTTAAAGGCCTTTATGTCATGGTGAGTTGGTCCTCTGAAGGTCCATATATACCATCACTCTAGTGTTGATTTGCCGATTCATGGTGGGACCTTGCCTTTTTAGTTTTTGAAAACGTATAGCTATTATGTAGCCTTTCTCCTCAGGGTAGCTGATTCCATGGAAATTGACCTTCTTTTTTTTAAAATACTACAGTGAAAATGTATGGGTCAGCACGGACATACGTCATTAATGCTAACCACTGATCAAAACTGCTCACAGAGCACAGGGTCTCTTGAATCACAACTTTCATCAGCAAATGATTTCCTGCTCCTTTGTGCTCAACGTGTTTTGACAATTTTTTCATCAAAACTAATCATGATTAAAATAGAAATCTATGATTAAACTAGACTAAACTAAACTGATATTTTTCTTATTTGTTGATTAACTAAAAACTAAACTAAATTACACAAATTTTGATTCAGATTAATCGATTAAACTAATTTCGCCCCAACTCTGTCCTTACTGTCAACATTTTATCAACGAAACTATTCAAAACAATTTCTAACAGTATCAAACAAAATGGAAACTTACACTTACTAATCTTTACATAATACATTGTCTCATTTCAGCGGTGGTACGATCATCTAATGCACCCTATATTAACCTATATTTCGCATGTGGTAGATTCTAATGTAAAATCGCGGATTGGCAGTCGTATTTGTCGCAATGCCGTGAATGTGATTTCTGGTCGGTTCTGATGGTCGGTGACAGTAAAGTGTAGTGAACATTAACCTTTTATTAACAACTATTTACTTTTTGACAGGACGTCACTTTCACGGTTATTTTAAGCTCAATTTGTTGGTAGGTTTCTTTTTATGCTGTGCTGAGCACTCCTGACTGTACAATTCAATTTGAATGTAATTTAGCAAGAATCTATTTCTAACGTTTTGAAGATCTTAGGTTGTTTTTTTTAAATTCTGTTTGAAAGAAATTCCCCAAATTGTTTTTTAATACACAGTACAATTTGTCTTACTCCATAAACATAACAGATATCTAATTACAATATCATGAACCCAACTGACGTGTACCAGACAAAAAATGTTGCTATTTTTTATGTTATCAAACATTAAAACACTTCCAGTGCAGCCTTAGAAAAAAATCGTAATTATAGTGCACTTGACATGACTGTCTGGCTTCTGCATGTGAACTCAGATGACAATTCATGATAAGACTTAACTTACTCTATAAAAACATTACAAATAATGTGACTTTAAGGATTTGTAATTTTAAAATTGAGTTTTATAATTGGGCTGTGTTTTGGTGCATTATTTTTATTGTGGAGGAATGGGCTACCATTAATTTTTTTAGCCCAAGGAGGTATGAAAACTAAGTGGGCAGAGGGGGGGGATGAGAAAAACTCCACTTGATGTTTTCTTAAATCTGAAGTGTATTTAAAGGGGCAGCCTCGAAACTTAGTAGTGGGGGATGAGCATCATACCGTCTAAAAAGTTCCATATCCTCCTAAGCCATGATAAATGATAGCCCCGTTGCATGTTGAAACGTGAGACTTTATCTAGCTTTAGTGATAGCGTTGCAACGAACTTCTCTTCTATTTCAACATGAAGTGGTAACTGTGAAAAAAAAAACGATGCAACTCAACCTTATGAGAGAGAAACAGTAAAACATTAACCATATTGAAAATCATATTGACAATAATTCCACATGTCACTCAGGTACGGTTTGGAGCCTCACCATATCTCCTGTGGCATCGACTGGCGCAGTCCCACAAACCAGCCTTTCATCATCTCGTGCATGATCTTCTGCGTGCTTCTGCCGATCGTGGTGATGGTGTTTTCCTACAGCGCCATCACCTACCGCTTGTTCACTGGGGGGACAGCAGCCAATGATGATCCAGCAGCGCAAGCATGCCAGTCACATGACTAAGGTAACCTACATGTACATGTATAATTCGAATCGCCGCTTCTGAAGAGAGTTTAGTATCATGCGGATAAAATATCAGATGAACATTGAATTCATATCTTATAATGCCATACAGTCAAAGCTATAATCTTGAAAGTACCCGGTTAAATGGTCATGCATAAAGAATGTGTGGGGGGTGATTAAGGCACCCAGAATGGATTAAGGTAAATGTGACCCAATCTTGCATTTTAGCAAATGTTGAAACTGCTCTTTCAGTTATTGAAATTGCGTAAAGAAGAGTATTGTTATGATTTGCAGAGAGGTGCTGTACGTGTACGTGCATATGCGCATATCAAAAATTGATATATTCACCAGATTCATGAAATTGGTACATATTTTAGATACATCCACAGAGCAAAATTGTTCTAATTAGCTTTATCTGAATTGTTTGAGGTTTCCCCATCTCAAATGGGTGGATTCTATTTGTTCATCCTGTTTAGCATCTTCCCTGGAGAAGGTGGTCTAACTATAATATTGATAGATGATACCTTGGGCTTGGCAAACGTGTTGATGAATATGTTTGCATTGTGACCTAGTAAATCACTACTCCAATGTGCAGTGATTTTTTTGCAAAAGATATATGAGCTGCAAGTTTAGAAATTATGAAAAAAGATATGGCAACAAACTTGTGCAGATGGCAATATAGAAGTCTTTCATTATATCCTATGATATACTAATATTTTTTAACCAAATCGCTCACTAGTAAAAGACATAAACATATCTGAATTAAAAACTTGTAAAATATTTTTGCAAAAAAAGGGAGGAGGCGAAATCTAAAAGCCAGGAGGCAGAGGAGGCATCCAAAAAAGCGAGGAGGCGGTCGCCTCCTCTGACTCGCAGCAACGATGACTTCATATTACATTGCACGAAGGAAGATATAGAATTTCTTGTTTCCCATCTACTCGACACTTACACCATTTTACTTATAACATGATTTTTCCTCGTCTGTCACAACACAACTACTAATCTTGATGTTTACAGTTTTGTTCATTTGTCGTGGTGTACTTTAAGATTGTTTATCTCCTGATCCGTTCGACAGATGACTGTTCCGATGTACTTTTTCATTCAACTACATTCCTCAGATGACTGTCCTGATGTGCGCGGGCTTCCTGTCTGCATGGCTACCGTATGCCATCACTAGCATCGTGGATATGGCGGGAATAGGGCTTGACAAGCAGGTGAGGAGAACGTCACAGCTAGACAACTATCAAATAACAATTCTGAGCAGATTCCTTTATGGTACTAATATATTACATTCACTTCAATCACACATTTAAAATCAGTAATATATTTTCCTATCTCAAATTATTATGTTTTATCTTATATCTCCCCAGCTGACGGTGATCCCCGTGATGCTGGCAAAGTCGTCTGCTGTCTACAATCCCGTCATTTACTTCCTTATGGTGGAGCGCTTCCGCAATGACGTCATCAGCATGCTGGGACAGACGAGACTGGCCAGGTGAGACCCACGCGCGTTGCTTGTCGTTACACTAGGGAGGATATGTTTCCTCGGGGGGGGGGGTCTCCCTTCAAAAAATGGGTATGGGTATGCCATTTTGAAATTTTGAATGTCGAAACGGTACCCATCGATATACTAATTTGGCATAAAAAAGTGACCCATGTCGATACCTTGACGATGAAAAAGTGACCCATGTCTATACCTATTAGATAATGAAACTACATACTGCAGAGTTGGGGTAACTAAATGTTTTAGGATAAAAACTAAACTAAACTAAATGACAATTTTCATGATTAAACTAAACTAAAACTAAATATTCAGATGTTAAATAAACTAGACTAAACTAAATGATCACTTGATTAAACTAAACTAAAAACAAATTTTCAAAATGAAGGATTTATGTAATAAATTAACACATTTTTCCATTACTATTTCATATAATATAAATATACATATCTTATACATATCATCTATAAATATACACATCATACACTACAATGCATTTAATATAATCTATTCAAGCATAACTATTTCAACTACATTGTAGTTTCTAAAATTTTTTCAAATACAGAATATTAGATATACAATGCAATGTTAATTATGTCCATATGGATTTATCATTGTACATTATCATTTTCAACCAATAAATATTCCACTATTTTAATTCAAATGCCTTTTGTTTTTGTTCAAAGGCCTCTCTATGTAGAATATCCTCTGAAGTGTAGCCGATTCCATCACTCTATGTATCGGCTGGTGGGACAAAAGCAAGTTTGAAAACGTATAGCTATTGAGCCTTGATATTCAGGGTGGATTCCATGGAAATTGACCTTCTTTATTTTTTAAAATACTACAGTGAAAATGTAGGGTCAGCACGGACATACGTCATTAATGCTACAACCACTGATCAAAACTGCTCACAGAGCACAGGGTCTCTTGAATCACAACTTTCATCAGCAAATGTTAATGATTTCCTGCTCTAAATTGCTCAACGTGTTTTGACAATTTTTTCATCAAAACTAATGATTAAAATAGAAATCTATGATTAAACTAGACTAAACTAAACTGATATTTTCTTATTTG
Organism: Streblospio benedicti; assembly: GCA_019095985.1. Classification (NCBI taxonomy): domain Eukaryota; kingdom Metazoa; phylum Annelida; class Polychaeta; order Spionida; family Spionidae; genus Streblospio; species Streblospio benedicti. Next base: position 20,574,055 of record CM032666.1, on the reverse strand, counting down.
TTGATTAACTAAAACTAAACTAAATTACACAAATTTTGAATAGATTAATCGATTAAAACTAATTTCGCCCCAACTCTGTCATACTGTCAACATTTTATCAACAAAATATTCAAAACAATTTATAACAGTATCAAACAAAATGAAACTTACACTTACTAATCTGTACATTTAATTTCAAATCCATAGTTATACCAAATATCACAAAATTTAGACCCATATTTCTAACTATAACAAAAATCACAAAATTTTGACCCATACCTATACTAAAATCACAAAATTTAGACTATCACTATACCTGACATGTCTAAAAAGGTGTCCCATAGAAATGGCACCCCCCCCCCCACCCCAAGGATGTTTCACTCAAAATGTGTTGGTTTTCTTTTCATTTTTTCTCACAAGTATTTGGTTTAAAAACCCGTAGTCTATAATGGTCCTATATACGCTAAGTATATATGAAAGATATTCAACGTCTATGGTGAGCAAATGCATAATTTCAATGACCTATGTAGGCCTACATGTGTACAGTCCATAAACCATGCACTATAATATGCATTGATCGGTCAAAAATCTACAGGTCATGTGTATTGTGTAACCAACATTGAATGGTCTGTTTGTAAATGGATGTTCCATAGTTTATGATTTTGTATGTGCATTATAGGTTATTTTCAAAGTGCTCCAGCCTGGATACACCTCCAGAAGTGAACATGCCCCCAAAAGACCCTCCAACAATGACCTCCGGAAGTGGCTATTTTGTCAAGTTCTCACCTAGAGCGCCCCTGGCGGAGAACCAGACAACTTCACAGCACCGACTCCTGTCGGAATTAATAGGTACATGCAGGCCTATTACAGCCAGTCAGGAATGTGACATCAAAGTGACATCAGAGTGAGGTGACACGTGAGGTCACAGAGACATCACAGTGTTACATCACTGTGATGTCAATCTGTAACCTCACAAAAACATCACTGTGATGTCACACTGTGAGTGATATGTGACGTCACAATGAGGTCATGTCTTGACTGGGAGGCAGTTACAAAAATCACATTCGTATCCTCCTTGCTGTCAATCACACACAAAATACTAGCAAAATCTCTTTCAATGTGCACACAAGTAATGCTAGTTGCTGCATGTACTTCTTGTAATTAATTGTAAGATAGATTGATATCTACATAATAATGAAGTTAAATCTCCAAAAGCAGCAATATTACAGGCACACGATCAGTTCTTATCACCAGACACTCAATTCCATCTCTCACTCATGGTGCTTTCAATGTCTGTCCATTTTGGACAAATCTCTGTATTTTGGGTATTGAAAAACTTTGTTGGGAGAATAGAGCACCTTGGTGTGAACAGTTTGTAGTCCAGTCAAATTAGGAATTTAGCGGGAAAAAAGTAATGGGTATTCCATTTCTTATTTTATCATATCTATACACCATATAGTGCTTCAGAAAAAAAATCCCCATCAATCCACCTTGGGCAAACTTTTTTATAGCAACTTGAATTTTTGATACCAAAACCGAACAAAATTTAGGGGTAGGTGTAATATAAATACACAAAGGAGGTTGTTCTGACAGGTTAGAGAAGCTGATTTAGTATAATCTTATTGAGACATAGTGTATTCTTGTTTATTATGGAATCTCCAGAATGCTGGATCAAAAAAACGATTTTACAACTATTTTTGCTTATTACAGAACCCTCAACCTAAAAGAAAAACTTTGAAATTTAGGTATATGTCTAATTTTGGTCCAATTTATAAAAACTGATAATATGAATTAACCATCAGCATGTAAAATATGTTGAAGTAATTTAACATTCTTCTGAACAAATTGGGAAATTTATACCAGATCATTGTCCTGCATATTTCATTTTTCTTTCGAACTTTACTATACTAGACACAAGTTTCAATACATCTTTATGGTTGACTACATTTAAATCCATAGCATAAAATCTTTTCATGACATTTAACACATTAAATAACATTTCCTTCATTAATTACACTACACTTACAATTCAAGACAAATTCAATACTATAAAAACTTTTCATCACACTCACCACATCAAATAGCATTTCTTTCATTAACTACACTTTTCAAGACAAACTCGGTAGTTTCAAGCTGTTTTAGCAGTTCATCAAATTTCATCAAACTTCTATTCATCAAAGTCAAACCCTTGAGTCTTCTTGCATGTCACACCATGGTAGCCACCACATGCATCAACACACTTGAGTCCATGTTTGTGACAAGAACATAAATTTGTTTGCACTGGTTAGTATTTTGAGCCTTACACTTGCACCTGATGAACTGCAAAACATTGGTCAGAGCTATGTCCTTATCTGCACCCTGACTAATAACGTTACCCAATCATGTGTGAGCAATTAAAATATGAATGCCCAGTTTATCTGAGTACTGAAATATACTCCTATCAAAAATCCTTCCTGTCATCAGTCCGCCGGAGCATTTGGACAGAGTCTGATGCGTTGCCAACAGCCTGGAATCAGCTATAACAGTCCTCCAGTTGTTGCTTCAGTTCAGCTGCCTTGTGGACTATCAGCTTCACTCGGGCACCCATGTAGGAGTGTCGCGAAGCTGCAGGCTCAGGTTGCGAAGGTTGTCTACTAGCTCACAAAAAGTTAGGGACATGTCACGGAGGTTATCCGCGTTCTTGGAACCTTGATGGTGCATGCGATCCATGTCAAGAGTGCACTGCACCGCATAGGCCTTGGCAAGCTGTTCCTCCTGCTTAGCAAGGGCCAGATCTTGCTTGAGTTGGTCGGCCTCCCCTGCGTTTGTGTCCAGTTCCTCAACCACGATGCTCAATGTTTTTTCTGCCAAACAAATGATTTTTATCCCTTTGTCATTGATTAATTTATTTTTGGGGTCTCCAGAAGAGCGGGTTTCTCTGCAATTACTTACCGTCATCAAAGACATTTCTTATTTTCGTCTTTCATTTTGAAATAATATACCCGACGAGGTGCCAATTAAGTGAACTAAGCAAGTTTATTTTATCTACCAATTACATAATCGACCCGTGACGTAAAGGGTCTAGTACTTATATTAGAAGCACTATTCAGGGCGACTAGCGTACAACACAATGCGTTCGACGTATACTTTGACACGTCTACCCTTCAATAATGACGTTGATGAAAAAGAACAAAACAAAAACATTGATGGGTTTAAATAAAATTTTTTGAGGATCTCCATAAAAGGGAGTTTCTGTGTAATTACTTACCGTCATCAATAATATTTGTCATATTCTCCTTTTATTTTGACATAAAATACTAAAAATGTTGCCAATTCTATTTCACAAAAAACATGTTTGTTTATGATAACTTATTACATAAGTGTGTTATCGCTTTATTTGAATATATTTTGTTTGCTGGAAAAGTATTCAATAGTTAAAGAAACATGATCAATCGATTTGTTAATAGATGATGATGTTTTCAAGCACATGGTGTTAAGCCTAATTACACGAATACAATGAAAGAAATCCGCATTTTGTTTGTGGATATGATGTTTTCTTTTTTTATATCTGATTGCTAATTGCATACATTTCATAGCAGAAATATTGAATAAATCTTAAAATCATAACATACAAATTAGTTTATTTGCATAGAGACTTACAGGCTACATATAGGATAAAAATTGTTTTAATTCATAATGCAAACTACATGTACCATGCTTCTGATTCACTTCAAGTCCCACACAGGCCATTTTCCCGTGAGAAGGTGGTCATACGTCTATCTATA
>CM032666.1:20552174-20562855 GCA_019095985.1 Streblospio benedicti | reverse complement strand
GTATTCTTACTCTCCCCATCCCATCAGTGGTAATGACGACCAGAAAGCCGCGTACATAAGGATGAAGATTATGGAAACGAGGCAGAAAGTTTCGTTCACGCGGCCACCTGCAAGTTGAATGACGTAGTAACTTTTATATCAAATTCACCCAGACTAAATATGTTTATGAGCATTTGCACTGTACTAAATCAAGAGGGGGTATGTTTAGACATGTTGTATACTCCCTAATGATTAATGTGGTATCTCTTGGGTACATAAGCAGATCAAGGGAGCTTAGATTCCAAACAACTTTCTAGATTTCTAGAAACTTATGTGTCCTACTAAGACAAAGAATCTGGCAGTCTGTTATGAATAGCTTACGATTGCTGCACTCAAATTGAGTAAATGTCAATCGACTCAACGGGGCTATCATTTATCATGGCTTAGGAGGATATGGAACTTTTTAGACGGTATGATGCTCATCCCCCACTACTAAGTTTCGAGGCTGCCCCTTTAAATACACTTCAGATTTAAGAAAACATCAAGTGGAGTTTTTCTCATCCTCCCTCTGCCCACTTAGTTTTTCATATCTCCTTGGGCCAAAAAATTAATGGTAGCCCACTCCTCCACAATAAAATAATGCACCAAAACACAGCCCAATTATAAAACTCCAATTTTAAAATTACAAATCCTTAAAGTCACATTATTTGTAATGTTTTATTGAGTAAGTTAAGTCTTATCATGAATTGTCATCTGAGTTCACATGCAGAAGCCAGACAGTCATGTCAAGTGCACTATAATTACGATTTTTCTAAGGCTGCACTGGAAGTGTTTTAATGTTTGATAACATAAAAATAGCAACATTTTTTGTCTGGTACACGTCAGTTGGGTTCATGATATTGTAATTAGATATCTGTTATGTTTATGGAGTAAGACAAATTGTACTGTGTAATTAAAAACAATTTAGAGGGAATTTCTTTCAAACAGAATTTAAAAAAACAACAACCTAAGATCTTCAAAACGTTAGAAATAGATTCTTGCTAAATTACATTCAAATTGAATTGTACAGTCAGGAGTGCTCAGCACAGCATAAAAGAAACCTACCAACAAATTGAGCTTAAAATAACCGTGAAAGTGACGTCCTGTCAAAAAGTAAATAGCCATTAATAAGAGGCGCTGTTCACTACACTTTTACTGTCACCGACCATCAGAACCGACCAGAAATCACACTCACGGCATTGCGACAAATACGACTGCCAATCCGCGATTTTACATTAGAATCTACCACATGCGAAATATAGTTAATATAGGGTACAATAGATGATCGTACCACCGCTGAAATGAGACAATGTATTAACTTACCATGGCTGCAGCATTACGCCAAATAACCTGATTATTTGACCCTACAATTAACACTTGATACTAATTGAAAGGTCTGGTAAACACCAACAGATAGAATTAGAGCCAATGATTATATACGGCTGTGTACATGCCGGTGCTATGACTTGACTCAATATTACAAATGACTGCAGCACAGTCCTTGAACGAACTGGTACCCTGGAACCTGCCCTGTATGGTCACATATCTTTATAAGTGAAAACTGTCCACACAAAACAGTTTTCATTAAAATAGAGAGGGTCACTTCACATTATATACATAAAAAGGAGACGTGAAAATTGTCCACACATAGAGATGCCCTTAAATGGGAGATGTCCATTTGGACTATATGGTCTGCTTCGTTCTGAATAAAAAGATTAGTCAGGCTTCACTACATGCATGATGAAGGTCTTTATATATAAACTTTTGTGTACAGTAAGAGCTTCATGAATTAGGTGATTAGGTACTAGATAATGCATGAAGTTGAGGTGCATATTAAAATCTAAGAACCTGCAGACACTGTCTGACCCAAATGTCTCGAACCGAGGAGCAGCCGAGGTTAGGGACATCTGAGTCAGACAGTGTCTAATGGTTCTTAGATTTTAAAATCTACCGAAACTGAATTGCATTATCTGACTTAATGCTTGGCTTACATATTAATACAAATCATTTTGGCCACTTACACCATTGCAATCACTGTGCTAATATGCTATAAAGGTGTGAACACTAACACAACACCCAGCAGGCATACGTGTTGAGCCTTGAAATTGCACCTCCACTTGTTCCGAAATTGTACTACTGACGATAAATGGTCCTGGTGCAATTTCGAGTTAGCGCGAAATTGTATCATTTTGCCATTGTTGGCTTGAAATTGTACCACCACGTGAAATTGTTTTCGGAGCAGTGCACTTTTAGTGAATATGATTTTGCGATTGGTAGGAATGAAGTAATTAATAGGTAGAGGCAACTGGGGGTAGACAGGACATTAAGGGGGAGAGGTCGTGGTGAGTGGGGGCAGAAGGTGTGTGCCCCCCTTTTTCACACTACAAAATCAATGTTTTTATGTAGACTGCTGTCCGACTGGAACGCCACCTGTTGGAATCGGCGCCAGTGACTGATCCACTTTTTTTGTCACTTCGGTCGAAGGCCGCGTGAAGGGAGTCGCAATGTCAAGTTTTTTTGTTAAAATGTGAGTGGTAGTATTGCAAAAATATAAATCTAAAAAAAAATCAATGTTATAGTGTTTTTTTCATCTCAGCGACCCTCCACACATACAAAACCCATGAAATCCTGATCTGGCCTTGGATTGGTCAAAACCATAACTTACTAGGTCTAATATGAGGATAAAGGCATTATACTTACACAAACATCGATTCAAAACTGCTTCAGTTTGAAGTATTGAAATTGTATGAGTGACTTACAACACTTGGTGCGTGCATAAAATCTAGATGTTCAGATCAATGATGTAAACAACATTGTGCTTGATTGGACAACATTTTACCCATTTTATTGTTCCTCATCAGGACCACGTGACTTGATTAGGTAATACTGATCAGGTGATATGAGTGTAGATGCTGTTAAGCATATTTTGTCAAACTTTGAGAAAAGCATGAATAGGTCAAAAGTCTAAGTACATCATTTTCATTTTCAATCTCTACTCAGCCAGTTATTATTCCTTACTAGCTTCCCCCCGTCTCCTACGTAGACATAACGCGTAGCAGCAACAGAGACAAACGCACTGAGCAACAACAATGCATGAAGTCGCAGGCAGCAACATAGAAACATAACGCACGCAGCATTTCTAAACCTGTGAGACAGACACACGCAGCAACAGTGAAACATAACGCTCTCAGCAACAATGTAACCGGAAGTGCACTGTTAATAAAAAAACAATCATTTGCACGCAAAAAATGATGGTAAGTCAGTTTTCTCGTCAATACTGATGAAAGCAAGTGCACGAAGAACAAATAAACCCGTAGAAGGTGATTACCCCTAAAGTGCAACACTCAAAATGCGTGAAAGCGCCCTGGGAAAGTGATACAGGCGAATTTCCAAAAATGAAAAAAAACATAGCCACGCCCATGTCTTCGTAATTATATATAGATTGCGATGTTCATCCTACAACTCAATCTCCTATTACTCCTGGTAATAACTAGAATCATTTTGATTACAATTTTGCCAAGAGTATTGTGAGAAATAAAACGTTTCAAACTAAAAGCTGCTGAGGTAGACTACTAATTATTGTGTTCATAAAAGAAATTGGTGGGTGTAACAATTTCACGTGAGGTACAATTTCAAGTAGCTTATTGCCGGACCATTTATCGGCAGTGGTACAATTTCAAGTTGACGGGAAATTGTACCGGTACAATTTCACGTGGTGGAACAGTTTCAAGGCTCAACAATACGCTGGCATTCAAGGCCGTGTTTTAGATCATGGATTGTAATGACGATTGTATTTTTCCATGCAAACATTCCTGAGCAGTTAATTAAAAAGCATACTGGCCACTCTAGTGATGCCGTTCTTGGAACGAACGTCACATTTAACAAGTACATGTAGTTTCATAATAAACTTCTGCGTTTGGACTAATGCACATGCTATTATTGGTTGTTATTTGCACATTGTATTTGACAAAAATTAAAGTCCTCATTGATGTTTAATTGTTATTGAGCAGCTATCATGATATCCATAAATTTTAAGTTAGAGATGCAAGGTGACAAATTTTAATCCATATAGTTCAAGTACGGTCCCATTTTAGGATGAGTTCATTTTGAATATGGTGTGGTGCTTGTGTACATTATGATGTACATTTCCATAAACATACACATTTTCTGTCAGTGCTAGATGATGAGTATATATACAACCTGAAAAGTTGAACCTATTGTAAGTCTCTGCCCGGCTTACGTACACGTCCGTGTGAGGTTTGATCGTACTGTTCGAGCCCTCAACTTTGTCATTCTGAATGCCTCTGTGCATGCATAAAAATATTAGCCAGTATATTAAAATATCAACATGTATGGCAGCTTGATATCTAAATATAAGGGACCATTCAGTACTTATGGCAGGGCGGAGTAGGATGATTTTTCAAAATTGCTGTGACAAAATTAATAACCCCCCTCAAATTTCTGCGAAAAAAATGTACACCCCCCTCTATTTCATGTGAAAAAAAATGATGTTTTCCTGTCCCAATAGTTAACGCAATCATTGTCAGTTAACTAAAATCCTATTTGCTGGATATCCATAATATAAAAAAAAACAGTAAATTTTAGTACAGAATGTCTAAAAAATAAGGGTAACATTTCTGTGAACAAAATTGATAGCTGATAGCCCCACATCAAAAGTGTGTGGAAAAATTGATGCCCCCCCCCCCCCGCAAACATTGTGACAAAAGTTCATGGCACGCCCTAAAATCCTTCTAGCCCACCCTGTCATAAATGCTGAATGGACCCTAAGTATATCAAATATAGGCCAAAAATATCAACCTGTATATAAAATGTAGGCCAAAATGATGAACGTCCCACATACCGTCTGGGATTAAGGTCTACTACAGCAAACCACAGCAGACAATAGAAAAACAACACCCCCATGCATTAAAAAATTATAAAATTCCAATCAATGCGCTTTGAGACAAAGACCTTCACAGCTCAAACACAGACACCAAACAGTAGCCACCATGCACATTGTATTATAAAAGTGTTGGCTGCCATTCATTGACTAATATCTAACGCCTGCTCTCACATCCCTCGTATTTTGATGATGATGGCAATGGCATGTTTTAGTGGTGAGGTCACCCTTTCTATACACTATACAGTGCCGTTCCCTCTCTTACGCATGCAGGCAGAGACACTACAAGTACGTAGAGGGGGTGATCCGACCACTAAACATACTATTCGATTCTTTCGCACCACTGCATTATATTAATCAGCTCTGCAAAGTCCTTATAGTATCTCCAATTTATACACAGTTTTGAGACTAGCCAGTATCGCATGGTTCTCAACCAATCAGGATTGAGCCCGAGCGGCAAGGGGATATACATATTTCTGTTACAATAGACATTACCGGAGACAGGTTTCATAACCGTCAAGTTTTCCATAGTAGGGGATGTGGGAGAGAATGTTAGTGTAGATTGGGTCATTTAATTACAGTAGAACCTCTTTCTTAACATCACCACTGGAACTGGCCTCAAGTGATCTCACTAGGGAGGTGGTCGTCGTATGGGGGTTCTCTTTAGTTTCTATATGAAGCCGTTGGACCGCAAAAAGCGTCTTATTACAGAGGTCTTACTTGGAGGTTATACTGTATAAACACGCTAAATCCATATTACAAAATGTCACCTTGCAATCACGCGACACCAATTATAATTTCCCCACAATCACAGAGTATCTATAGAGCAGAGCAGTCACTCGGTCTCTATGTAGCATCAACTTTTATTAGATTTCTAATTCCAGCTCTTTCATAGATACATTGTAATTAATTGAATTGTGTGTAAGCATTGACATTAGAAGATTTTTTTCTCCAAGCCTTGGAGAAAGACCCCTCTAATATCCAACTCTTACCCTTAATGTCCACACTTTTTTCATTTGAACAACTGCAGTAGGACATTGCGACTCTTATTGGGCTTGATGTACTGTTTGCATTGTTTAACTTTGATCTAATAGAATTGTGTGCAGACCTAGCGGGTAACCTCATTTTAAAAGCCACGCACAGTGTGTTGAATAGTGAGGTCGACTTACGTAAAAACAATATATTCAGTATCATTTGTGTTAATAACCATTTTGTTATTGAATGAGATACATACATGTTTTACTCATCTTTATTGCATGTTCTACCATAAATGTGATCAAACCAAATTTTGTAAGTCTTCAAAGCTCGTTGCATGGCGTGATTATAACAAGCTAAACAGACATCAAAATAATGATGACATGTGTTATATCTGTTCTATAATAGGTGGTTGAACTAGTCGAGATTTAAGACTTGCTGATGCTAATCCCTCACACAATCAATCACTCTTTCAACCCAATGACCGCTAACTAATCAACGTGTAGGTCCCACGGGGAAGCGTGTCCACCTACATGTATTGTGTGATGAGTTTGCTCAGCACCCACCACCATAACCGATCAGGAATCGAACACACTACCCTCTGATTATTAGTCTAACTTCCTACCCACGCTGCCACAGAAGCATGCACGTGTACATTGTATATACACCATGATAGATCCAGGTGGACTCGCAATAAGTGGTTTTCACGGGTTTGATCAAAATAAGGCCTGTGGAAATGCCAAAATAATCATAAAACATGTTAACAATGTATTACTTACTCACGATAACAAATTTGTCAAGCATAAGACTTTTTACGTCCACCCTGAGGTATAGAACAGTTGATATGTATCAGTAGAAAACATGGTAATGACTTAATGGCATATATACTGATATATTCCAAACTAAATAAAAAACATCAACATATGTCCTAAACATTTGACATATCTTTGTATTTATTATTTTGCAGGTCACTGAGCAAACTATCAGGATTATTTACGTACATAAAAATTCGATTTTACATTTTAGGCTTTAGGCTCTTGTAACATCTATCATTTTCATATATGTGCAGAAATTAAAATTCATGATTGAGATTTAAAACAAAAACTTATAAAAGTATAGACACGCAATTACCTTTCTTCGTATTTCATCGCATTTCATTACATGATGGCTTTGTTCCCTCCAGATTACAATATCATTTGCCATTAAATCTGCCAAAACATTCAGACTTAGAAGTATGCTTTAATAATATGTTATGCCCATTTTTTCTAATTTTCTTTTTTTCTTTTGTTTCTCTCTCTTTTCTAATTTCATTTTCTTTCATTCTTCTTTGTTTCTTTGTTTCTCTATCTCTCTCTCTCTCTTTGGGGGGTGGCGGTGGCGGTGGGGGTGGCGGTGGGGGGATTGACATATATGATTTACAAGCATAGTTTAGTGCAATACAACTATATGCTTACTACTGTACTTATTATTCTCCCATCATTAACCTTTTTGTACCGGTGATCAAGGTTAATGTTGAATTTGCTCATCGTTCATCATCTACTCATCTACTAATGAGTTGTGCTGAGAAATGTAATGTGTAGCAGAGACCTACATGTACTCTCCACACACTATTGATACAGGCACCAAGATAATCTTTATCTAAAGTGCAGTCTACACCGCTAAGACTTCCTTCAAATGGTATCCGACAAGACGTTTTGTCCGGCAACGTATTTGCGGTGTAGGCGCACTTAAAACCAATATTACACATTATCCTCTCGTCTCAGTCTCCCGTGGGTATTTGAGATGTCAAGTCTTGGTCTTATGAGGTTTGATGTAGTTTGAAGTAGTTTGATACAGTTGTAATGGAGTATGTTTTGGTGAGGGAATATGTTTGTCAAATTCCACTAAGTGTGATGAAGTATAAATTTTCCACTACTTCTCTCTGATAAGAGAGTAAGAGTCGAGACTCTCTTTTAGAACCGTAATTTACTAAAGGTAGGTAGAGCTGCTGTGTAAGTTGATGAGGTTGGTTTATTTTAGAGAAGAATAATGATTGATCAAGTTGAGCCAGAATTGAATTAGTAATTTGCGTATCTTTTGTCAGTCTCTTGCGGGACCCGTACCAGTGGTCCTCAGAGATCTATAAACGCCTCAAACTTCACCCCTGCTCAGTTTGAGATCGTCATGAGTTCTCCTATAGCGAGGGTGGTCACTGCGCTTATATACGGCCTTAATCGAGAATGCTCTTGTCCGGCAGAGGGGACATCAGCCACTCAAATTCTCCCTTTTCCAAACAACCCCTTTTAAGAGATAGACGAACACAATATAACCTAAACTATTTAATGGGAATTAAATAAGTACATAAGTCCACGGTTTGCCACACGCTAGACCAATTACCATCAAACAGCACTTACTGTATCTGCATTGTTCATGTCGAGAGCAGCCAAAGTTCCAATTGATCAGGAGAATGCTGCGAAGTCTTGTCAACAAGTTTGAAGGAAGTCTTAGCGGTGTAGACTTCCTTCAAATGGTATCTGACACAACGTTTTGTCGGACAACTTCTTTGCGGTGTAGACACGCTTAAAACCAAGATTCCAAGACAATCCGTCTCGTGTCAAGCCGGTGTGGATATTTGGCACGTCAAGTCTTGGTCTTATGAAGTTTGATGTAGGTTGAAGTAGTTTGACACAGGTGTAGATAGGATTAGAGACAAGACGAATCGTCGGGGCATAATCTAACCAATCATAGGGTAGCATTCAGTTCATTGATCTAGAGTGATATGGTACGTTACCTCTGATGCTCGTATATTACGTAGAAAGTGCATGACTAATCATCATAGATTTTCAGTGGGTAGACAGGCTCCGTGAAAGACAAAATGTCTATACATTCTTTTATCAACCTGCTTCAGACCTTTTTATGAAAACGTTTTATCTTTCACGGAGCCTGTCTACACCACTAAAACTTTACGACCGTTAGTCGTGCACTTTCTGATTCTAGCAACAGGATGCACGGTTAACTTATCATGCGTGGAACGAATGCCACTCTACATGTATGCCACTCTACATGTAGAACTGAAGAAACAACCTGACAGGTTGTGAAACGTCAGCAAGTATGTGACAACATTTTGAGTAAAAATTAAGAATAATATATTTTGAATACAAAGAGAGATTATGTCCTGACAATCGTCTTGTCTCTAAACCTGTCTACACCAGCACTACTGTATCAAACTACTTCAAACTACATCAAACTTCATAAGACATGACCTATCAAACACTCACGACGACTTGAGACGAGACGGATAATCGTGTAATATTGTTTTAACGCGTCTACACTGCAAAGACCTTGCCCCACAAAACGTCTTGTCGGATACTGTTTGAAGGAAGACTTATTAGCGGTGTTGACTGGGCTTTAACGGTGTGGACAAGGCTTATACACGTTCGATACGATGCTGACCAGAAGAATCTTTCCATTATTATCACTCGGGTACCGCCTCAAGAGGTCCCAATAGACAGGTGGTTTCTTTTTGGAGGTTCACGACACACTCTTCACGACGGTTTAGTACCACAAGACATTCATGTGAATTGGTACGTGCGACAATATAGTAAGTTACCAATGAGAGACATCCGTTTCAGTAATGAGACACTTTGCATGCATGCGGACTGAATGAAAAGTGTTTAAAACAATGGAAGTCATAACTAACAAAAATTACAATTTTGAATACTCAATAGCTGTCTACATAATGAATTATTGGCTTTTAATAATTGCCTTTTAAAAAGCTCTGTTCTATATAATATAATGGACAGTCCCTTTTCTCATCAACATTTGCATTTGTTGAATTGTCATTATGAAACTCGAGACATTTCCATTTGAAATAATAGACTTAAAAATAAATGAGTATTCTCCAATGATATAGATATATACCATTTTGGATGAGTAAATGCCTAATAAGGGCTCTGTAGGTTAGGTGTATGAGCATTGTTGGACATATTCTACGACCAATATTGCCAGAGCAACAACTCTTTTAAGACCATCGCTGGGTTCACGTCAAGGGGTTTCTGCATAGCTGTCCAAGTTTGTGATGTTTGCCGTATGAATGTTTCACTTCACAATAAATGGCCATACACTTGGTAGGTGGTCTGTTGAATAATGTGGTCGTAGTTGGCAGTTCTACTGTATGCAAAATCTGATGGCAAGGGTCTTGCTTGTGGCCAAGTTTTAAAAGACTGTAATAGATCCCTGTTTAAGGCGTAACATGTGTTCAACAGAAAATGTATGCTATGAGCAAACTCCTATCCGCCCTCTCTTTTAAGACCAGTCATAGAATTGACATCAAGTTGTCTCAATAGACTGGTGGTATCCTTAGTTATGAGGTGCATGTTGGTCTCTGTATTCAACCTTGGGGGCTCTGAGCCTTTGGGTCGCGTGATATAATCTAATTATAAAGGCGGTGTCATACTATACCAGAGAAATGTCATACTACTAAATGCCATACTACTAAGGCCCTGGTTTATAAAGAGTGCATGATGTTTGGGCCCACGGCTGTGTCTAGACCTCTTTTTAAATGGAATGTAATCAGCCCCACGGCAATTACAAAGAAATGACGCGCACCCTTCCAAATTGAAATCAGCAAGCAGTAACCGAGTAATAATAGGTTCACTTTGCAGGAAATGAACAGTACCACATTCGGAAACAAGGTTAAGTCCCTTTTTTTCAGGATGATGGTGGTAAAATCTTAAAATGCCTTTATGCAAAAAGATAAATTCTTAAAACTGGTTCATTTCGTGGAGAGTTTGAAACTCGGAATATACA
>CM032666.1:20466639-20552074 GCA_019095985.1 Streblospio benedicti | reverse complement strand
ATTCTTTCACATTGATGTGGTGGGACTGCTCCTCTATTGTCCAGTGACCCCCTGTAGCTGTTTTGGGGTCATTTGCTATGAGTCCCCCCCAACCAGAATTACTAGCATCTGATTGTAGTACCATGGTTGGCGGTGGCTGAACGATGGGCTTACGTGACTTATCAATATTACTTATCCACCACATCAAGTCCTGCTTGGCTATTTCACTTAACCTCATTTTGGCCTCAAAATTACCATAAGCATCTTTTAGTGCCTTAGACTTTTCTATCTCCAGCCTGCGGTACCTAAATCCACCCAGTGGCACTCCAGGTAACGCCGCTACCATCTTTCCAATCAACTCTGCCACTTGACGTATAGACAACCTTTCTTTTCTAACCATCTTTCTACACAGATTTTTAATATCATTGGCTTTTTCTGCCGTGATGCGTACCGACATATCATTTGAATTAAGTAAGAACCCAATGTATTGTAACTCCTGTGTAGGCCTGAAAATAGATTTTTCTGGATGAATAACAAAACCTGCATTCCTCAATGCATCTACGGTGGCCTTAATATTTTCTTGGCACTCTTCTATCGACCTGCCCTGTAAAAAGGAGTCATCAATATAGGCTGTATTATGAAACCCCTGTTTTCTGAGGTACGAGTAGATTGGTTTCAAAAGTTTAGTAAAAATGCGAGGTGCTGGTGAAAGCCCGTTTGGCATAGCTGTAAAACAATAAACAACGCCATTAAAAATAAATTTCAAGTATTTCCAGAATCTGCGATCAATGGGCACAGAGTAATATGCATCTTTAAGATCTACTGATGCCATATAACAATTTTTTGTCATTAAGTTCAATGCTGACTGAAGGCCCTCCATCTTAAAATGTCTATATTGCAAATTTTTATTTAGTCTTGATAAATCTAATATCACTCTATGTGATCCATCTTTTTTGGCTCTAAGAAAAATATTAGAGAACAAACCTCCTTTATCTGAACATTGAACAATAACCCCTTTCTTAAGCAATTTATTAATCTCATTGTTAATACATTGACTTTCAAAATCAGAAAACGCTATGGGTTTCGGCATGTTCACCTGAAAAGGTTCTTCACATATTTCAATATCTGCTCCGTGGAGCGTTTGCAACACCCATCTATCAGAAGTAAAAGTGAGCCAATTGTCAGAAAACTCTGTGAGTCTTCCTGCTCTAAATCTTTCTACATCAAACTTTAATTCTCTCACCAAGTTATCGACATAAGTTGACCAGATAGTTACCTCAGTCTGTGACTGGTGTGTAGTTAGCTTTGGTTTTTGGGAGTCCTCTTCTTGTACGGCTTTGTGCGAAGATTGCTTCTTTCCTGGCCATAGGGTCTTTGTTGCCCTTGATTGTAATTTCTGGGGGCCCACTGGTTTTGCCCCCACTGGTTTTGCCCCCACTGGCCTTGCCTCCACTGGCCTTGGTTTTGAGACCGCCGTCCGGGCATAAACCGCGGCGCATGGTTGCTCCCTTCGCGCCCCCCTAAAAAAGAGCGTCCTTTGGGAGCTTTGTTCTTATGCGCTCTTCCTTCATAATCAAAGCGTTTGGCCTTGTCCAAAACCTCCATTTCCTTGTCCACCTCATCCCCAAATAAGTCTTTGGTAACTGGCCGAGAGTGGTTGCATAGAGGTTGTAAATATTTAGGGAGGTCTTCCCGGAAAGTGTCTTTCCTTTTCATGTTTATGGAATTATTTGTTGCCGTTAACATCTGCAAACCTTCCAAAAGTTCCACAGCTAAACTATTTACTTTGTCCTGTGTTAATCCATTTTTGGTTTGAGACATCTCGTCGATAACTCGTATTAATGGTACTAGCCCTGACGTGAGCATTTTTTGTACCTGTTGAAATTTCACATCAGCTGATTTAGAGTGCGATTGAATGGCTTTCAATTTCCATACTCTTTCACTGACCAAGGGGGCTATGAGGTGAGGTATATTACTCGGTCTTTTTAATGAGTCCACTTTCTTATTTATCTGATCCAAAGTCAGCGAACCTCCTAGCATATCATTTACTAAATCTGCCATTTTTGAGGACACGGCTGGCCCCTCAACTTCCTTAGCATAGTCTTGCCTAATCTTAGCCATTTTTGAGTCTATTGCACTCATTGCCTCCTTACTTGGCTCACCATTTGTCTCATCCTCAGTCTTATCCTCTGGAGACTCTGCCTGGACTTCATTAGAGTCCTCAGTCTCATAATCATTATCCGAGCCTGAGTATTGGTCATCATCCTCCATATCATAATCTACATTTGGCTGTACAAAATCTACTAATTTCCCCATAGTTTGTAGCATGAGCACATTCTGTTGGGACATTGTGGACATGAAATCCCCCAATTGTTTTTGTAAGCCCGTGAAAGACCCATCTATTGTAGGTTGAGCGGACGAGGATGGTTTTTCTCCTTCTACAGTCTTACCTCCATTTTGCTCCACAGTTTCATGTCCTGTGGCCATGTCTGTGGGTATCACGATGGGCTTAGGTCCTGTGGACTCTATTCGCTCCGGTCCTGTGGACCTTGTTGCAGGCTCAAGCCCTGTGGGCTTATCGCTTTTGTGTCCTGTGGACACATTCATGCTGCTGCTTTGCCCTGTGGGCCGCTTATGGCCTGTGGCCACGCTTTTTGCAGAAGTAGAGCTAGAGCGCCCAGTAGAGGATTTTCCCTTACTCCAGGGGTTTTCACGGGAACTCTTTCCCTTCTCCTCTAATTTCTTCACCTTATCGACCTTTGATGTGCTTTTCTTCTCTCTTTCCTCTGTAGACTTTTCCACATCTCCACCCACGTGGTTGTGAGCGATAAATGCATCCAAAACATTCGCCATTTCAAAAAACCAACTAAAATCTCGTAATAGGAGACGAATGCTTCGGTGAAAAATCTCTAATAAAGTTCTATGCTCAAAAGACGAACATTAATCACTAAATACAACACTGTTGAATTCCAAAAAGCTAGATAATTTAAACTTTTTCCCGCAATGATAAATGCACGTCTGCACCGATCTCGAACAACTTTCGTAATGCCGATGAACGACTTCCGTGTTTCTCATGAGACTCGAAGTCTAGTCAGGGAAGAAGGGTATTGATATATTTCAGAATTTCTAGTGTGTTATTAAGTTTAGCAGTTGCTTAAAAGCTTTTACTAATATGTTTGTAAATTGGATCATAATGACGGCACTCATTAGTATATTCCCAGTCTGTTTACTATGATTATTAGTCTAGATTAGTCTTCTCGGTATTTAGGTGCTGATCAAACTTATAATTGCTTACAAAATGATTTCTAACTTGTGTTTTAGAAGTGAAGCCTACAAAAGGCTGCAAGTCGCTTAAGGATGATATATTTGCTGATGTCACACCTGCAAAACCTACTGCTGATGACCTAGATGCTGTAAGTAGCTTATTATTTACAAAATCATAGATGGCTATAGACCAATGGTTTAGTTATGGTTTCCATGTGATTGATAAATGGGTTAATGGTAATCGTGTTTTAAGTCTTAACAGTGCCTATGTGATATAGCACTACATATAAAGACTTTGAGAAAGAATCCTCTATGTCAATGCCTACACCCTCAGTCCATTAATATCTGTGAATATTTGTCATGATTGTGATATTTTATAAGCTAATGCAAGTAAAACACATTATTCAAATTAATATTTTAGGATGACATCTTTTAAACCCACAGCCGAAAACAAAGCTCAAAGAAAACACCGAAAGTAGTGAAAGACGATGATTTGTTTAAAGATGACACAGACATTTTTTCTAATATTCCATCTGCTAAACCAAAAGAAAAGAAAGTGAAGAAGAAAGCTCCCTCAAAGCCATTATTTAAAGATGATATTGGTGAGACGTTAACTGCTATCTATTTTATATGTGTTAGTGTACAAAAATATTAAATAAATTAACATGTTTTACACTAAGAATAATAGATTGAATATTTGAAATGCATAAATTATGTCTGTTGTTGTTTCAGATGACATTTTTATGGATGTTGCATCAAAACCAAAAACTAAGAAAACCACAAGTTCAACAAAAAAGTCAACAAAGGCTGCTATGGACGCAGAACCAGTTGATATCTTTGATGATCCTTTAAGTGCATTGAAATAAAGCATCACAAGTTATATAATTATACTAGGAAATATTTAACTTACACATCCTGCGATATTACAGTAGCTAGTTCAAATATGATCTGGGGTAACTTAAGATTATTAATTGCAATCTGGCATGTACATTTCAATTAAATAAATGATAGTAAATACATGAAATTGGGACATGATAAAAACATTGCCATCATGAGCAATAGCCGTTTTTTTACAAAAAGTTTTACCAATAAAAATATGAATTTCAATCACTAATTGTGCAAAAGTCTGCACTTGCACAAAGCTTCTCTACAATGAATTACAGTATCAACAAGTATACAATTTATTATGCCTGAAATATAATTTACCCCAGGTCTATTTATAAGTAATCAGAAATTTACCATGAAATATATCTACTGCATTTGTGATAGCCATGCTTGATTGATTTTAATTTTCATAATCATAACAAAACAAGTGATAGAATTGTATGCAAGATTTTATATTATTTCTTTTCTCTGGGAGGCATAGAATTATATAATTTTGCATTATGAACAAAAAATTTAAAATGTATTGATAAAAGATTCTCATGTGATTTTTTTTTACAAAAATCACTATTTTCAAACTTTTTTTCTGATATTCATATTTTGAACAGACTGCAAGTATTTTATGTGATAGTTGTTTCAATTATTGAATACAGTATAAATTAGAAGATGATCATGGTTTATGCGTTGGGTTCATGTTAAAGTCATGATATTCAGCTATAATTGATTATTAGGATGTATTTTCATGTGTGTTTTGTTTATGATCTAAGTGATAACTATTAAAAAAAACTATCAAACTAGTGTAATGTGGAATAGTGGCATTAAATGGTAATACAGAACTACAGTCTTTCAAATAGACAATAACTAAGATTCTGTTTTAAATGATACTAGGTACCATTCAGAAATTATGGGAGGGGTTGGGGTTGGAGAATGGGGGACCATAAACTTTTATTATGGAAATTTGAGGTTGGGCTGCCAAATTTTTCGCAGTATGGGAATCATCAAGTTTTTCATAGATAATTTATTCTTCGTTTTATGAAAGAAATGACGCACTTAACGCCATTCAAATTCAATTTTCATTGATGGTTGTATGTATTATTTTTTCTTCCATTTGAGGGGTGGAAGGGGCATATTTTTCCACAAGAATTTGAATATGGGGGGCATCAATTTTTTAACCAAGATTCGTGTGTCCAAGAACTTTTTCACAGAAATTGATGAAAATGGTCCCCCCCCCCCCTCTCATAATTTCTGAATGATCCCTTAGACATCAAAACACTGTGCCCAAAATATAGATGTTTGTGGTAAAATGCTGTATCTTTATATGCTCACAATTGTCTGTCTTTGAAAAGGCTGGCATGTTATTTTATGTATTTTCTGTTATCAATTCAAAAATAGATTTTTTTTATAAACTTGCCCATGATAAAAAAAGTTAAAAAAGGAAGGGAATGTGTGTATTATGGATGTATGAAGACAATTGTATGCAGATACACAGATATATATTGTTAGACTGCAGAAAGTGTTCATTTGATCAGTTTGTATATGAGTGGTATACCAAGGCTATATTAAATAATAGTTCATTTTAACTTATTTATTTCATACTTTACCAGCACCATAAACATTACTTTTTTATTTGTGGAAAATAATGTGATCCTATTATGTAACAATATTTGAATATATAAATTATTTTTATGATTGTATATATTTGTGAAATTTGTATATATGGAAAATAAAACTTATCATATACCGGTAGTCTGTGCTTTGTATCATCTATGAAATAAAGTTAAGTATTTATCCAATGGACGGATGAACTTCAAATTAACCTGTCCTCTGAACAAATTTCTTTGGCCAGCATTAAATTCACAGCTGTCTTTTCTATTTATTTTTTTACTTTCGATTTAATAAATTTAACAAAAAATGTTGGGATTTTTTAAGATAACTCACGATCAAAGTGAACAAAAACATGATTAATAAGAAACTCCATGGTCGAAATTCAACAAGTTAATTTTTCTTTGGGCGAGTAAAAGACGAAAAACAACTACAATTCACTAGCCAAATAAACAAGTAATCCATTGAGTTACGGTAAATCATACCCTGGAATTTGGTAATTTACTGCTTAGTGACTGCAAACATTTTGTTAGCCCTAATATGTAGTGGGTTGGGAGTTCGTGGGATTCACTTTCATCAAAATGTAGATTTCATTGTAAAGAAAGCAGTTCCACTGTGCTGGGAAATCTTCCAATTAAGTCATGTCAAATCTAAGTGATTGATGGTATTCAAGGAGATCGTGGACCTAGTACCATGGGAAGATAGTTGGATCATTAATATTGCTAAAGTGAGCAAAGCAAAATTGAATACTCCTCAAGGAGTATCTTCTGCATAGAGTTGTTAGCTGATGGCTGATTTTTTCAACTACACAGTAATTAAATTAGCCCTACCTAATACAGTGTACTACAAATTCAAGTTCAACTATCATCATGACCATAAATATGCCTTAATATGATGATTACTGCACTGATGTCCATGTACATTATGTGCTGAAATAATTTTCAATTCTATTTGAATGATAAATCTATGACTGTCTTGTAAGAAAAATAAATAATTATGTTTTGATTTAATATGTAGGTCCTTTGCTGATCTTCGGGCAATTAAATCTGATTACTCTGTGCATAAAGTAGTATAGTTATAAGAAAAAGTACAATTTCTGACTGCACATAAATTATAATATAAGAAATTTATGTGCATTGCATTTACTCACATACAAGATCTTAAAAAAACATAATATTAAGGTAAGATCCAAGTCTACTTTGCTAGCAATTTAAAGACCTTGGATTTAAACTTGTTTTCTTAGTATACAATGTACATGTACTTCAGCATGTTGCAGAAAAATATATAGATAGCATTACAATGAATTACACATTTGAAAAATAATAAATTTATAAAATGCTATTAAAACCAATATCAGCTGCAGCTATCTTGTATTAGAAATAGGAAGTATTTCTCTGAAGATGAAGTTCCATTAGCGTTGAAAATATTAATATCTATAATCTGTTTCTAATAGATTACACATAAAATCAGTCATCCCCTGTATTATTATAGATCAAACTAATTCCATTCAGCCACCGAATCTGTCTAGCCAATGGAGCGTTGGTCAGGTCGTGTTGCCTTGGTGACAGGAGCTTCATCAGGGATTGGAGCAGCAATTGCTCAGCATCTTGTGGCAGCCGGACTTACCGTCGTGGGCTGTGCGCGAAACGTGGCCAGGATACAGGTACGTAATGAAGGGAGCTTTGTGAATGTGGCTAATTTGCTTCCATGAATGAATGGATAGGTTTTAAGTAAGTACTAAAACCAGAGTATTAAGTGAAAGTTAACCATTAGTACAGAGCATAGAGCTGTTACAAATAGAGCTAAATTAAAGGATTTTATGATTCCAAAATGAGTGTACATATTATTATAACATATTGGCCACCCCCATCCCAGCCTACAGTGCCTTTATCAATACCACAGCTAAAATACATAAAGTTATTGGTGCTGGTGCCTGCACCCAATCAGAACAGCTCATTTGCATATTTGTGGCTCAAATACGTTGTAAATAATGTACTGACAGCAAATTCATGGAGTTACATTTTCCATCATAACTAAAAATTGGTAACGAATATTAAAATAAAAATTATAGGAATGAAACGCTATTTTTTTGCAACATCTACTTTGTAATTTTTATTATTCTGATTAGTTTACCTAGCAGTGAACACTTACATGAAAATGGCATTTTTTCAGTGTCTGTGAGACAGTCTGACATTTTAAACAAGCCTAAATTGGGGATTATGTTCTGTGATAAAACAGCAGTATTTTAATTTGCATACACATGGCTAGTTACTCAAGTGATGCAGCAATGTGTGTGAAAACAGAAATATACACAAACTTGTAAAGTTCTGCTCATGGGACATAATCCCTAAATTAGGAATGTTCAAAATATTTGACTAAAAAATGCCATTTTTATGTAAGTGTCTACTATTATGTAAACCATTCAAAAACACAAAAATTGCAATGTAGATGTGGAAAAAAAATAGTGTTTCATTCCTACAATTTTAAAATTGATATTTATTACCATTTTTTAGTTATGATAGAAAATGTTACTTCATGAACTTTCTGTCAGGACATTAGGGCTTATGATGTGACAACGTCACCTTTAGTTGTGTGATTACGTGGTGTAAATTAAACAACTGTTTAATATAATGATACTGTAAAACTAGAATATTTTGTGGCTATTAAAGTTTGCGATTTTCATCCATAAATTATTTTGTGACTATTTAATTTTGCGATTTTGGTCCATCCTGGACTTAATTGTACTTTACATGGGCTATAAATGTTTGCTGATTATTGAAGTTTGCGTTTTTGCACCTACCCACGAAATTCACAAATCAAATCGTGCACAAACATTTCTAGTTTTACAGTATCTACTGCATCTTTTAAAGGGTGCAGTTTAGAAATGAAAAGCTAATAGAATAAAAAAAAACTAACAGTCATTTCAGTCTTTTCTTACAAGAACATTTACCCCAAGTTCCCCTATAGGCACTGTCCACAGAACTCTCTGGCGAACATGGCACTCGCCTTGTTCCATACCAGTGTGACCTGCGTGACCCGGCTCAGATTGTAGCCATGTTCGCATGGGTGAGTGAGCATCATGGTGGCGTTGATGTCTGCATCAACAATGCAGGGCTGGGACACGACGCATCCATGCTCACCGGCACTGATGCACAGTGGGCAGATATGATCCAGGTGACATTGTGAACATTTTATTTCCAGTTGAGTTCAGTATTTCCCAAGGTAATACTAGCTATTTGGACACAACTCTGAGTACAAGTGTTTTCCTTCTGTACTTTACTTCTTTGAACTTCGTGTTTTTTAGTTCCATCTTATCGTTAATTCCTTTTTGGCAACATTCGAATGATAACGCTAAATACAAGACGTCTGTGATAGCAGGTAGACTGTCTTGGGTTATAATCAGAAATTAGCACTAAGTTTTCTTTCATTAATAAGGGGTGCCATTGTTGATCTAGTGGTGATTATTTTTATTCAGGTGAATGTTCTTGCTGTGTGCACATGCACTCGTGAAGCTGTCAAGTCCATGAGAGAACGTAATGTTGATGATGGCTACATCATTAACATTAACAGGTGAACTTTTGAGCAGTTAAATCATTATTCAATTTTCATTTATTATTTTACATTTTGCAAGTTAAAGTACATGCTTTTCAAACTAAATAAAAAGATTTTCAAACTGAAAATTTACATTATGTTACAATTTCCAAAGAAGTCAAACATACAAGTTCTTAATAAACTCTAAAGCATTTGAATACTTCAATCCTGTAGGCTGGCAAATACGAAAATCATCTAGTAGTAATGAATCTATCATGACATTGTTTGTAGTGTAGCAGGGCACTATTTGCTGGAGCGTTTGAACTACTTCTACACTGCATGTAAACAGGCCCTGCGCGTACTCACGGAGGCCACACGGCGAGAGCTGCGAGAACAAGACTCGCACATCAAAATCTCAGTAGGAGACACATTGCAAGATCAGCTGAAACTGCATGTTGATTATTCTTTCTCATTTTAAAATAGTTTAGCTTTGACAAATGTTAATTATTCATGACCTTTTTAGGCAATTTCTCCAGCAAATGTGAACAGTGAGTTCACAGAGCGGATGTATGGACATGACGAGAGCGTTCTGAGTAAACGCAGCGAAGGGGCAGACGACCAGCAGGTGAGGTAGCACAAGTCACCTTCTCAGCAAGTTTTCTGACTTCATGAATGCAGTAAATGGCTATATGCCGAACCTAATATGTGCTTTTTCAATTAGATGACATTATTTTTTCTTATTTTCTTAGACTTTCAATTTACACAATTCACAAGAAAATGAAAGGACTTGATATATCACAAATGCACCTTTTTCAGTGGTTGGAGTGTGACCACATCGCGGACATGGTCATCTCTCTCCTGTCCATGCCACACTCTGTGCAGGTACATGTAGGACCATTTCAGCAAATTAGACAAGATTGTATAGGCTGCTGCCATAAAAAAAAAATCATAAATCAATAATTTTTCAACCTCTCACATACAGATAGAGCTTACATGTGTCTTTTACAGTAGTATATTTGACCCATTTACTTGCTACTTAAAAGTGAAAGAAACTCAGAATATTATCAAGTTCCCAGAATCTAATGTAAATATATCCAGTTACAGGGTATTAATATTATTTTAACAGGTAGATGACATGATTGTGAGACGGCTTGGAGACACCCTGTGAGGAGGCTGTAACATGCTTTGAGGAACTCATTTAACAGTCTAGGATTTTTATTTACTTACAACTTTAGATGAATCATGAATTAAAGTTACATCATAAAAACAAAAACTTAAAATGTATATATTGAGCAATTCTAATTACAACCTATTCCATAGCAATGATTGTAAAACAACTTGAAATTATAAAGATCCTATCCAGGACAAAAACAATGACAATGAAAATAATAAATATCTTTATTATTATCACATTTAATATGATTCTCAATCAAGCAATTAAATTACTGATATGTCATTATAAAGTGTGCATAAATATACACCTACTTTGACTTTAAACATCACAATACTAACATTTTTTGATTCACCAAAGTAAGTGTAACAATTAAATCTTCAGAACCAATCGTTAGACTTACTTCACTATTTAGATAAACCATCTACACTACATTTTGTCACTCCAGCACTTTCTTTGTCCACGTCTATTCAACTAACAGAAACTGTCTTAGCCCTACCACTCCAATGAGTCAGAGAAGTGGTCATCTTACTGTTTGAACTACACGTATTGTTTTATGGCTGACGGGGCCACATTACAGCTGCTGTACATTTTACAACAGAAGGTGTAATTTTGCGCCTGATGTGATCACTTTCCATCTAACATGGATTTACACCTGATGTGGACTTCGCTGTTGATGCGGTGACATTTGCTGATACTGTCACATTGCAGCTAATGTGGTATGGCTAACGATGTTGTCATCACGGCAGAAGTTGTGGCATTACGGGATGATGACAAACTCTGTGTTGTCGCGCTCATGCTTTGAGATCCAGCGGCGCAGCACAACCTCCTAAATTAGAGACGTAAACATGTCTATTTGCACACATAAAACATTATGAATGGTCTAAATAAATGGCATTAATGCCTGCAATGTTTGGTTTATTGCGTCGCTTCAGTAGCTGAAGCGAAAGCCTTGTGATCACTTTGTTTCTATGTATCTATGTATCTATGTATGCATGTATGTATGTCTCCGGACAAGCTAGAGCTTTTACCGTTACACCGATTTCGTTCAAACTTTACACAGCTATGAGGTATGAGGCAACACCGAAGTGATTCGATTTTGGGCGCTCTGCCAATTAAATTTTGTTTTCTAGAAGCGTTTTTATGACATTTTTAATGATATTCAATGCACTTAGCCAGCAAGAAAAAAATCAATATTTCAACCAAGCACCAAAATTGATTATTGGATTTGAAACTGATATTGATTATCATCTTGTTATCCAGTACTATTGTATGGCAACACAAATAGCTTTATGCTGGATATATTGATTCTGATTCATTCTGATGTTTTCTCCTCAAATTCATAGATTTCTTGATTGTAAAGTATACATTTTTTTCAGTATATTATCTTAATTGCCCAAAAGTCAAGGTCGTTCTAGCGACGCAGTGTTCTTTGAACACTTTTGATCTCGTTAAAAGTAAGTGTTAAATTGGATCTACTACACTACCTCTTACGAGGAGGCCTAATGGCCATTCTGCAAATTAAAATTTACAAGAAATATATACAATCCCTGATTGATTAATTTAAATGCTTGGTTTTCTTTTAATGCTATCATTCAGTTACTATTATTACAATCTGCAAAAAAAATTTAAAAGTCCAAATTTTCCATGACGTAGGGATCAACATCTGTGTCAACATGTATATCTCACCTGCACAGTAAAGTGCCTGATGCAGGTGGGTGTTTCCAGATCAAGGTCAGTGGGGTCACTGGGCGGGACGACATAGCACAGCAGCACTTCCTACATGTGGAAACTAGAGTTACATTATCAGACCAACAGTTTGCACAGATTCATATCTCACAAACAAAAGTGATGGTCTACATTGACTTTATTGATAAATTTACCGAACTACTCATTTAGAGCATGGTGATTGTGTGCTTTCCATTATTGTTTTATAATTAATAATCATGATAAAAATGTTATTCAAGCCCTTGGGTATTTCATAACTCAATGTTTTAAGAAACGGCTTACATAGTCTGGGACATAAAATATTACTGTTGGCTAATATTTTGTTTCTGTTTATTTTTAATCAAAATGAATATTATTTCACTCATATGATATTAGCCCTTGCTTTTTTTTATTATAATTTTATATTTAAATACATGTCTTGTAAAAGGACTTGCTGATTCAATAAATAATTTGTATTGTAAACAAAGTGGAGTCGGTCGCGTACCCAGCTTGATGACTGGGTCGCGCTCTGTGCTGTTTCGCGACGCCACGAGCCCAAGGCTCGGACGCGCGACGGACGGCTGACTCCTAGACGATGTTGGTTCCCTTACTACTCCTCGTTGTGTTAACTGGTACCCCACGTACAGGCCACCGTCCAGCGTACTGGGCGAGTGCCTGGTGACTAACATGCCGGGTTTCACGACAGGCCCCCACACGGAAGGGGGACTTCGCACCAGTGCTGACACGCAACGATCAGGGCGTCCCCTTTACGAAGCCACACGGTCCCAGGCACGGGAGGAGGGGGGTTTGCCACCGGCTAGCCCCGTCAGATAAGTAAAGAGGGCCTATCCCCGAAGGAATAGGTTACCAGCCCTACGTGCTATCCGACTAGCGTCTACAAGGAAACTGAGGCCCTAATGGCCAAGTCTCAGTACTGTAGTATACTGAGTCCTTAATCCTACAGTGGGCTTAAGAAGGCATAACAACAAGGTGTGTGTAACAAAGGGGATAATATACCTAGTCCAGTGCAACTTACATACAACTACTTTATACTCTGCGAGGTTGCTGCAACCTCGCGCACTGGAGACCTACTGAGAACTAGTTTCGTTACACAGTATTTGTATTTGTATTGTTATGAACCACATACCTTGTTGACAGTCTCTGTGATACGGTTGACGCCAGCAAGGGCCTGCCAGTTGAGGTCAGTGTTGGGTTCACGCAGATCACTGGTTGCTTCTCGCACCAACACAGAGTAGGATGCATGGTAAAATGGGGGACCCTCTTTGTACAGCACTGTGTAGTGAATCAAGTGTATATCATATATCATACAGACTGTCAAAAAAACGATAAACAAGTAACTGGTATAACCAGAACCAAGTAGAAGCTACATGAGCGAATATAGCTTATTACAGGAGAGGATTCCATGGATAATTTTGGGGGATTTCACGATCTGAATTATACCAACTCCAGCGCTGAATAGTGTCCGTATGGAAACAAGTGCATACAATTACAGCTGGACCGACCCATTTAAAAGTTGCACATAAAAGAATTTTAAGGTACATTTTTCATTTATCAGATAAGTTTGTAATGTAAAATATAATGAAGGGAAATTCATGTTTCCTCATGTTAACTATAAATTAGTTTTACTGGAATATGAGATACACAGGCCAAACTGTAACTGCATACTTGCAAGTAATTAGAACCACTTATTGAACAACTGTGTATATATTTTTCCCACGTTTGCTTGTGAATTCGATTCTACTCTCACTGTTATGGCAAGCAAGCTCCTACCACTGAATTTATATAGCTGAAGCTATGTCTTCAGATGTATCAATACCGTGGTAAGAACTTGCTTGCCATAACAGTGAGAGTAGAATTAAAACAAATTTGTTTGCTAACATTTTATTTTAACATATATTAGTTAAAAATGAAAAGGTATTCGGCTAGGCAATGTGACGTCAGACTACTACATAAAACATTTACTGAATGTGTTGTTTATTGGTTTGAATGCAAGAATTCACTGTTACTTTACAAACCCTTTTTCTTTTCTTCTATTAGAGTCATTCTGTAAATTGGCAAGATAATATTTTTAACTATATGCTGCTTTACATTTGAAGATTCTACTGCGATATTTTATTATGCTTTCCACATTTGTACATGTATGATAGCATCTTAATAGACTAATTCCATCGATCAATTAACTTCTCTATCATCATGTCTGAGATTTTAAAAAATACATGATTCAAAAGTATGAGCCATATAAAATTAATGCCTTTGCTTATTAGTAGCTTACATGGATAATTTCTTTGTTTATTGCTTTTACGAATATCGATGGGGATATCTCATTGCCAATAATGTGTCTACATTTTTTTACAATTACACAATGGCTAAGTTATTTAGCGCACTCGATCTCTAGATCTACACTTGATCAATTAGACCAATCAGTGCCAATGGTGCATATTGTCATGAAATGGGTGAGCCAAATAATACACGAAGAACATTAATGCCTCCGCAATTATCATCATAAATCAATTTGTGAAAATGAGTAATATTTGTGTTTAAATTATACACAGTTTACCATCAATGCAGCCATATGTATTGCTACACTTTATAATTACCAGACAGGTATTCACCACATGTCAATTATGCCTTGCCGTTTGCCTGACAGTTTAACAAAAAAATATTTTCATATAATGAATTTGACATTTCAGTGGGAAATGGCCTTTCCCAATATGGCTCATAGAGAAGCAATGAGACATACAAAAACATGTGCTTTTTTATATCGATTTCTAGCAACAACATCATTTTTTTAGATAATACTATTTTCAAAATTTTCCCATTTTTCATACTCTGTTCTACAAAATTACAATTATACCCGTGCAAATTGATACCAAAAATGGATAATAATTTGTTGTGATATGAACAACACAGACTTGAACTTAATTGTTTAACTATTAATAGACCAAAAACATTTTGAGGTAAAAGAAGAGTTATCAAACCTATTTGAATATGGAATAACAAATTTCATAACTTAATTTAAAATGACTTTGTCAAATAGTTAATAGATGAAATAACAAACTTACGATACTGAACTCCATATTTCAGCCCTGGTTTTGGCACCCACCCTTTACTGCGCAAATAATGGTAGGCAATGTACATTTTGACAAAGGATGGCTGGAGGGACTTGAACTTGCACCACAGCTCCACTAAATTCAATGGTTTCTGGAAAAAAATCAAATAAACTGGTTAAAATGGATTGGTGATTTAAAAAACACAAATCTCCCGGACGCCAAAAAGATGGCACATCGGTAATAGCCATTATAAGGCAATAACCCCCACCCCACCCCACCCTCCCTCTATTCATGACCTGAATATCCACCATTAATTACAGTTTTATATTGATTCGACCTGGACTGGACAAACCCCATTTAACATACATGTATGTACAGTACGGTTCACATGCAAAAGATATAAATCGCCCAGGCAATGAGGAGACTTCGCTCTGGCATGTTGATGATTTGTGTGTTCACATACAAGGTGATTTTGTCACGATTTCTTCGACAATTTTCTTGTGAATGACAAAAAGTAGGAGGACATCTATGGAATCTCAAAATCACCACATCGCTTCATTGCTCAGACGATTTTTCCACTACATGATTGAAAAAAATCGCCAAGGCGGCATAATGTAAATGGATTCAAATATGATATAACATGAGAAAGTAAACTTGGATTCCTACGTTGTTGCATACGTACCTTGTTTTCATCCAATATCACTAGACAGCCCAGACCATATGACAGGAAGAAGGCCTGAATAATACATGAAGAGTGTTTATATGATCTATGCATTAATCCAAACATATTCGTCTAATCAATTAAAAAAAAAATGGACCTAAACATTATTAGAAAATAATTTTTTAAAAATTAAAACATAGAAACGAAGTGATCATAAGGCTTTCGCTTCAGCTACTGAAGCTACACAAAAAAAACTTCCACTCAGCTTGTATACAAGAAAATAACACTGGATGAGTTCCGAGATAGGTCAATCATTAAGTTGAAATTTCATACTAATAGGCAAGTAAAATTGTGGCAGGCCCGAAGGCTAATTTCAAACAAGAAATATTAACCAACCATCATGCCATGTACATGTACTAAGGATTGGATATTCTCTATTTCACTTCATGATTAATAATGTAAATTTTGTATTGCTTGGGTCTTCAACTATCCTGTTAGTGGAAAATAACCCCCAGCCTCACCCAACCCCAAAACATAAAGATAAAAAATAAAATAAAACAAAACTACAACGTTTACCCCCAATGAATATAACTTAAGAAAATCGTGTTAGTGTCAAATAATGACTGACCTCCTCAAGAGAGAGCTGGAGACACTCATGGAGTGGTACCGGATCAGCCTTAATACACGGCGTCCACTTCAGCCTTGATGCAGCAGCCTCATCTTCCACGTCAGACTCCTCCGTGTCATCAACAACATAGAGATCCCCATTGATGTCACTCTCCAAACATCGCTCATCTGTTTTTCTCTCAGTCTTTGATGCATTACAATCTACAGTAGTCACTTTTGCAGCGTCACTTTCTGCTGGAGTATTTGCTAAATTATCATGATTTGCGCTTTGATGGCCTGATATGAGAGTCTTTGGCTCGTCCATGTTCATGTCTTTTGTTTGTGAACAATGAGCCTGAATATCCATGCCAGTTTTCCCATCAACACAAGCACTTTCCATAGTAGCGCTATTGTCATGAATTTCAACATCACTATGTTCAGGAACATTGACTTTACTCACACTATTGTCTCCCATAGCACCAGTAACGAGAACATTTCCATCCTTGTCCTTGCATTCTACCTGTGACATTGCACTTTCTCCCTTTGCCCCGGTATTATCACTATCTCCCCAAAAAGCCTCTGTTTCCTCTTTCAATGCTACTTTTGACCAAGAGTCTTGCACCTTTGGGTCACTATCTCCATCACCCCAAAAAGCATCTGTTTCCTCTTTCGATGGAGAATTTGCCCAAGGATCTTCCTCCACCGTAGACTGATTATTGTCACATTTAACCTCATATTTCCCTGAGTTCCATGGTGCATAATAAATGCCCTGTTGCCCTGTGTCTCCTTCTAAACCCTTATTATCACACACAATCTCATTTAGTGAAGTGTTATCTTGGGTGGAAGGTTCTGTCTTGAGTTTTTTCAGAGTTTTCTTTCGAGTAGGAAGTGGTAGCTTGTATTCAAAGTTCTCTTCAATTGTACACTTTCCTTCGCTTTTCAATGACTTTTCCCACTGCAGATGTGCCAAGTACCTGAAATATATAAAAAAAACTTACTGTCCCGCTTTACTTCTATTTACAAAAGACTGAATATACATGATGAAACGCAGCACTTGGAAGTATATGAATCGAGAAAAAAGAACTTATAAGAATAAGTACCAAATTTGACCAAAAAAAGGCAGAAAGGAAAAAGCTATTTCCCCTGTAATAAATAAAAAAGACATATACATGTATGTATTCTCAGTGGTCTACAGAAGTAATTCATTGTAAATGACCATTGAAGTTGGCTTCTCTTGATTAAGGGCCCTCCCCCACATTTACCCTCTTGTTCCATTGAAACGTCCTACCATGTAATGACTTGTGCAATGAAATTTTTATCCTGGGCACTTGGATGGTTATCTACCATATATGTAATCTGAGTATATGTATATTCATAAAATAAAAAAGCTCACCACAACAACTTCAGTTCATGGAGTTAGTCAGCAGTTGAGTTTGCCATGATCAAGACCGTCAGTCTCAGTTATTTAGTTTTGTACGGACTTACAACTACATGTACTGTGTTAACTGAATAATGATCTTTGACATCAATGTTTGACTAAATTCAAAGAAAAATCATTATGAAATGCTGGATTTCGTTCTCAGATTTAAAAATGGTATTATATTAAGTATAAATGAGCTGCTAAATAGGTACTCAGTAGATAAACAAGAATACATCTACTTTTAATTAATAATAGGATTAGTCAGTCTTCTATGGGCATTACCATGCGAAAGATATATGTGATTTTATCTCTTCTGTTAGGAATTTGTGTGACAGAAGAAATAGGGATGAAAAAAGTAAAAAGATATGCAGCTGTAAGTATTTGAATATTTTCAATTTTAATTTCAAATTCATATTTTAACATTTTTTTAGACATTGTCATAGAAATATTGTAAGACTGAGCTTGATGTTTTATATAATAAATAATAATGTACTTAAGCAGATCCATCAAAAACATGTTTTCCACCAAAATATTTTATTTTAATTTTTTTGCATGTTTCCTGTCAATCGCACGTACAAAACCCATGAGATTCCTTCATAAGCGCGCCCCCACGCCCCTTTTCTAAAAACTTGGATTTGCTAGCGCATTACCTACATCACAAGAGGTTGAGCCAAGAGAGCTAAAACTTAACTTCAAAGACCAAGTTTCTCAACATCAATCCTATCCTTTCAAATCAGAACAAAGAAAAGTACAAGACATTGTACCTTAATGACAACTTTATCGGATCCTACTCACCGAACCTAATAGCCCAGTCACATTAGGTATCAGTTTACTAAAGGATGTGTGACCTATGTGAGTTTTAACATATACCTCCGGTAACCCCATGGTCGCCAGTAGGCATATGTCACCGATCTATCTGCCCGTAGTGCATCTTTGTGAGCATTGATTACTTTTAAGTAAGAGTTACAATTGTCCATGGCTAATACCAATGGCCCATATCTGCGACTCATCTCACATCATCCACACAAAATCAGCGATGTACGGCAGACCATCGGGCAATGTTTCATGACTAACAGATATCCGTGGGCAAAATGTGGCCATCTGTGGGACATCTGCCAATTCTCGGGTGATATCCCACGGATGCCCAGCGGATAATGAACGTTAAATGAACGATACATAGATGTGTGATGCCTTGGTCGCATTTGCCAGCAGACTTTCGGCACATGACCATGGGTGCCATGTATATATATTTTGTGTAAGATGCATCTGTTCCCCATCGAACAATATCCTTAACTTATCTTTTTGGAGTTTGCTTCAATGTCAACAGATGTCCCAAAGACATCAGAACATAACTAAACCTATCAATCTCCCACCAGCCTTCACGTTGGCCGGCAAATGTGACTATGTTATAAGCAACCATATGTATTTTCAGTGTGAGGATGGCAGTAACCTTGGCCTTGGCAGTTACTGTGGCCACACGTCCCAACAATGCTGCAGTAAGCCATGAATATGAATTTATAAATTTAATTCATAATATAAATCCTAAATTATGGATGAATTATGTTTAACCCTCTGTGATCAAAAATCATTATACCACTCTAATGTAACACGCCCATAAATCCTGTATTAGCATTAGTTTAGAGCATAAAACAGATGAAGTATATTTTTCCATACATATATACACACCCCTAACCCGGGTATTTTTTCAAGACTATAGAATCCACCATTTCACTGCCTTTATTTGTGAAATATTCCCAAATTCGGGCAGTGAATTAACAGATATACCACAACTAACCATGGTATATTGCTTCTATATCTCAATGAATACCTGCCACAGTAACTTAATTTTTCACTTTCAGGTGCAATCAGAATCTATATGTAGATACAAATTACACTTGCAAAAAACCCATCCAATTATCAGCCCATGATTATCATGATTATGTCAGCTAACATAAAACATAAAAAAGGAGCATTGACCTTGTACGTCTCTATTGTAGGTGGGACAGTGTGTAAGATGTACAATGTGCTGTTCCGCCGGTTCGAGCCATGTCCAAGGCAACACGCCACTCATAGGTCTTGTATCTGTGTGTTGGAGCCACCACCAGATGATGACATGGTTGCAGAAACACTAACTACGACACTCGCCACCACAAGAGACACAGTTAGTAATATCCAAATAACAGCATCAAGTGCTCTATGGTCCCTTGGAAGATGAGAATGGAAATACATGTAGTGTGATATTAACAAACTGCAGCTGAATATCTGCTGCATATATATGTTATGTCCTTCAAACTGCTACAGAAACTCAACTAATTACTCTGAACAAGCACATTTGCATAAAATTCTGAGATTTATGGTTATGGTCACTAAGCATGACAGCCATGACAAAATTGAAATTCAATAAACAAATTATTATATCTACAATTTACATCATGGGCAAAGACACCACAATTTAAAGTTTCATATAAATCTACGCATCTCAGTAATATTCTCAAATGACAAAAGCTATTTAAAGCTTATGAAGATTTTTCTCTGCAGCATCACTATTTTAATTGTTTAATTGTTTAATTGTCTTTTTAACCGTTGTTTTAGGACTGCATCATTGTTTTAATGTTCATATATTGTTTAAGCGCTTTAGAACATTTTATGGATAGAGCGCTCTACAAATGTAATTATTATTATTATATTTTAAATGCTTGCAAAACGCATCATGGTGATCCGGGATCCTATCGAATTGTGTTGTCTCTTAAATGTTATTTTCTTTGTTCTCACTTTATAGTATGACTAGCTGTATACCCAGCGCTGCTCAGGTTGAAACAGAAGAGATGCGGAACACATTAAAATCCTCCTCCCTCCCCATCCTTCACCCTGTCCCACATCCCTCACTCCAGATCCCGTCAGATTACAGGTCTGTGACAGATAGAATACACCTCCATCACCTTCCTCCCATCGGCATAAGTCATAGCCTTATATATACACACTACATGTATTTGGCAATGATTGAACCCTCTAACATCACATTATCGGAATTAACTTTCATTCACGGATTTCCGTTCGGCTGTCTAGGCCACCTATTGCTTTGTAGCCGGCACTTACATAGTACATTATTATTTTTACAGTATATGTATTTGATATAACACCTATTTATACATGAAATAAACTCACTTGTTTGCTCTCTGGATGCTATTGGCAGACCTGGCACATCTTTATCTTGAGCTGTGTGCGCCAACTGTCTTTGTTATACATGTATGTCATTTCATGTGGCTTAATCGAATGATACAAAGAAAAATGATATAGCTCTAATAGGTCTTTCAGATTTACACATTTACACGGATTACATTTACACGGATTGTTGATTGATATTTACATTGCTGACGTACACACAATCGTTTAGCTTACATTGTTGTCGTACACAAACGTTTAGCGTAGGTACGCTGGTACAAACGTTTGTAGTTTAACTGTTACGTATTACGTGGTTGAGACATCGTACATTTGTAACAAAAATTATTTTTTCTTGTTTTTATCATTAAAACCAATTTATGTGGTTTGAAATGTGATATTATAACGACCACCAAGTTGTCCTGATTTTACATACATAGTTTGAAGTGTGTACGTCTTGTGGTTAAAAAGCCTTTTGTGACGCAAAAAATCGCCTCTTCCTTTATATATATAGATGAATAATCGAGGAACTTGCCTTCATAAAGAACAATAATTGGTTAATTAAGATAAAACGCTGCATAAAACCTAGACCAGTTACCCAGTCACTTTTGGCAATGTCAATGAATACATCATCCATAATGGGCATTGTGAGTCTACTTTCTATGAGTTTATACTCTTATGTAAAGAAAGTTACTTGGATATATTGCCGGTAATCAGAGGGCTTCTTTCACTGGATAAATGCCCTACATGTTTTATAAAGTTATACCATTGCTGGGTGAAAAGTAATATGTGAAATTATAGGAGCATAACAGAGCAGCAATTCTCAGACAATTGCTTAAGTCCATTTTCTCAAAAGATTTACTTACATTGTAATAGTTTAACATCCATTAATGTTACTTCTATAAAGTTATTACTTTGAGCCAATAAATGATCATTATCTCTCCAACTCCTATGAGATGGAGCTGTGATGTTAATTTACTTAATGAAGTGTTGATTTAACTATCATAGTGACCAATCAAACTACAAATATCCAGGAAATGTTTACATTCGACTACATGACGATAAATGTGCAGTTTTTGCAAAATCTTAATTGGCAATCCAGTTGGTTCTTGCAAACTGTTATTCAATCAATGCAACTTTTGTAAAAAACAAATTCAACTGGCAAATCTTTATCACAGTAAAAGAATTTCCGTTCTCAAAGGTGTGAAATCTACAGTCAATTTGTCATTGTCAATTTCAAACCCTGACAAACCAATATCTACCACAATAAACCTTGGCCCATACATGTACAGTAGAACCTCTCTATCAGGACCACCTTTGGGACCAGTGTTATGTGGTCTCAATAGAGAGGTGGTCTCTATACAGAGGTTCATTTTGGTAGCTGTATGAAGGCTTGGGATAGTGAAAAGTGAACTTATTACATAGGTGGTCTCAATAGAGAGGTGGTCTTAATTGGAGGTTCTACTGTATCTGTTTTCAGTGCTGGGGTCGTGTGGCGCAGGGCGAGGCATGCGGCGGGCGCAGGCGTCGGGCGTGCTGCGGCATCATGGTGTGCGCTGCCACGTACAGCCGCACCGCCTGCCTGCCATGGGCTCGCCCAGACGCCTGCGTGTGTATGCCGCACAGTGCAATGAGACACAGCAGCGCTGATGCTGGGAAACGTGATCACATCATCGAAAAAAGGCGCCAGACACATCTCTAATCGGAAACTAGAGCATATGTTGCTCTTGGGATACGTAGTCAGACGACTGCTATAGATAAGCACAATCACAGATCCACGAATCAGGACAATGATGGCTTCACAAAGAGCAAAGCTGTCAACGTTTGGAGTACGGGTAGATTGATCATAACGCTACATATACATTCTAATAAAATGATGCAGGTGCCAGCCATATATTACTTGATGCACTTCTGGTGATAAGCTTTCACGTGGTTTTGGCCAATTGAGACTTTAAATTAGCGATGGCAAGTAGACTATTACGTAAAAGGGAGTTCACACATGTATGCAGCTTGAACATTGATCTCTGCATTTTAGACCATAGTAATGACCAGATCATTGGCAATTTAAACTAGATTTTTAATTATTCAATTTTGCCCACACCTGCCATAACATTTAATTGCTTGCACTATCAAAATTTACCAATAATTTGTTTGTCTTATCCATCAAATCCATGTCTTGCTATGTCGGGAAAATAAGGCTTTGTATGTGTACATGTATATGTATAGGTATGAGAAAGATGTATACCCTTTAATACATGAATTTGTAATTTTATTGTTGACTTTAATAATTTATTTCAAGTAAATGATTGACTTTATTGTACCTTGAAAAAGGAACTGATTACATCTTGTTTTTTATACTTATTTGAAATATTGACAAGTCCATAAACCACTTAAATGGCGCACTTCAGATATGAAATCCATCATGTTCAACACCTCTCCACCTTGTGCAGCGCAGCACTTCAAGTTGAAAATAAAAACTGTGTTCACATCTGTCCTATATCATCATTTAGAATTCCACATGTAAAAGCAGCTCACCTTCTCTTGGAGACATATCTGAGTGGACGTTCCTCCTGCTTGGTATGGTGTCGGATGCCCCAGAATCCGTGGTTGTACTCAGGCTGATTACGGGACAGCATGCCAGTCCCAAAGTAACCCTAAAAAGAGAGTGAATAATACTATAGTTTAAATTTTGACCCCAATTTATTAAAACAGTGAATGAATTATGTGTTATACAGTCATCTAAAAGCCCATGCTTGTGTAAAGGCCTACCTAACATTTTGGACCATACCAAAATATCGACCTACCGGTACTTCTTCTTTTCCTGTATTTGTCCTTTTCATATTAAGAGGAAGCCTAAAACCAATTGGGTTGTGATTTAAAAATTTAAAATTTTGAGCAAGAGATCAAAAGTCTATTGCCTTTTAACAAGTAGTCATCGGGAACGCCAAAAATTTCCCCTCCAAGATCAGGCCCTTTTAGGTCAATCAATTTCAAAATTAGTAATTCAAATACATACATGTATAGAGAATATTGTAGAGATGCAAGATATCTAATCAGAATGAAAATATCAACATATCATAACTTCATCAAAAGTGGGCTAAAGTACACCAAAATCTAATCAGCTTTGGAGAGTAGTACTATGTAGCTAAATATGAAGTTTGACGATAATACATCTAATACTTCTCCCTGTAGAGTGGTAACGAGGTATTAACACATATCGCTCATAAGTGCATCAAAAGTAGGTCAAAGTAGACCAACATCAATTCAGCTGCGGAGACTAGTATAGTGGACAAAGTTGTAAAGTTTAATGACCAAAGGTGAAATACTTTTCCCAGTACAGTGATAATAATTGTTTTATTCGAATATTCTGTGAATTTTTCAAAAGCAGGCTAAAGTACTCAAACATCAAATCACGTGAGGAGAGTGATATAGCCATACAAAATGTCAAGTTTGGTGATGATAGGTCATAAACTGTTCCCAGGAGACAGATAAACACAAATTTGTAATAATTTACTTTTAAAAACACATCGTAATTTTGTCAAAAGTAGGCCAAAGTATACCAAAATCTAATCAGCTCTGCAAAGTAGTACAATGAAACTAAATATGAAGTTTGGTGATAATAGGTCAAATACTTCTCACTGTAGAGTCTTAACAAACTTATTTACGTAACGCTCATAAATTCGTCAAAAGTCGGCCAAAGTACAAACAAAAAATTTTGAGAGGTACCTTTTTCCTCAAACAAGACGAATTCATGCAAAGCAATAGCTCACGTAGTCTTGGGTGAGTTATCAGCCTGTTTATTTCGGGCGAACGAACGAATTGACGCGGACAGAAGCAAAGCTAGAAATCTCCCCTCCGGACTTCTTCTAAATTCATGTGTTTAAACTTTGAAGCAATGAGCAGTACATGTAAGATTTATTCATCAAGTTTTAAGACATTTTTAGATGTTTAAGATTTTGATTAGCATGCCAATAGATTAATAAATATTTATTGGTATTGATTTTGATATTATCGATTTTTTAATGAAAGCCAAGTGTTGAGCAAATGCAATTTGAAGAAAAAAAAGTACCATTTTAAAGAGCATATCCATGTCTCCAGAGTGACGCACTATGACCTTCCCACCTACGAGGTCAGCTGTATAGTACTGCCAGTTGAACGCTGATGCTGCCTGATACGTCAAGCTCTCAATGGGGATGGGAAATGGTGGCTCTTTTGTACAAACAACATGGCGTTTTCGCTTGGGAGGTCGTAGTTTGAAGGTAGTTGGCTCCATAATGATACCTATAAAAATAATATTTTTCAAATAAGTCTTCATCCATTGCTAGTACTTCAAATATTGAAGTCATTACTTGGAAATTAGATCTAGTGTTATTCGGGGAAAAAGAACATGGTATCAAAGGATGAAATGGCGTACACCGTTCTAAGTATGTCATAACAGTGCGTCTATAAAAAACGGAAGCTATATAGTTTGAAACAACGCCAGTGGCGGCGGTTTGTACCAAAAAAGATTTAAAAATGGCCGCGCCCATGTGCAAGCAATAACGCGGCCTCAATCAATCAATATCGAGTAATTTTGTGTGATAAAACTCATAAAAAGGACAAAAATTACACTCGCTAGTCCTGGCGAGTAGTTTTGAAGTCCTACTCACTAGTGGGAATTTCCAGTTGCCTGAGTCGAGCAGCAAGTGTCTAAACTACACACTGATTTTTTAATAATTCTATAACACAAACACCACAAAAATCAAGTTGTAATGTGTACATAGTTTAACACGATTAATCATATGACTTGTAGTCTGACCCTCCATAGCACAATGGTTAGCACTTGCAGTTTTCAAATCGCATTTCTGTTGTCATGAGATTGCGATCCTACATAGCTAATCCTTAAATTTGCAATTCCACAGTGTGTGACAATGGTATGGTCTTGGGTAACTTCAGTATTCATGTACAAGGAGAATACCATAATTGAGTACAATTTGAGTACTCAATGATGCAGTAAGATTTGTCATTTTTACAGCACAAAAAACAACAACCCGACTATATATAGACTACTCAAAAGTCAATATCAACACTATTTTTTTGTCAAACAACCCGAGGTACCGCACCACTAACTTTGCGTTGTGGAGAAATACAGTTGCATAAGACAATTAACACACCACTGCTTGCAGCCGATGATAAGATATGCTTATTCATCGTTGAAATGGGGGTGGGCGTAGTGTTCGAATATACGCCCCTGGGCTTGTAAGTGGGAACTTTTTCCATTTTCAAAAGGTCCAAAAAGTGCCGTTCAATATATTTACGGTCAGTGTAATTAAAAAAATAAATAAATATACACTTCCCTTTAATAGCACTCATCTGAATGCAGGGCTACCTGATTTTGAGCCGCTCTACCTGATTTTTACACTTCGTAGACCTGATGTCTACGGCCCTAATTTATTGCTGGTCCTTGTTATGTCATATTTTAAAAGTTGTACTGTATTGTAACGTTTAAAATAAGATTTTTATTACATGCTTTCAGTAAGATTAGAAAAATAGATAATTCGCAAGTGGATCAAAGCTTATATTAATTATATCAATAAAAATAATTCATATTGGTGTTGTATATGTGGTATAACAAGATATTGGTAAACATACCTTTAGCGTTTACAGTGTATTCATTAATATTAATTTACACGGCTAGAAAATTATCAGTCAAGATTATTACAGTTCATGAACGTAACGTTGGCAAAAGTTTACTCGGAACCCGATGCAATGCTCAGCATTGACAAAGAGGATAAAACAATGTTTATTTCATTAAAATGTCGCCATTAATATTATTAAACGGGTTATAATCTATGTTATAGTGTCACGAATAAGTGCACACACTAGACAGTTTAT
Organism: Streblospio benedicti; assembly: GCA_019095985.1. Taxonomy (NCBI): domain Eukaryota; kingdom Metazoa; phylum Annelida; class Polychaeta; order Spionida; family Spionidae; genus Streblospio; species Streblospio benedicti. The sequence continues at coordinate 20,525,147 of CM032666.1, read as the reverse complement.
TTTGATGTAATATATGAATTTATGCATTATTTTATGTATTGAAAGATTACATTGAAACTCTCATAGATCTAACTGCCCATTGAAAATTCTGCATGACAAAAATGACATGTTAAATGTTGCTTGTTTTATATTATGCATTCATGTTGATAAGTTCCATATTATTTATGAGCAAACTCACTAATTAGAACGGGTAACCTTGGCTGTAAGGTTACTTGCCCTGAAAGACTCATGAACTTTACAATGGCCTGTGGATTAGTGTTCTTGTAAAACACTGTGAGCAGATCATGTTAATGTAGTATCTGTATCTGTATAAATAATTGAAGAGTCCTTAAATGGCATATGTCAATGGTTAGGGGCACAAACTGATTCAGTCATGCTGGCTGATTATTTGTTTGAAACAGTCAAGTGTCTGTGCCTGTACAGCTTCTTCACTCAAACCATTCCAATCACGAGGAGTTTTTACAAAATATGAACCACTATACTGATCTATCATTGAATGTGGCACATCAAATGCTTTTGTCTTGTTCATCACATGGTCACTTACAATGTTATCACTTTGAAAATCACAGAAGGTTTTTGGTTTGATCTGCCTTCTGCCGGCTCTTTAATACTGGTCTGAAAAAATTATTAGACCCGTTCACACAGCGCCTGTAGGTCATACATGTCCGGTATGTTTTTTTGAAAAAAATATATAGCATCCGAACAAATACTAAATAATATTACTACCATGAACATGATTGTTTTCCCGGAAAATTTCTAGTAAGATAAAATGTAAGTAAACATGTTCAAATCACATATCGCCACCTATGGGATGTTTGTGAATATGTTATGTCATAATAAAATGGACCATAGATCATGTCATTTTAATGAATCATAAAATTAGTTGTTCATCTTATGAAAATATAAGTAGCTTCATTTTGACACCTCAAACACTATTGTTGGTTCATTGATAAATGTTCTACGATAGTTTAAACAAAAAAATATACAGGATGTCTGTGAAGAGCTCTAGGTTGCAATGCCGGTACTATTCCATTAACAATGTTATACATGTGGTCCTCAGTGGTTCAGTGGTTAGAGCGAACGACCTTAAAACGTGATTTGCCTGCATCGCAAGTTTCGCGCCCGGCCATGGCAAACCTAGTATCGCCAAAACCGTTACGTCGTATGTCTGCCATTGAATTGCCGATCTGCACCAAGCGTGTCGCCACAGTATAGTGTTACTACTAGACGGTGGCGACCGTCGACGCCAAGCAAGAGGTTCGGAACCCTAGTACAAAGGCGTGTCCCGTGTAGAGGACAGTCATCCCTCTGCATCCTAAAAGAACACACCTAGTTTGAAAACAATAGCCTCCACACACCCTTGGCTCAGTTGGTTACCTAACCTGCCAAACAAACGACCTTGTATCTTCTACAAGGGTTCGGTTAAAAAGTGTCTCGCATTCACGCATGCAAGTCACAAGACCAAAAGTGACTTAACAAAGTTGCTTCTGTGTGTAACAAAAAGCACTTTCACAGATAATACCCAAGCCCCGATTGGGTTGGTTAAGACTATACACACAAGGTCTGTAGGCTATGAACTCAACTCAGAATTCAGCCAGAAATTCAGCCAAACGCACCGGGATGACCCGTGATTTTGAACAAATGACGTACATCACATTCAGATAACTACATCACACATTTGTCTATCACTACGTCACTCGTATGTTGATAAATGTGGTTGCTGCACCTACTGTACTCAATCATGGATAATAACGTGAAGATTATACACCCGGGAAAATTTTGAAATTTTGTGTGCTCTCTGGTGCAATCGGAACCATTTATAGCACCAATGTCTTTATATAAAACTGTCTGGAATTTCAAACACATTTTAGAGGGATGGGGGTATGGGGTGAGGTTGAACATTCAAAGCCTCCGAACCTTATGCACCCTAGATAGTTTGTGAAAAGCCAAAATAAATGTGGATATAAGCGCAGATACTCTGAAACTGGCCCATTGAAGCTCCGGAGTTGTACAGCTGTTTAAGAGCATTTATTGAGCATTTGTAGAAATCAAACGATTGTATATCATGTTGACTGATCACACAATATAACGTGGTCATCTCTTTTGTTATATGTTGTGTAATACTGACTGTCACAATATGCACTGCGAGATAAGTACGTTGAGCGCATTGTGACTCGTTCAAAAATAAATTAAATCTGTTTTAATAAACTTTTTTTTGTGATATAGAATCATTTGCTTTTTAAATGAATACAAATTTAAGTATCTAAATGCATTCTGAACATAATTCAAATTAAAACGGTATCTTTATGATTTAGATCTATGGAATTAAGATGGATTTTGAAGAATTTCTACACATTGTATATAAATTACTTGCTCACCTGTACCTAATGGATTACCGTAATTATGTGTCAATGTGATACCCAAAAACAGTGTTTGTAAAACTGCCAATTAATAGGTGTAGTCAATATATCTTGTTGATCTGGATAAAACGGGGGGGGTGTTCGCACGGACTATCATGTTATTTGTGTAAGTCAGTGTTTAGAAATAGTAAACGACAGAAGGGCCCCCCTCTTTCTGACCGCCCTGTATACAGCAATATGTGAATATCGGACTCCAATCATGTTATTTGTGTAAAGTTGTTTAGTGATGGATAGGAGCACAGTGCAAAATTGTTTGCATGATACTCAAAAAATCAAGTCTTAATATGTCCATATAAAAACGTTCTGTGGTGCTTCGTTTCTAGTGGATTGATACTTTAGCCACCTGGATAAAAGTGCTATCTAGAGGAGATTTGTATTTTTTTTAAAGTTCTATATTGATCATTATATCTACACAGCTGTGATTTAGGATGCATATGGCAGTTGCAGCTAACTGGTTGGAATGCCAACTTCTGAGTTTGGGGGTGTTGCAAATCTTTCTGTGACTCCATCCACTCTTACATATATATTCCTCTTTTTTGCTAAAAATAGAACATAGAGGCAGGTGGTGTGAGCGATTTAGGTTCTCTAGAGCCTCTAGTTAGTTTAATCCAGTAACAAACAAATTCAGAGTAATACAATCAGGTTGTAATGTTGTTATTTAGTTTACAAGTATACCTGGCATTAGGTAGGAAAATAGTTGAAAAGGAAAAATATGTGTCTGAAGTTTGTCATAAGAACTAAAGATTGTTTATGTACTCAAGAATTGCTGACTATAACCCAGTGATCTCAACTTCTTCACTAATTACCTTCATTAATGGTTGACAATTCACCTTTCTCACTGCAAAAAATGCTGAACTAAATATTTTTTTTTTTTTTCAATTCATTGTAGTAACAGCACTGCCATGGAACATTCAGGAGTCAATGAAGAATCAGAGTGGGGTGCATTGGCATTAGAGAAAAGAATGCACACCCCGCCACCTCTTCCACCACCAGTTCAGCTCCATCAACCAGTAAACAACCAGTGGTTTCCGAATACTCTCTACACATACTCAGAATCTCGAGCATGGTCAAGTTTTAGTGCTCAAACTATGACCAGTCAATCTGGACAACAGTGGCCGATTACCAGTTGGCAGGTCAGCTCCCAACCGACCATGTGTAGTACAACATTGAGTACAACATCTATGCCATCCACAGTACCCACAGTACAGGCAACTGGGTGGCAGGGAGCAAGTTCACTTAGCAGGTATGTACTGTTAAAAACACTTTTGGAATATAAATACTTGTCCAAGTTTTTTCCATTGGTAATTCTGCAGAATTTCTGGATGATGGCATTACAAGCTTGTTAAAAGTAGATGTCTTACTACATGTCTATGCAGGGTATGAAACTCATCAAAATTTGTTCACGGTACACAGGGCCGGGAGCTTCAAAACGTAGCCGGCCCTGGCAAAAAGTGTATGGCCCTTAATTACGATAATATTGAGAACTACCTAAAAATAGCCTACCCACTGGGCCGTGAACTTTTAAAACCAGCCGGCCCGGGCCAAAATTCAGCCGGACCGGGCCGCTGGGTAGGCTCTATTTCATTCCCTGCTCTATGGCACATTATTAATCCATTTTTATTTGATTCCATCTAGGGATGATGCAGAAGATTGGCCCATCACTGGCGATAAAATTCAGCGATGGCAATCTCCTGCTACGTTAGAAGATACTCCAGGATTTATTGATGAGAATATGGACGATGGCATGTTAGCTGATACAGAGGACAGCCTCACCTCAGGTACGTGTATGATAAGAAAATTATGAGAATTTTTGTAAAACCTTATGCTGTAACCAATTCAATGTCATATTGTGTAGGGGTAATAGACAAGGGCGTAGCTATGTGTAAGTCAAAAAGCATGTTTTTATGATTTTATGCTTGACTAACTTTTTAAGATAAAAACAAGAAAACAAGTTGAAAATTCATTAGAAGTTGGTACTGCTATTGTTTAAACATCATTACCCTGTCTAGTTCCCTTATAGAAACAAACTGTGATTAGAGTGAGTGATGGAGATGTCTGTGTGGGTTTACCTTGCAGCACCGACATGCCAGTTCACGACACCACTGAGTATTGCGGAGTATGAGCAACAGGGTCGCGAATACACACAGCAGGCTCTCAAGGACCTACTAGCCTCACCCGAGTACAAGAAAAAACACACGCAGTGCCAAATGTGAGTAGAATTAGAAACAACCTAATGTGATTATATACAGTCATTTCTTAATATTCACAACACATTTAACTTACAAAAACATTGACAGTTTCGTCAACTGCTGTTGACATCTTCAAAATGATTGACTACGCATGACAGGCAGTCAATCATCTTGGCCGCCGCCGCTGAGAAGTAGGTCATAGACTCCTGACAGCTGGTGGGCCCCTTCGTCACAGTTCATGACCTGCCTTTTGGTGCGAATGTGTACTGCCTCATTAATAGATGATTGACTGCCTGTCATGCACAGTCGTTCATTTTGAAAATGTCAACAGCAGTTGACGAAACGGTCAATGTTTTTGTAAGTTAAATGTGTTGTGAATATTAAGAAATGACTGTATATATCCATTCCCAACACGGTGAACATGTTCATGAACCTGATGTGATGACAGCATTTCTTTTACAAATAATCTGTTCCTTTCTTATTTAATAATATGCACATGTAATAACAAATTAAGATTTTTATCTCAAGCTAAGAATCTTAGCATACATATCAAATTCTCTGCGATATTAAATTATTAATTTATATATTTATTTATGCATTTAGCTATGAATTTTAGCAATTAACTATAAATTTATCAGCATAACTAGTAAGCAAGGCCTATGAATCCCAAGTAAAATTGTAATTTGACTTCAATGAATTCTTCTTAATACACAGTAACAATTTTATCCTGACTTTAACATTATATTTATAATCCCCAATTTAAGCATATTGAAAATGTCTGAATGTCTCTGACATGAAAAATGCCATTTTCATGTAAATGTTCACTATGATGTAAACCAATCAGAATATTAAAATTTACAATGTGGGTCTGGCAAAAAGTGTACCATTCCTATAATTTTTAATCTTTATATTCAGTACCAATTTTTAGTTATTATGGAAAATGTTACATCTTTCTATTATCTTCTTCCTATTGTAGGTGTTGGAATATCTGGTTTGACGGACAATCACGACAAGATTGTGTGGAATGTGGAGGTTTTGCGCTCGAGCGACCATGTCCTATCTGTAACGGCCGATGTGGTGCAGTGTGGAACAGAGATGTAGACATGGTAATCATGGTTGTTCTGTTAAAATGCTATAACATTAGAACCGTGTATGGTAATACAATGTACACTCTTCACAGTAAATATCTTTATTAAGAAGTAAGTACATTATTGATCATTATACATGAAACTTGTTTCGTGGCATACCGGTATCGGAATAGACATAGACATATTGCAATAGACAAAAGCACAGAAATACGACGTGCACATTGATAATGATTTTCAGTAATCAATTCTTATGCAATGTTATTGAGTTACTTAATCTTCCCCATCTTTCTAATGATTGAATGCAGCTATGTTTAAAGATAATCAAGGACAGATTAATCGAAGTTTGCAAGGAATAAAAGACGGTCATTTTCATGCAAAATTACTTTACATATTTCATTAATCGGCAATCAATAGCTTGTTCTTTCCTTTGCCTTGCCCCAGTTGTACTGCAGCTCTTGTACTACCAGCATAATTTTGTTTGTAACCTATACAGGAGTTCATGTTCATCAAAATCTACTACCTTTCCAACAGACATTCTGTTCTCAAATTATTAATGATCCATTTGCATAGCAGCTATTAAAATTCTAACTCAATCCAATTCAATAGTTATCCTTAACAGACTGGTGCTAATTTGAAACTACTTTTGAAACTAAAATTGCAATTAACTTTAGTTCTTGTATATTTGTGAACTGTAAATCACATGATCATCAGAAGTTCAATATTCAAAACAAAACTGTGAATCTTTGCAGTCTCATAGTCAACATGAAGCCCACTGGGATGGCAAATGTGCTCTTCCACTGGAACAACAGCAAGGTTTTATGCTCACACAATTTAGGGAGCAAGGAACAGAAGAAGAACTAGTGCAAGACTTTGCGGAACTTAAATCTAGCTGAGAATGACTTAATGTTTGTGTGTAAATATTTGCGTGCGTAGTTGAAAATTTTGCTAGGAATCTTTTAAGTTTGTGGCATTATTGTTTTAATTTTTTATTAATGTTGAATGTCAAGCGAGACAATTTACTTTTATATTCTGAAAAATTGAATGTTACACAATCTGCCAATATCATGATCTTATATTGTTGTATAATGGAACTGTAAATATATTGATTTGGGGGCAATTTTGGTGCATTTGACTATGCATGAACTATTTAAACATGTGATATATTTTTAAATAAACTAAAATGTAAATATGCAAATATTCATGCTCGATAGTTCATTTTGATTGTATATTTACGCTGATAATACAAGCAAAGAAACTGCCATTATTATCTAATCTATTTGTTAATGATAATTTAGTTTTAAATACTTCTATCAGCGTGGTTTCTAATATTGATGTGTATGAGCGATAATTTTTACGTATTTTTATATGCATGCAACTTGTAAATTTGATTCATGTAACAGCAGAGATACGGTTAGGAAATTGCAGTATAAAGTGTATACTTGCTACAAATTGTCTAAGCGCAAGTTTCTGTGATACATGTAAATGGATTTTTAATTCTAGCAGTAGTAATGTGGATGTTCGTTTTACACAGCTATTCTTAAAATCATGTGAAGTATTAGAAATCATTCATACCTAAATAAATGGATCTCATTTTATCTTACCAAAAATAGTTTCTTAAACATATTCACAATTCATCCCACCATCATATTTAGACTATATCAAAATCTAATCAATTGTAATTCTTATATGTACATACTCGTTTGTGTAAAAACCAGGCTGACCACCCAATTGACAATTTTTCCCTCTTTGGATGGTCATATTCAGTTTTTTTTTATGTTTGTCTACAACCTAATAATGATGTACATGTATTTACTATTTACATTGTGTACCATACTTTTCCTTCGTATTCACCTCCTAAAGACGGTCTTAGTGTATATAGGCTAGCTCTTGTCTTTAAAATATTTGAGTAAAGTACAAGTAAGAATTAAAGTAAAGTACAACTAAAAATTAGCATTTAGAAAATAAGACCAGAATATATTTCCTAATTTATTTTTGTTTAATCAACAATGTTTGAAGGTATATTCTATGCGATGTTTGAAGGTATATTCTATGCGTGCAATTAAAAAAAATACATTGCTTAATCTACAGTCATAATAACTACAAGTACAACTAAGAATTAAAGTAAAGTACAACTAAGAATTAACGTTTAGAAAATAAGAAAAGAATATATTTCCTAATTTATTTTTGGTTCATCAACAATGTTTGAAGGTATATTCTGTGCGTGCAATTAAAATAAAAAACATTTCTTAATCTACAGTCATACTAACTACAAAAACATCATTTGCTAAAGCGGATACAAAACTGGAAAACCATGCTTAGTTCACATGGTATCTACATTAATAATCATTCATGATCCATACAATACCAGGGTATACACCATTGAAAAAATCAACACATTTTTTATCACATTTAAATGTTTTCAAGTTCTTTCAAAGTTATGAAATCTTTCAAACTTTGAGGTAGCACTAAAGTTTGAGCTTTCTTCACTGGCTGTGCACCAAGCAACTTTCTTATTTCAATTCGACAAAGCTGTTGCAGAGATAAAGGTTTCTGAGCAAGTCTGTATAAATCACAAACTTCACTTGCGTTTTCTATCAATGACAACTGGGCAAGCAACATTTCAATTTGTGCCGTGTTCTCATGTTCTGCATCAGATCCTGCAAGCAGCAGCATTTTCAACAGACGCGGACTTGATATATTAAGTGCAAGTTCCACTAGTGAACAAGCTTTCTTTTGTGGACCATTACCTACAAGACTGCCATGAAATCCTACATTGCAGTTTGCCTGCAGTAACAATTTCACATTATCAAATGCCTGGACACTGACAGCTGCAAAAATAGGAGTTTGATTAAGCTCTGTGACAGGATCTAGAACGAGGTTCTCATGCTCAAGTAATACTCTCAAAGCTTCTGTAGCCTTACTATTTGTACCTAATAAATAGATAGGCGTAACCAAATGTCGAGACTTAATATTTGGATTGCAATTTGATTTTAACAAAAGCTTTATCATTTCAGTATTTGGGACTTTGTGATGACACGCACAGTGAAGTGGAGTATTCCCACTAATATCTACTGCATTAACATCTGCTCCATTTTCAATCAATACTGATGCTTCTTTGACCAAGTTGACATGGACAGCTATGTGAAGAACGGTTTCGTAGTCCGAATTGCATATACCTAATTTTGCATCAATCATAAATAAGTTGAACAACTCATTACTTGGTTCAAAATAAAGTGCTTTCATTAGAGGTGTGTCACCCATGCAATCGCTAAAATTGACATCTGCACCAACTGAAAGCAGCAGTTCTGTGAGCTCAATGCTGCCAGTTTTAGCCACAGCGTGCAGTGCAGTTAGGCCATCTTCATTGGCTGCATTTATATCACACCCAAAATTGATAAGTAGGTTAGCTAATTCATTTTCTTCTTGTTCGCAGCACCATACTAGGAAAGGGTTTCCATTTGAATCTTTTCCATTAGGATCTGCATCTGGAAATGTGAGAATTTGACATTGTAAATCAGTCGATATTCTTCCAAATACATGTATCATTAACGCTTGATTACAAAATATACTACCTACACCAATTAAAGCACAAAGCAGCCAATTTACTTAGACATGAATGATTCTTCTTTCAAGTCTTTAGGGCTATATCGCATACAGTAGCTTCTGTAACTAGGACACTGGACCACTACATCTTTGGCATCTATTCATGAGGCATTTAACATTTTCTCAGGATGGCATATTGTACTCTGCCTTAATCAAGTGCTTGACGAAAAATGTGTCTACATTAAGGGTACGAGGTCCACATGTACACGACACTATGTGATATAGCCCTCCGATAAAATCATCTTTAATCTACACAAATACAATGATTACAATATATCCATACATAGATAATTTGTTGATAAAACATACCTGCGAGAAGAAGCGTTTGGGCATATTTAATTCTCTTTTCTTGGTCAAGATCAGTGTCACCAATCAACACCTTCAGGGCTTCAGTGATTCCATGGCGGTCAGATTGTGTTCTACGATTTAGATGAACTTCTAGTGAATAATTATCTTCTCTATAAATTGCTATGAGGAATTTGTTCATATCAAATTTGACACTTTTAAAAAGAAATTTTAGCACTTTCGGACTTTCCGGAAGTGAGTTTCACAAATGGCAAAAAATAGCTGTGAACAAACCCGATAAATTAGTTATTTAAAGCTGTGACACTTTTAAAAAGGTGCCTATTTGTACAGTCCTGTTTAATGACATTTTTCGTGCAGAATTTTCCAAGTTCATGGTTATCATTAGCTCTGAAAGATCAAAAGGCCATTCATTTCATCTATATCAATAATGATTTCCAATATATTGTTTTATATAGATCTATTGTGTAAAGTGTGATGCATTTAAAAATAACATAACGACCTCAACGGTTACACATTTCTTATTGATACAGCAAGATGGAAGCTTATCATAACATTTAGGTGAGTTGGCATTAAAAATATCATAAAAGACAGCTATACTGAAATTATCACCCTACTTATGATGAACGATGTAACACAATATAAGATGTTTTTTATACTGGAGTAATTTTTATGAATTATTGTCCCTCTAAATTCTCAATCCAACCCTTCATGAAACTTTATTCTGTCAAATATTGGAAAATGTTAAGATTAGGGGGCGACCATCATTAATTGTACAGGGGGGCGGTCATTTGGTGTTGACGAGATTGATAAAAAATGAACGCCCTGCCTAACTCTATGTTGAAATTGAATGCCCTCCCCATATGAACTGCTCGAGCGCACCCCCCCGCGCCACACACACATGAATAAATATGATCAATGATATACTTTTGTATTGATATTGGATAGATTCGCTGAAAACTGTTTAAAGAATATTGCAATGAATCATTCACTGTCAATGGTCAATGAATACATATTTAGCAATCTAGAGTATCAATTGTTGCACGTACTGTTGGCCATTCGCACAATCCATCCGTTTACGTCTGATGTGAACACCCCCATTATAGAGGTTACCTAATTTTACGTCATACGTAAAATTCATGGTTTATGTGCACTGCCAGTTTTAGCGATTGGTGATCTATTTAACTTGTTGACATTACATTACAGTTAAATCCAAAAGCATACCTATTGCAGGAATGCATCAATTCGCGACAAAAGTGCTTTTAAGTTGGAGAATTGAGTGCACTACCTCTCACTTTGAATTAAAATTGAGTGCCTTCCCTTCTGTGACCAAAGAAAATTTGAGAGCCCTCCACCCAACCACCCACCCACCCTCACAGACATACCCGGATAAATATGATCAATGACATACTTTCGTATTGATATTGGACAGATTCCCTGAAAACTGTTTAATGTGTATTGCAATGAATCATTCACTGTCAATGGTTTAGCAATCTAGAGCATCAATCGCACGTACTGTTCGGCCATTCATACATTCCTTCAGTTTACGTCTGGCGTGAACTCCCCCGTTATAGAGGTCACCAAATTTTTTGTCACACGTAAAATTCACGGTTTATGTGCATGGCCAGTTTTAGCGATTGGTTATCTATTTGACTTGTTGACATTACATTACAGTTAAATTCCAAAGTATGCATATTGCAGGAATGCATCAATTTGTGACAAAGGTGCTTTTCAGTTGGAGAATTAAGTGCACTCCCTCTCACTTTGAATTAAAATTGAGCGCCCTCCCTTCTGTGACCAAAGAAAATTTAGAGGCCCCCCCCCCCCCCCACCACCACCACCACCACCACCACCACCACCACCCTATCCCCCATCCTTATCTATTTGGGCTTATTACTTATTGAAAATAAGCCCTTATTCAAAACCACCAATAATCCTGACAGATTTTGGAAGCTCTTGTCTAATCAATTCAACAGAGCAGCAAAAAGTTTAACTGTCAATCAAACTCAGCAGCAACCAATGAGAGTGGCTGTTGCTTTCATAGGAATTCTGTGACTTTTTAACCCACTTTGAGGATGTCCCATTCAAATTTGTAAGTAGCAATATCAGCAACGTTAGCACAGGTTAAGTTTTTTTAAATGTACCTATTTTGTTATATTCAATGTTTGACTTGGTACACACTCTAAATCAAGAATTATGAAGTTTATATACGATAACCAAAACAAAAATTTAGAACTTTCACTCTTGTTTACAAATTCATGATCTTCAATTACTCTCAAAAAGAGGGTCACGCCGTATGTACAATAGACGTACAAATCATACGTTGTGCGCGCCACAATAACTGGCACACGTTTCACCTCTGTGCACCACGTTATTGCTGCACGTAATTCACTCCACGTTCTACGTTATATGCTAGTCTGTAACTGAACATTTACAAAGATGCTATGTAAACAATTAGTTCTCGAAAGCACATGTATGAAGAGGGGTTGATAGAAGCACGCACTGTGATTGGCTAGTCCTTATTTGGCTCACTGACCCAGTTCTGATCTACTGCCACCAAAAGGAGCTCAGTTGGCCCACGCCTCATACCATGAACACCGGACTTTGAAGGCTGAGTGAATGGGAAAAGCATGAAACCCACGATGCGCCCTCCCACCAAATGACCACCGCCCTGTACAATTAATGATCGTCGCTATCTTATGAGATTTATGGATTTACGTTCACTAGTTTTCACATTGTCTTTTTTCTTCTCTTTTTCAGCCTAGACATTCAAATATATATTATATTAATTTTTTAACAAACAGTTTTTATATTTTGTTTCCTACAGCAGGTCCCTTGGAGACAACATGTTTAAACTAGAATCTTATGTTACCCCATTTTTGATGGGGTATATTGATAAATATGTAAAATTGAAGCAGGAAGATTTCCAACTATCTCTGTGGGGTGGTGATGCAGTTTTAAACAAATTAGATTTGAGGCTCCATGAAATAGAGAGAGCCAGCCATTTGCCAATCGAATTTAAGTGAGTCACAATTTGAAAAAATATTACTATTATAATGAGATGATTTTGAAGGCTCTTTTCTGTTTGAGCATTATTCTGTTGTTCTTGTGTTATCAATATGATGTACTGAATGCTGTAAAGCAAAATTTCTAATGTTGTAGGAGTGGCTTCATTCATGAGTTGCGTTTACATGTTCCATGGACACGCATTACATATGAGCCTGTTGTCATAACTATCAACACCATTGAGTGCATTGTATGTTTGAAGAACAGCAGGGACTCCGAGCATGGATCTGAATCAAGTACATCTTCTTTAAAACGTAGTTCGACAGTAAATAAATTGAAACTGAAAAAGGGGGAGCCACCTCCCGAGGAATATCCACCAGGATACTTACAGGTGTGCAGATATTTAATGTTTATCAAAAGAATATTTTGATGACTAGTAACTAGTAATTATTAAGTATTGGAGTACAAATAGCTGTGCATTTTTATCTAATGTGCTGACAGCAAGTTCAGAACTACACATTTTCAATCATAACTAAAAAATTGTAATGAATATAAAAATAGAATTATAGAAATGAAACGCTATTTTTTTGCCAGATTTACATTGCAATTTTGATTATTCTGATTGGTTTACATAATAGTGAACTCTTACATGAAAATGGCATTTTTCTAGTGTCTGTGAGAGACAGAGTCAGACATATTGAACAAGTCAAAATTCGGGATTAGGTAACAAGATTGGAACAGCAATGTTTATATTTTTGATTTGCATACACATGGGTAGTCACATAATTGGTGATACATAAATGTGTATGCAAATCAAAAATATAAACAAATTTGGCTGTTCCAATCATGGTGCCTAATCCCCAATTTTGACTTGTTCAAAATGTCTGACTCTGTCTCTCACAGACACTGGAAAAATGCCATTTTCATGTAAGTGTTCACTATTATGTAAACCAATCAGAATAATCAAAATTGCGATATAGATCTGGCAAAAAAATAGCGTTTCATTCCTATAATTTTTATTTTGATATTCATTACCATTTTTTAGTTATGATTGAAAATGTATAGTTCTGAACTTGCTGTCAGCACATTAGTACTATTTACTAATGTGTATAGATAAGCACTTGCTTAAGGTCCAACATCTCAGATTAGGTTATGTCCCCTCAAATGTCTTAAAGATAATGCTCAGCCAAAATAATCTGGTAAAGCCCAGTATGAATGAACACTGCCTTTTTCATTGCAAGTGTAAGGAAAAATAATATTTCTATTCTCCACATTTATTAGTTAATACACCTTTAATAAAAATACCATGCCCTCTTGCTAACTGAAACACAAGTTCACGTGATATTGCATAATTGAGTGATTTTTGCCAGACTACCATGGATTTCTAATGGCAGACGACACAATATATAGGGTTAACATTGGCGAGATGAGTGAGCTCTTGTGTGCACCGTCCAAGTTAGGTCTGACGAAAATCATTCAGTTTACATTTCCAGCTTTCACGTGTTTTGATATGTATTGGCCTCTAATTGTGTAGTATTTGAATTGCTGTAATACTTTAATGCGCTGTTTAAATGAAAGAAACTTTCAAAACACACTGACCTAATCATATTGCTTCTATACAAGCATGTTTGTTCGGCCACTGAGCATAACCTTTAAGTGAAAATTAAATGGCTAATGTTGGATTTTGGCTACTGATGTACACAGATCTAATCTGCAGACTCTCAATTCATACATTTACGCATGACATATCTACGTGGTTTGTACGGCCCTATGATGCTTTCTTCACAATCTAGTCTGTTTCACACAGTAAATTCAAACTATAATGCAGGGACAGGTCAAATATAAATAATTTTATCATTCTCAAAATAAGTTATTTTCATTCTCAAAATGAGTTGTTTTGTATACAATATTCACTAACGCGCATATTACGTAGAATACTGAATGAGGGACGTGTTACAACATACGGATGATGCGCACTCTGTTATTTTCTGAACACTGCAAATGTCCTTACGTATGACTGCATGTGCACTGCTTAGAAATGTTTGGGGTCAAGGTACAAATATGTCCAGTGGTGCAGCCTAGTGGGCAGAGCCTGGTTCTGAAGAGGATCAGTAAGCTGGCCAAGTATGAAGGGGTCTCTCATATTGGGTGATTGGTGTAATAGATAGCAAGCCTGCCTACATGTAATAGACAGGTAGACTGGGTAGAATGAGAGGTTGTGAGTTGGAATATACAATCATCCAAAGCTTTTTACAAGCTTGCCCAGAAAATTTCACTATTAGCTTATTTTGTTCCTATGATTAAATGTCACTAGTTAGAAATATCATGTAAATTGTCCAAGAAATTAAGACACGGTACATATTTATTTTTATTTTCAGAGTTTACTGAAGCGAATAATGAATAACATCAACATTGTTGTCAACAACCTTATCCTGAAGTTTGTGGAAGATGACATAGTTCTTTCCGTCAATGTCAAGACAGTGGAATCATTCAGTGTAGATAAGGTGGAGAGAACTACTTTCATACATCAGTTATGAAATATAATTCAGCTGTATCAAATTCATGTAGAAGATGATTATCAAACAAAATATTTATGTTGAAGGTTTCATCATTTTTTCATTTTATTCAGGACTGGACTCGTGCGTTCATCGATCTCACATACCCAGAGATGGTGCTGCGCAGAGTCATCAACTTTCATGACCTCACCATTTGTCTTGACAAAAGAAATGCTAGTGGAAAAATTGAGGTCTATCAGGATCCTCTGCTCTACAGGTTCACAGCTGCCTTTTTTCTTTTTTTTTAACACTCCAACCTCTTAACATGTATGAATTTTATTTCATCTGAAACAGTTAAAAAGTGATAAAATAGGATATATTCAGTGTGGATTTTGTATTTTGTAATTTGTAGTTATTTTATGTGCTGCAATCTGTGTATATATCTTGGTTGGCTGACTGTGTCTCCAATGCAGGTGTTCACTGACATGCCGCATGCATATGCAATACGACCGCATGTCAGCCAAATCTGCCTACTACACCAAAGTAAGCTTCATGTGCGACAAACTGGACTTGTCGCTCACAGACACACAGGTGAGAGAGTCCACTGAGCCAGCTCAATACTTTACGTTATCACAACCTTTGCTAAATTTTCTTACAACATTTGGTTTTCAAGGGATGTCAGGGTCTTTCGTCGTAATCTTTTAAGACCTGTTGGGCGATGATGATACAGTGTATCTTAGGATTCTATGATCCATCCATGAAAATGCTTTGACTAAACAAATGCTTTGATCATATGAACCATTATCCTCCTGACAAGTACCCTCCTTTGTCATTCATATGATTGAATGACTATTTATTCAAATGTATTAAGTAACAATGAATTGACAAAACTAAATGTCCTGAAGCATCAATAATTCTTGCAAGTCAAAGCACAGTGTAAGCCATTGATCATCTACTACAGATTACAAATCCACGTACGTTGCAGGTGCCCATGTTTTTCCGCCTCATCGAGCTGTGTCTGGCCATCTACTATGGCACACTGGACCTGGGAGGTTCCTCTGGCTCCGATATCTTCTTGGACGCAGAATCCGAGGTCAACCTCTCTGATCTCAAGGCCAAACATGCAGGTCAGTTAGTGCAACATTTAAGGCTCTTGTTTATCAGGAATTAAAAAAACTGTGTGAAAAGTTATTATATTTTCAGCATGAACGGTGTATGGAAAACTTGAAAGTATATCACCAAAGTATTAAAAAAATGTCTGGTTTAAAGAAACCCACAATACTCCCTTTACAGTCAATTGGCATGGCTTTTCCTGACTTGACTGAACCTAAAATGCACCAATTAATCCAACAACAATTCTACGATGATGCTCTTAGAGAGCTTTGATATACATGTATTACTGTTGTTGACTATTCTGATGATCTCGATGTTACAAACTATACTGAAGATCACTTTGTACAACTTCTAATTGTGAACAATAGGCTAATATCTTCGATGTACTGATAATAACGCTGCATGTGGCCTGTTGCAGCGTCTGGGTCTGGCGGCTGGGGCAGCTGGGCGTGGTCGTACGTCCCCGCCGTGTCCTCGGTCACCGACTACCTGCCGGGGATGCCCGACTACGGCTACGAGGACGACGACGCCTACACCGGACCCCAGCTGCTCGCCATTGGCTTCTATTGCGCACGGGCATCTGCTGTCTTCAAGGTGCATGCACACACACATGGACACTGCCTCCTGCACACACGTGTACCCTACATTGTGCCTGTGCCTGTGCACGCGCTAAAATGAAGTGCATAACTTCCATAATCCAAAATTCTTTCATGTACACACATCTGTTTTTTTTGTTCTTTTGTTATATGCTATTTTCTAAACTGCAATGAAAAAAAATTCTAGCTTGCGTAAAGAACGTTTTTATTGTTACCTTTTCAGTTGACAGAGACGATCCGCGAGGCTGCGTTTTACGGCTCTCCCAAGGTGACATTCAAGCCGTGCATCCGGTGGGAGGTGATGGGCATTGCACTCGACATCAGCTTGGCAGGTACAGAACACATTGTCATACACACACACTGAAATAAACTTTCTACATATAGTACATTATTCACAGCGGGAAAATTATTGCCATTGCCCCAATTGTTCATTTACAATAATGTTAAACCAACAGTTCCAATTTCTGTTCTCCATACATGAGCATCACTTTCTGCTCTGTTACACTATTTGAGTTTTTCAGCATATAGTATGATGTGAAATTGATTGACATTTTTTCATATCTGTGTTAAACATATATCATGATAATAGCTGGGAAAGCTTTACTTAAGCCTCGTTTGAACTTTGATCATACTAACAGAAATCTTGATCGATTTCATCAGAAATAACTGAATTTTGAATTGTTTTGTTGCCTTTATTTGCTGTCTGACTGAACAACAGGAGGTAATATGTTAAACAAAATTTGTTAATTCTTATGTATGGTTTGGTTTTGCTTTATTTCTTATCTTTAAGTATATGAAAATGATGTGGACTCATGGGTAGTTGTGGTGGGGGAGAATTTATAGTACAGAAAATCATTTACTTGCATTAACTTAACCAACCAATCATTGACATGGTTTTTACTATCATTTGTACTAAAGTAAAAATTCTAAATCACTTTGCTACAATTCAGCAGTTACTCTCTTCATTTTTAAATGCAAGCAATGGGCCTGATGCAGTGATGCTGGAATGGTTGATTTCTTGATATCATTGATCTTTCAACATGTTAATACATGGCATGATTTCTATGCAGACATAATAATTGTGGTTTCTCTTGTACTGTATTAAAGAGCAAATTGATGTCACAAGCTTGTGTTTTCAGAGCTGGAGTTTTTCAATGTGCAGCTTGGTGTGACGTCGACGCGTATGTACGCCGAGGGTGAGGCTCTGACCCCCGGGGTCAGGGACGTCGACAACACGGGCCGTGTACGTATTGTGCTGTATACTATTGAGTCATTTGCTCAAGAACCCTTACCCTATTGTACAAACAAAGGCTGTTTGATTTTAGTCATTATGACAATGCCACAACAAAGAAGTCGTGTAGCATCAGCTGTGCTATATGCAGGCATCAAACCTGAAAACATGACAGCTCAGCAGAGCATAGCAAAAGACAAATAACCATATTTCAGTCATCAAAATGTGAACTTGAACATAGATGCAAAAATGTGTGTTTTAGCCTTCAAAACTGTAACATAGACACAGGGAAACATCTGTTTGTCGTTTTGTGCAGGACCCATGTTTCTTGAAGGCGGGAGACACCACTGTGCCTATAGAGTCCAAACCGGTCAACTTCCTCACAGCATCACTGTTTGACCCAAGCAGCCCGGAAAATAAGGCCGAAAAGGTTAAGTTCAACCTTGACAAACAAGTGCATGTGGAAACGGCCACTGAGAGCTTCGCAGAGAAGAAGTTTGGGGCGCTTTGGTTCGACTACCTCTATACCATGGAACTTCCTGAGGATGAGGATATGGCAGGTAGGAGGAAGTGGCTGATGAAGTAACAATACAATTATAAAGTATTCTAGTAACTTGGTATACAGCATATGGATTCATGTTATCTTGTCTTTTCTTTCTTTTGCTGTTCACTATTCCAAAAAACAATCAAACCTTTTCATTTACATATCTTTATTAACATGTTTCAAGTCAACAGACTCCTTTTCAAATTTGTTGATGTTTACATTACCATGATAGTACTATATAAACCACGATATAAAAAATATTAAGAACTATTCAGAAATACTGTTGTCATATTTCTGAATAGTTCTTAATATTGTGTATATCGTGGTCTATATAGTACTATCATGGTATTGTAAACATCAACAAATTTGAAAAGGAGTCTGTTGACTCGAAACATGTTAATAAAGATATGTAAATGAAAAGGTTTGATTGTTTTTTGGAATAGTGAACAGCAAAAGAAAGAAAAGACAAGATAACATGAAACAACACAATTACCCTTGTAATATGATTCTTAATATTGACTTCAAGAAACAACAACGAAAAGAACAAATAAGTGCATTGCTAGCCATTTAATTCAAAGTTTTTGTTTTGTAAACAATAAATGCATGCTTGATATTATGTCATTGGATGATTTACACTTTCACATGGGGGTATTGTCAGATGGATTATACTTGAATTTAATAGACTATTTTAATTTCACCTTCTCATGACCATGGAGTATCTGACACAGTATAATAAAACTGTCAATACGATGTCATACAGTAGAACCTCTCTATTAAGACACCCCAACTAGTCACAATAGAAAATCAGTCTCTTTTTGAAGTCTTAACATAATTATAGAGGTGGTGTCTTTATAATAGAGGTAGTCCCCTCATAGAAGTGACCTCCTCATGTAAAGTTTTAATCAGATGTTCGACGGTAACGGTATTCTACGTTTTTGTATCTACCCCCGCTAGCCACCGACAGCAAGTCGTCGATCAAGACTGACGACTCCGGCGGCGCGGCTGGGGTGCCCGAGAACGCGATGGAGGCATCCGCGATGCGCCTCGTCGTGTTCCCAGTGCAGCTGGTGGTGAGCGCCAGCGCCGTGCAACGCTCGCACAAGTTCCTGCACTGTGTGGGCGCCGGCGAGTACAGCACGCCCTACAGCCGGCAGCCGCAGGCGCTTGGTACGTCACCGCTAACACTCGCCACTGTTGACTGAGTGTCCATATAATTAGACAGTTGCACCAGATTAATAGTACATTGGCATGCAAAACGATTCAACAAAAAAGCTCCCTGAGGAGTATTCAGTGTCAGGAATGTTTTTCTTTTTCTTTAGCTCTAGACTGCAGGAAATTGAGAGTGGTTGTTGCTGTATTAGCCTATAAATGTATCTGCTTGAATGCTTTAAATAATATTGATGCTCCCAATGGCACAACCTAGTTTACTTACATAAAATCTCCAAGGAATTATTCAGAAAACAGAAATGCCCTTTACCAATAGGTCACTGTAAATGAATATGCTATTGCTGAGCACTGTATGATTCTTTTCATGCATATGGGTCATTGACTATGACATTTAAAAATGAGGCCTATTACCATACAATAATTTTTTCCCAAATAAAATGTGATGAAATTACGTACATCACATATACCAATAAGCCTTATGTTGTAGTCAACATGGATGTTGCATGAAAACAGACACGAAGTTGTACGAATCTTCTAGAATGTTACGAACAATGCAGTACGAACAATGCAGTGGCAAATTCAGGCTTTCCCGTCAGTGGGGCCCTGTACATGTATATCCAAATGTGCTAGAAACACACCCACGACCGTCTGTCTGGAACAAAGTCAAAACATACAAAGATGCACCAGGAAGCAGCACATGATCTGAGTACTTCCGTGGCCAAGTGGATAGGGAGTTGGACTCGTGACCAGAAGGTCATGAGTTCGATTCCCGGTCGGTTCTGATGGTGGGTGTTGAGCAAATTTACCTCTAACAGATTGCACACTGCTCCGTGGTACCTACACGTTAAATAGGTACAGGTCAGGCGAGTGAACGCAAATTTATGTTAGTGATTAGCAGGTCTGCGCTATGGTAGCGATGTGCTGTATGCTCCCCGGGGAGTTGAGAAAGATATAGTGTGACAAGATGCCAATTACCTGGTGTAGATGTAGAGTCATCTGATCCTTCGGGGAAGAAGACCATAAACCAGACATTTACATTTACATTTACACAATCTGCCACTGACTGTCTCTCCACGCGTGTCTCCCACAGACCCGACTGAGGACGCTGCGAGCGCCGGCGCCGCTGCGCCCCCCACGGAGGCGGACGTGGCGCGGCTGGAAGCATTCGTGCCGCGCCGCTCCTACACCGTGACGGTGCTGCGGCCCCAGGTCGTCGTCCTCGCCAACGACCTGCCCGACTACGACGTGACTCGGCGCAGGGTCACCACCAGCAGGCACGCACGCAAGGTGGGAACAGCATTGTCTTGTTGTTGAACAAATTCGTTAGCTGTGTTCATTCATATAATACAGAACTTTCTTCGTAGCAACAGCTATCACAATTTACAAATATATAACTCAATATTTCGGCAACACATCCGTTTGCCTTTCTCAAGAGTGTGGAGTCCACACTCGGGAGAAAGGCAAACGGATGTGTTGCCGAAATATTGAGTTGTATATTTGTAAATTGTAATAGCTGTTGATATAAAGAAAGTACTGTATTATGTCATTATCTCGATATTGTTTATCTCGAATGTTCTTATCTCTGGGTTAGTTTTATTTCCCTTTTCGACCATATTAGGAACATATATCAATGGTTATCTGGAATGTTGGCGTTCTCAAGCATTTAATTGTTATCCAGACAGATTCGAGATGACGAGTTTCTACATTACATATAATATGTATGCGATTTTGTGGACCTGCAATTATTGTTGTCTTTATGTCTTCTTGACATTGCGTTTTGGTCGCTGTTAGGTTGATTTAAACATTTTATTTCAAAAATGAAAAAAGGTTCGATGTGGCAACAGGATCATAATTGAAGGTAGATGATTGGCTACAGCTTCAGGAGTTACTTGAAAACTTTCTGAATTTCAGGAAATAAGGAAAATTTTATTTTGCACTTGAACAATGTTTATTCTACTCTAATGAATTATGTAGTCAATAGTCATTGGTGCGATGGTAGTTGTTTTAAACTCTCATGTCTTAATTATTCACTTCCACTTTTATAAATGAAATTCTAAGTAAGAAATGTGGGTATGTGTGCAATGCTCATTCCTAACATCTTGACAAGGTAGGGAGAACAAATGTACTAAAAATAGCATTAGGCAAGACAATCCATCATATTACCATATTCAAGGTATTAATGCTAAAACTATTAACAAAAATAATAGTGTCACTAGCTTAAATTGAATAGTACATATAATAACTTATAATGTGATTTTGAAATGCCTTTATGTTATTGCCAGTTTCTTACAAAAGCTTATAAGAACAGTGATAGCTCACATAGGAAGCATGACACTAAGACAGTTTCATTCTCTGGTAGTGCGATTCAATATACACAAAACCACTACTGTTACTTTTTACAAGGTGGTCATAGTGTTGGTCTTTGTTTTATAAGTATCTAAACTAAAAATTTACAACAATCTCCCTGCTATAAGACATCGTGCACTACAGTTATTAAACCCCGAAGTGGATTGTTTCATATATGAACTGACAATGGTCATAGCTAATCATCACCACATGCAATCACTACGCTTAGAAAAGTACCTGTAAGAGACACTATTTCATCTTTAGAAATTCTAAACCAATACACTTGATGTTCAATCTTGTTAGATTACTAGTGTCATGTCTATAATATTTGACCAATATTATCTACAGTGCATAATTATCTTGCCTTGAAATTTTGTCTGGTGACAGTTACATTGATGTTGTCCCATAACATGGACCAGCAGGAGGGAAAGTTCTGCTCCCTCTTCAGGTCACTGGCAACAGTGAAGAGTAGAAAGTGAGAAAGTGAATTACAGGGTGAATTACAGCCCCCTTTTGGAGCATGCTTTGACAAGTGTTTGTGGTGCTGTTAGCTGGATGTATTTGTTCATGATTAAAACTAAGTATCTACTCTTCAGGGCAAACAAAGTTGTTTGAGTGCTTGATATGTTTGAAAATATGTATATTGAAGCAAATGGGCAGACCATTGACACCCTTGTTCCAGACAGGTGTATTAAAGAGTGGAAAAAAAAGAAGATGATGAAAGATACATATTGGTGAAGATAATGGACCTATTTTCTATATTTGCTTTGGTGACTTCACTGACTAGTAAGGCTAGTAATAAACACCAAAAACAACTTTTGTGCATGTTTTCAAATTTATTTATTCTTACAGTCTACACTAAAATAGTATGCTTTGACTTTAAATGCATGCTGCTTAAAACAGCATTCAATTAAAAAATATAGCTCTAAATTCTTAACAATAACAACAAAAAATTATAATGAATATGATCTTTATTCCAAAGACCATTTAAATAACAAAAGTTTATGTACATAATATAACAAGGTATAACAATATCAAAGATATTCTATTTGAAAATCTTCAAAACATTTGAATGCCTGAGGCCCAAGAGTTTAAATGATTGTCACGTTTATAAAGAATGTAGTTATGTCAGAGGGTGGGTCTTAACATGGCAGAAAGCATAGGATAACATGGAATTATATCTTTTATAACAAAATGAATAATCCAATAATTTTTCCAACTCCTTTGGTTATGACTACTTATACGTTTCTTGTGCTTGCAAACATTTACTAATACAATAATCATTTAACCTGCATTACACAATTACTCAATCACATACAAATCAACTCATGATAAAGTCACAATGCCATTCATAAACCAACAATCAACAACAACTTAATTTCACACATCACTCACTGAAACACTTTTTTGGAATCTGAGGTTAAACTGAACCTTATGTATTAGATGGCTGTAATGTTCCCCTGCGGTTGCACCTGTCACACACTTTCCATCACAGACATTCTCCACTCCGTAGCTGTGTCGATTTTAAATGCCACAACAGTATAACTGATACTATCTGTAAACAAGCCGATGTGTCACACGCTGCCAGCGTCCGAGTCGCTCTCCTCGTCCTCTTCTATCTCCTGCTGCACGGAGATTGCATACGTGACGTACGCATCGCGAGCGTCTCGCATCGTGGCCAGGAACAGCTTGAGTGGCTGCAGCATTGGTCGCCCGCTGACCCCCCACTCCGCGGGGTCAAGCTGGGTCACGGCTGCGCGGTACCGCGCCTGCACAGTCTCGATCCGCTGGCTCAACTTTGTAGCCTCGTCACATGCACGCTCAAACTTCTCCTCCAGGCGGCGACGCTGAAAGTGGTGACATGAATGTCTAAATGTGCTGTTTTAGAGTTTTTGGTATCCATGCTATTGTTAGTGTATATCTGATGACTTTACATTTGCAGTACAACAACTTTACTAGTATGTCTAAACCAGGCAGTTGACATCCTCGTAATTTTTGTTATCCTTTCTAACATAAGGGTAAGTTCTAGCATAAGGTTGTGGAGTTATAAAGTGTCCATTTATTTGATGCAGTTGATGTGATCTGTAAATAAAAGGCAAAGCCTCATGCTGTGTCTTACTTTTACAACTGAGACATAATTATTACTGTATTAGAAAAATGTACTGCTGTAAAAATTGTACATGTAGTGGAGTATGTATCTGGAAATAATTGCATGTATTCGCTGATAACATTGTGAAGAATATAATAAAACACTTATCAACACTTACCTTACTGAACTTCATGAAAGTGTTGAAGTCTGCGAGACTCTGGGATGCTGCCTGGTCCCCTAGGAGCAGTGGTGACAGATTATGCTTGGAGACAACAGGGGAGTGGAAGAGATCCAGGTCAAGATCGTCCAGTCTAAGGGCGGCTTCTATGGGTGGAATGTAGGACGCTCTCAGAGGCTGGTGGCACCTTGCAGGGGGTGACTCAGGCAGGCTCGCATGGGAACCTGGAGGGGTGGATTTGAATGAAAGCCGTCTCGTGATAACATTCTCCACACATTGTTTATCAAGGGACAATCTCCTCATGCTGCATTCCAACTTCTTCCCAATTGGTCGTGGGATCTTGGAGGCAGATTTCTGTAATGGACTTTCTGGTCTTGAAGCTGTAGTTGACTGCTTGGGTGTTGGAATCCTTGATTTCTTTGAAGAGTGTTCTTGTGTTACATTGTTTTGTCTCTTAGGAGAAGGTGATCTAAATGTTAGTCTTTTAGGGGCTATTCTATTAATGCGCGTGGATGGTTGGTTAACTTTTGTTGAGGAGTTCCATTTGGGTTTCGTTTCAGTAACTGCATTTTTAAATGATCTGGATGTGTATTTGTTACTTTGCAAGCTAACATTGCAGTTCTTATGAGCGAATTTTGAGGAAGGTTTTGGTCGTGGTGAATCAAAATATCCAAAAGGCTGTTTCCTGAGGCACTTTCTCACTGGAGAAGTTATCTCTTTCTTAGGATGAGATGATTCAAAATGTCCATACCGTTGGCTTCTGCAGGAGTCTTTCATTGAAAAAGCCATATTTTCCTCCTGTTGTGATGAGAAAGATTCACAAAAAATTGATTCTGGGAGGATTTTATCAATATTTGTATCCAATGTCACCTTCAACTAAGTGTTCACAATTTTTTTTATCAAACTTTGCTGTTCAGTGTTAATGTACACGTATCTATTGTTAACCATAAATATTCCTTATTTATATGTGATGTTCATACATGTACAATATACATAAAACACAGAGCCAAAACTCAATGCTTGTGAGAGAAACTGCTGAAGCTACTTGTAATGACCAGCAAATAGAGGGACCTTTCTTTATAGGCAATGTCCAGATGACTCCTCCCACCCACAGCCTGTTAGCATGCTGATTGGCTTGTTAGCACTGCCTGCTTGTTAGCAAGTTGTAACCACAGACTTAGGTGTTGTTAGAAGCCAGCCACAAAAGGTCATATTTATAGTTTGTTAGTTAGATAATTAACACAGAAAAAGATATTTTCACTAACTTTTTCAATAATGATTTATATTTTTAGATATATTGATGTATATACATGCATACCTATATACATATGAGGAGATGTGTGTGATGATCAGTATTATAAACAATTTTCACCATCTATCTATAATAAACTTGAAAGTTTGTGCAGTTTTTTAAAATTTGGTAAATAACAAGTTAATAGCATTTAGCTTTTTGTGTGCATTTGTTTTACATGACATGCTGGAAAAGATTGCTTAATATTTAATTAGAATATCTAATGAAACTTGTAAACCGATAAAATCAAGGAACTTTTGGGATGGCTTTCGGTTTAAGAATTTACATCATGATGATTCAAAATTTCTTAATTCAAACTATCACTTATCTCATTCTAATAAACCTTAGAAAACTTGTACAGAACTCAAAAGTATAGATACAATTTTATACACCAGATCTAAGTGAATATTAGTGAACCAACATTTTTGTACAATTTTGAGCAGACCTGATAACTGGGGACATGATTATGAAGTGGTGATCTCTAGGTCCTTTATGAAACGCATGTATGGTGAGATTTTGTTCTAATTTGAAAAGCCACAGTATGTAAATCTTACCAACTGCTCTCCATTTCTATTATCTTATTTTTAAAAAAAATCCTTATTCTAAAAGTGTTTGTGTTAAACCAATTACATTCAATATGCTTGCTAAAAAGACTTGTGTGAGAGAGAGAAGTTAAAAAATGTATCCACAAGCATCAGGAAACACACATATATAATTACATTTATTGATTCTTACTTAGATACATGTACTTTAAAATTTAAAAGGCTGTTTGTGCTTTTCACTTCTTATTGCAGAATACTAATTGCAGACTTGCTGCATTTTTTATGTTGAATACTGACATAAACAATCATCATATTTGTTTGGCTTGAACTTTTATTGATAGCAACATTGAATTATACAACATTTTAATTGAAATTGATACACATTTATTACAAAAAGATAACTACAACTACAATATCACAGAAAGCACAAGATTAATTTGTATTCACAATTCTTCAGAAAGGTGACAACCATGCAAACTTAAAAATTTAAGTCATAAAGTGTAATGTCACTGATGATAGAGGTGCATCCTGCAGCATTGCTGCTACATGTACTTATAAATCACATTTTATGAACAGTGATCACACTTTCAAATCTAATTTACAAAATTGTCTATATCAATGTAAAGAACAGTTTTAATTCTATGTACAAATCTAAAATATTTCAGAAATCGTTTTGCTAACTTATATACCGGGGTAAATCACAATCATTAACCTCTATCCTTCTGCTATGAGATCATGTACTACAAATCTACAATTACTCTTTTAGGTTTCCGCCGGTAGATTTCACCATAAAATTTACATTTTGAATGAATCTGATATGGGATTACATTTTAGTTTTCACCATTCTTTGTCCATTGTAAGTCTCAACATACATTGATTTAACAATGTCACACATTTCAAGTTTTTACAATGCAGTGTCTAGCAAACCGCAGCACTATACGTGTATAGAATTATGCACCCTGAAAAGTCTGAACCCTCCTATCACATTCATGCCTCCCCCTGTCCTACGTGTGACATCTCAGTCTCAATCTGGCTGGCACACACAATAAAGGCATCACGCGCGTCAGTCATGGCTGCCAGGAACACCTTGAGCGGTTGGAGTGTGCCGGTGCGGCGTGCCACCACCGCCTGCCGGTACCGTGTTTGCACGGCCTCAATGCGCCGGTTCAGCTTCATAACCTGGAGGCACGCTCGGTCAAACTTTTCCTCTAGTTTGCGAATCTGCAATGATAACAATGCATAATGTACAAATTCGGTTGATAAGTTATTCAAAGGTGAATGATGGTAGGTTTTTTTAACTATAGATGTAAAATATTTTTAGAATTCTAATTCTACTCTTGTAATCAACAGAAAGGGTAGAATGTTTAGACTCTTTATACAAAAGATGTTAATAGTACTCATTGGTTCAAGAATTTGTTTTTCCTCCAAATATGAACTGACTCTACGATTACCAAAATCGCTGAATTTACAAGGAGAATATACAAACTCATCTAGAACACTCACATGCCGCATGGTGCTGAGTGGGCTGAGTCGAGCCACAGTCGCATCCCCGGCTGGCATCTCTTGCAGCAGATCAAGGTCAAGATCGTCGAGTCGTAGCACAGAGTCCAGGCTCTGGGTGCAGCAGGTAGTAGGTGCTGTGGACTTGAAGGCCGGCCGGCTGATGGGGGACAGCCCCAGGTGGCAGGGGGACCGTCTGGGAGACGCTTTCTCTACTCTTGTGCTTCTTCTGGGTGTTGCTGATCTCGATGATGCATTGATGCTAGGGGATCTTGTTGAAGCTGCTTTTTCTTGTTTTTGAGCACATGATGGTAGTTTTGTGGTCAGATTGTTATCTGCAGCCTTTTTGCTATTCATGGGCATTTGATTGTTATTTCCAGCGACCGTTTTATTGATATTGGATAATGATTTCTGCTTCAGGTTTACAGTGTGACTTAACTTCTTACCAATAGGTAATGGGATTTTTGATTGGCAATGTTTGCTCACTTTTTCAGCAGAAGATTTGGTGATGAGTTTTGGGATTTTAGAGGCTAATTTTGAACCATTCATTTTCACTGTAGTTTGACACTTGTTCTTTTGATGGCTAATTGCTTCACAATCTTCATGAGACTTTGAAATGGCAAAGTCAGATAACATGCTGCTATCATCCAAAACATTAGAAAAGTCCAGAACTGCAATTGGAGAATTGGCTTGTGTTTCAGCATTGGCATAGACACAAGATTTAGCCAATCCAGATGGAGAATCATAATATCCAGAATGCCTATCATAACAAGCCATTTTCTTTTCAATATCAAGCAACTTGTAAAGAAAAAAGGAAGTTCCTTTCAGCATATATTTTCACAGTAGTCCTTATTGAAACTTTTCCTAAGTTCACATGTACAAAGATTGTTTTACACTTTTCCTAAGAGACACACACAAGTAATGGTATTATATCTCACTCTCAATGCTTATCTCACAAGAGGCACAAGAGCAATAGCTTGCAATTCTCTCAGGTAGCCCCTTATATGCTCTTGGCATGACAAGTTACTCCATTAGCTCCTCCCAGCAGTAATTATTGTGTAAACACAGAAGCCACTAACCTGCTAACTGCCACTTGTTGCAGCTTGGGACAATAGTGACCAGGCCATTAGTCACACTCCCAGCACAGGACAATTGGTGACTTATGTTTGCTGAGGAATCATTTACTTGGCATTGTGCTTACAATTAGAGAGGGTGTCAATTGAAATTAAGAGCTTAAGTCTCATTTGGCTGTAAATGTTTTAAAGAATGTAAATAATGTAAAATGTACTTTTTGTGTGACATTTTATATAGAAAAAAGTTGTTGTTTTTTTCATCTCAAACAAAATTCATGTATATTTTCAATTATCTGAAGATGCATACATAATACTAACTATTATTACCAAGGAAGTTTGTAAACCATAAACACAGAATCCAATGGACAAATACTGTGGACTGTCTTACACTTAGCCATGCAGATGAAAGGATCTTTCTTTTGTTAATGTTTGTCACAGTTTGTACAATATGGACAAATGAGTGATCAAGCTCTGTATTGTCTTCTACTTTCCCCTATAAGGAGATGACAGGCTTCAGGCCTGCTTTCCCCTGAGGCTGTCTCAACCAGTGTACCATACTCCTCTCAAATTTTTGCCCCCAAGCTGTAATTTTGTAAATATTGGAAGACAAGAACATGTTGCAATAACAATTTCTAGGACTGGCAATTTCAATCAGTGTTTACCTTATATTGCTGCTATTAAAAAGACTTCTAAAGACTGATCAAGACTGGTGTGTTATAAATCACCACTATTACTGCCCACATAGGTCACTTGTCCCTCATCTCTGGTCCTTTGAAATTCTTGTTAAATATTTAGCTAACAAGTCATGTTGTTCAAATCTCATATTGTACCACAGGTGTAATTGAAATAATGGCATTTAAATGAAGTTTGCATTTTTCCTCATGTATGAGGGTTTTTTTTGTAAGAATTGAGCAATACAAGTAATACATGTTTTTGAATGAAGTATAAATGTCATCCCAGCATTATATATAATAAACTGTGTTTTTATATAGCACAGAATCAGTCAGAAAGAGTTGCAAAAATGTATCAATTACACAGTCACTATTGAAACTAACAGTATTATAAAGCTCAGTTGTAAGGGGATCATATTAATAATTAGATTTCAGGAGGGATCATTTAATCTGTGATCTGTTACCAATGGAATTACCCTTCATTTCAGGGTTCAGGGTATTTCAATCAAACTCTTATAAATGTGTGGTTTGACTTTTGTAGAAAGATTTTTACCAGGCATCAAAAAAGGTTATACTGATTTAAGATATACAATAGTTTTAGTTTTTTAGTTTTAAGTTACATTTAATATTGCATAAGAAACTTAATTTTATCACTTTGTTCTTGAAGAAAATAATGTTTATACACTGTGATAGCGCTATACAGAAGCAGATAGCCTATTTTTAATAGGATGGATTTGAGTAAGAATTCATCACAGGTTCCTGTAAACCAATTAAAAAAGATGATTACATCTAGAGGTCATTAAAAAAATCATGAATATTTCTTTCAGCCACCAATGTTGGCTTGTTATGATCTAGTCATATAATTCTAAAAGAGATCCCTTTCATGTAACAATTTTGCCACTGTCTATCACGCTTTACTGGGAATCTGGGAGCATAAACCATCATCAAATTCAAAGCATATTACTCTTGAGTCCATCATTTTGCACATTGCAGACGGTGTCTGAGAGCGCCCACTTGCTAGCGCAGTCGGGAGCCAGTGCGCCGCCACCTCCACTGCCGGCGCTGGTGTTCTCCGTGGGGCGCCTGGACGTGGCCACCACCATGCCCATGTACCCGCGCCGCGTGGTGAGCGCCGTGAGCAGGATACCGGCGCCCAGCGACGTCCTCATGGCCGCCTGCCACAAGATGCTGCATGTTGAGGTGAGGGGATGATCCGCGTCAAATACCTCGGTCAAATCGGCGTGGAGTAGTGTTTGGGGATTAGGTTAAAAAAGTCAGATTGTAAATCGATATTTGGTATATAGTGAGACCCTGATGGAAGCAAGCCATGATTGCTACATTTCAAGGTGATAAGATGATTGTGGTGTCAAATTCTGGATTTTTGGTTGGGGTGAGAGTTTAGAGGTTGTTGTTTTGAAATTATCACAATGAGCAGACATAGGAAATCATAGTGTCTTATCAAGGCTTTTTTGGTGGAGCAGTGGCTTTGAGCAGAAATTTGTTAATTTTGGTGTATTTTAGGGGTGAAAATGTTAATTGAAGAAGGATAACGATTTAGAACTGTAATTGTGGCTGTGGAAATAAATTTATTATTCAGATTACAGTGTAAGAAGAAGTATCTCAAATCTTAAAAGCAATGATTATTTTTTGGTTTTGAATAGCAAATGAAGTTGAATATGTTATTACCCACTAACATATAAAAAAAAATCATATGTAGAAGGTTTGCGGCTTTGTGCTATTGCTTATTCAAGGTAGTCATCCGTATGGTATTCACTATTTGTGTCCATTCATTTTAATGATATACTTGTCATGTCCAAATTATCAGTATTACATTTTATTTTAGGGTAAATGGAAATGTTGAATAGCATTTGTAACACCAGAAAGTTCTGTTGGGCACAGACAATTGCCTGATTTTTTTCTATACAAAATGTTAACTTCAAGAAAATCAGATTTGTCATTTAATGCTATGTTAGGACCCTTTGAAGATGATTGTTATATTAGATCAGCCAGCATGAACTGATCATGAACTATGCATAATCTACAAGTGAACCATACACATGAAGACTCCACCACGAAAACATCCCTGCTTTGTTGCTGAATGCTGAATGGTTAATAAAAGACTGTTACATGGTATTGAAAGTGGGGTATGAATTACTGACCATTGTCACCATCTTTCTGTTGTAATTTAAGTATGTAACTGAACCAATTGTGCACACACAAGAGGCTAGCAATGTGAATTCATAGATCACTATAAGTTACTGCCCCCTGTAGATTATTGTGATGCTCTTGCTGAAGGTAATTTGTTCGCTCTTCCCATCACCCCTTAGTCAGCCGACTTCCAATGACTATCCTAAACTTTCACAGAAAGGCCCACGTTTATTTAAAGGCCTACTTTAACAAGTCAAATATCAGCACTCTTGAGATAGCAATTTAAATACTCCTTTCTCATAAAAGCCTATATGTACATTTATCAAAGTTCAACGTTGTGCCAGGATACGGTGGTCAGTAGGGATTGGACTGATTCTGTACTCTGGCAGTTGGACATTTTACATGTATTGCTCTCTGTATGGTCATCCACTCTTTCTCGCCAACAGGTGAGTGGCTTCCAGGTGGGACTCAAGAAGGTGGAGGCGGGCTCCCACCTGCGGCCGCCCCAGCGGGAGACCGTGCGCAACATTATGCCCCCTTGGAGCGGGACCTACGACAAGAAAATACTGCTGCTGCCATCGTACTGGTATGTGACCTGAGGTCAACTCAGTCTTCTGTTCTAAGAATGTCTGGATGCTGCCTGGTGCAAAGAGCGCAGATGATTATTACATTGAGAAAAGTTCTTTTCAGCTTCTTATTAGCACTTAGGTTCCCTGGTAGACATTTGTAATTTCCATAAATTTCATAGACTCACACATTAAATGAGAAAATGATAAATTGTCTAGATTCTTTCGAAAATAAAAGTTAAATCTTTAGCCTTTGTTTATTCTGAATAATGTAACAGGTTTTTTAAACTAATGACAGCAGGTTTCAGTCTGTTGATATGGTTGAGTTTTTAAAAAGCCATTTGTACTCTTCTGGATACATTGTGTTTTCAGTAATCGTACAAAGTCTTTGATCAAGTACGGCTATGCATTGAGGATTTTTAGAGATGTTCTCTTTTGATGGAGATTTTATATAAGCGTGATTTCTAGGGGCTCAATATGCCTATTAGATATGCTATGATTTATGCTGTTGTCGTGTTTACAGGAAAAGCTGTTATTTTGTCCATAACCACATAAGGCTCCGCTATCTTAACTACAATGTATAATAATCTTACTTTCCAAAAAGTCTCAAAAGCTCTTTGTACTCGCATCTTAATCGACGAGTCATCATTGTGAAGAACTACCTGCAGCCTGTCCACTACAGGCTTTGTCTGTTTGTAGTGCGAGACACTTTTAACAAGATCCTGCAGTTTGTTGCTCACACATGTTTTATCTGCCTCTCAGCATATCAGCGTATTCTTCAGCGGCCTTCCATTGGTTGTTGTGTGTTTGCAGGAAGAGCTGCCTGCAGCCGCTGCACTACAGCACGGTGTACGTGAGCGAGGTGCAGGTCAACGTCAGCAAGCCGCAGGTGCTGCTGCTGGCACACGTGGCGCTCACGTGGCGCGACCGCCGGCCTGCCGTTAACCAGCGCCTGCAGGGGCTGTCCTTGATGGACGACGTGTTCACATCGCACCATGGCAGCGGGGGAGGATCCAAAGGTGAGATGTAGTCGATGCGCCTTGTTCACAAGCATATTTTTCTGAGGATAATGTATGAGTATGGCTGCGTGCTGGGGGGCCCCTCAAGTCCAGAGCTCATCACAAAAGCCTCAATATAACCTGTGTAATCATTTCAAATGTCAATTGTAACAGCATTTTATGTACCTGCATTCATTGCTCCTAAGTCCTGGTCCCTGGTGTTGTGTCAGGCTCCTCCCGGCGTGGCGGCGGTGGCGCCCCCGGTCCTCCCCCGCATCCGGTGCTGCAGCTGATCGTGTCCAACCTGGAGGTGAGCGAGTGCGCCACCGAGGCCGTCCGCGCAGCCTCGGGCTCCCTCACCACGCTCTACGTCATCATGAACCACGCCACCGCGACCGGCGGGGCTGGCAGACACAAACACACCACCGGAGACTCTATCACGCCGCTGCTGTGTGGGCCCCAGCACACTGCGCCGCTGCACGACAGAGGCTACTTTGAGCGGCAGCGCAGGCAGCCAGCAAGAGATGACGGCGACAGCGCGCTGAGCAAAGACCTGCTCACGTTCACGCTGCAGGTCACCAACCAGCCAGATGCTCCGCTCGGTGAGCACAGGGAGGAGGAGCGCCATAGGTTTTATACTGGCAGCGTTTGTTAGATTTGAATAGCAAAGCATTTGATATAGATAACTTCGTCAATAGATAACAACAACAGTAATAAATGCATAACGCATAAACATCCCTCTGAAAGTTGGCTCTATGTTAGTGAATGTGGAACTAACAATACATTGTTTTAATTCTTGTTAGTACTTGTATGCACATCCAACATTGCCAAACATGACGTTTTTCATCATGTATCCCTGTAAATTCATAGTTATCTGATCGTATTGTTTGTCAAAATGCAAGCGGCTCACATGTTGGTCTGACCCCCCACAGCCCCGGCTGTGCTGCACGTCGACCTGCAGGGCATGGTGGGATGTGCCGACCCCGTCATCCATGAGTGGCTGGCCTACTCCCCAACCCCCGTCACGCCCCCGCCCGACCCCACAGACGCCGCCGGTGCCCCGGCCGCCGGAGGTCACCATGGCATGGAGGGAGCACTGGCGGTGCGGGGAGCCGCATCTCACGGCGCCATGCCGGTACTAGGTAATGTTGCTATGTTACATGTTGCAATGATTGCGTGGACTATAATGTGATGCATGTACTAGGTAGGGTCCCCACAGGTACCTCGAGTACTTGTCCATGAGTAGAATATGTCTATTACTCGAGTACAAGTCTTGTACTCGAGTACTCGAGGATGCTTTGCTATATTCACATTTTTCGGACGTGTGCAAGGAAGATTGAACATGTACTCGAACATTGACTCGTGACTGACTGCCTGAACCCTCTTTCTACACATACATTGTAGCCTTGATAAAAAAGCGCTTTACTTTATTCTGTGCGCGCACACTACCACAGGCATGGGTTGATCGAGACTGATTTGGCTTTGTTTTTATAACGTCACGTGCGTCAGTAACGAAGCATGTGTTTTGATGTTAAAATTATTGCTAAATATAGCTTATGTATTTGTACAAAAGATATTAAATGATGATTTTTCGAATTATCATAATATGAATAATGTATTATGATATACAACTTCTACCAAAACTGATGAAAGATGTTGGTCTACAAGGTATATTTTGAATATCTGCTATTATCGTCCACGACCACAGCCATTCATGATCATATGCATACGATGTCCTACATTTGATCACCACCCGGCCCCTGTCTCATCCGACCCCTTTTACAGGGAACATGTTTATGACTGACTACTCGAGTACAAGGCGAGTACAGGTGGACGAGTACTCGAGTAGCAAAATCACTACACGTGGGCCCCCTAGTACTAGGTACTAGGTAATAGTGGCTGTTGGTGGTGTTAGCGGTGAAGGGTAGGGTATTGTTTTATGTTTATGTTTATTTTATGCCTCATCAATGTCAGTGTTTATATGATAAAAGTAATGCACAAAGACTTCATAACCATTAAACTCTGTTTTTTCTTTGTATACTCTTTTGTCTTATTTTATCTATTTTCATGATTGATTTCTTTGAATTCATATGTAGTAGTTGTTAAATAAGTTAAAGTTTTGGCCTTTGTTCTTTCTGACTAATGTAACTTGATCATTTCAATCATGCTCGTAAACCTGTTCTGAACAAACGGCTTATGTTGGCTGCCCCCAGGTTCCGTTGGCAGTGCGTCATCCACGTTTCCCACTGAGAGCCGGGACACCGGTGCAGCCTCCCACTCGGCTGCCAAGACGCCCCCCACGGCAGAGCGAGGGGCCGGGAAGGACAGGCAGCCACAGGAGGCTCTCGGAGTGTGGCTAGCCCAGTGGTACCCACTCATCAAGACACTGCACGTGCAGGTAGCTATATCATTTGTAGTTATGTGGTTAGTAATAACCAGATATTATAGGTGCACAGGAATAAAAGCACATGTTTATTTGCTCAGATATGATTTAAA
The DNA here is from genome assembly GCA_019095985.1 of Streblospio benedicti. Classification (NCBI taxonomy): domain Eukaryota; kingdom Metazoa; phylum Annelida; class Polychaeta; order Spionida; family Spionidae; genus Streblospio; species Streblospio benedicti. The sequence goes on along the minus strand of CM032666.1, from coordinate 20,489,494 downwards.
AATTATCGCTGGACATAACCCAGTCGAATATTCCCAAAGGGCAAAATATGTATTTAAAACGCTTATGATGAATTACAAAGAAATGTATTTGTAAGTTTAAAAAAAGGATTTATTCGAATGGGTCCAATAGAAATAGTTACACCAGTGCAGCAAAACTTGATATATTATATAATTATACTTCGATCTTCCATGGGCTTCAAGTTTGAAAAATTATCAATGCACTGGAATTTCAGTAATCCAGATTTTTTAACATCAGTTAAAAAATAGAGTGGACTGTTACATGAATGTGAGCCATTGAATTGATCCTTTATTACGATATCTTAACATCTTGCTTTTTTACCACTGACCCGCTGTATGTAGGTGTCGGTGGGAGCGCTGGTTGGCTTCCTGCCCGCGGAGCATGTGGTCCTGGAGAAGGACGAGGCGACCATGAGCATCCCGGCCAACGTGTGCGCGGCGTGGGGGCGGGGCCAGCTGCCCCCCACCATGGTGCTGTGCTGCCCCGCCGTCACCGTCACCAGCGCGGGCGGGGGCGGGAGGATGGCAGCAGGAGCAGAGGCTGGGGGATCGGCGGTCACGGAGATACCAATACACACGGGTGGGGCGTACTCAATCGCAGGTTTGTACAAAGTTAGATACAAATTTTTTTTTTTTTTTTTTTTAAATCAAGAAGGATTCAGTGTGGGAAAAGGGGACTTGAGCGGTCTCCATATTGGGTTGCAGAGTTTCATCAGAGAAGAGAAAATTATGATGTTCAAAACCAACTGATTGTTTTTCTGAGTATTGGTAAAGGTGCATGCAAATAAAACTCACAAATGGAAAATAAGCTGTAACAAGATGTTGAATCACTGTAGAATGTTCAACTTTGACCCATACTTGTGAGACTATTACAATTTTTGAGATTACAATGCCACTTTAGGGCAAATGCTTCATGTAGCCTTGTAATGAGACTGTCATCTTCTATCCTAACACCCCTTTTAGCTTTATTCTCTACTTCTGTTTTTCGACTGGCAAAATTTTCTTTGTTTTTCCTTCTGTTGTTGGCCCTCCCACACTTCACCATTGACAATTTCCATTACACCTATGCAACCGCCCTCTTAATACAATGGGTGACAATGTTTTCTATAACAATGTTTTCACCAGCAATCCGACGTAGATGTACACACTGCATACCATGTACAGGAGAGAAGCTGCCGTGGACGGTGGAGCTGTCCCGTGCCAGCCTGTACACGCTGCACCACGCCCGCGTCAGTCGCGACGTCGTGCGGCCCGTCTCCATAGCGACATCGCTCGCCGTCACCGCCAAGTACAGCCCGCCAGCCTCGGACAACGTGGCTGCGCTGGCGCTCGTGCTGCACGGAGACATGGACACTGTGGATGTCCACGTCGACAAAGGGCAGGTAAGGAACTCACCTAAAACTAACTACTACTTTAATGGGTAAGTACAGTAGAACCTCTCTCTTAGGACCAGCTTTGGGACCCGTGTTAGGTGGTCACAATAGAGAGGTGGCTTCTATACAGAAGTTCGTTTTGGCAGCTTTATGAAGGGTTGGGACCTTGAAAAGTGGTCTTATTACAGAGGTGGTCTCAATAGATAGGTGGTCTTATTGGAGGTTCTACTGTATTTTGAACTTGCCTCCCTCTCCCGCCCGACCTCTAGAACTACTACTTTTTTTTATTAGTTTTAAAGTAAATCCCCACCTCCCCCACCCCTACCCTCCACCACCACTCCCCCCTCCCCGTTAAGTAGACCAGCCTTGGTTGTGATGGTCAGTTTATTGAGGTTTGGGTGAATAATCATTGAAGAGAATCGTTCACTTTGTAAAGTTGTCATATTTTTATTTTTGTGGTTTTTTGTATGTCCGTGAATATGAGTAAAAATTTGAGCAAGTTGTCTTCTAAGTAGGACAAGTATGAAAAGATGAAAATAAACTGTGGATGCCACAACTAAATGCAGTGATATTTGCAGAATTAAAAACTTGGGAAATAATGTCTTATTCATTCAAGTGAATTTTCTGCAGTTAACTCCTGCTAACCACATATGATATGAAACTGTGCTCAGTGTAATGTTGCAGCACTAGAATAATATAATCTACAATTAGCTCCCAACCAATGTTTACATTGTTTTGCAAAAATAGCCTCATGTCAGAATAGCAAATATTTTTCCAAACTTCAGTTTAATCTATAGCTAGTTTAAAGCAAATTTGTAACTATTTAATAGGTCTAACTGGGTAAGAATGAACTCATGTCAGAATTAAAACTACTTTTTGTCCTCACCATGCTTATTAGTGGGAGTGTAATAGCAGTTAAATGAATAGGTGAATGAATCCACGGTTATACTGACTTGGTCAATTACTTTAGAATTCAAAGGAGGTTAGAGGAACAATATATATTTTGAGAGAAGCCTGATGCTTGCTGCTTGGAAAAGCAATTTAAAATGAATATCACTCTAACCATTATTCTCACCTAGATATATTGGTACATATGATTTTTTCTTCTTCTTTTACTTCATATGATATGATTGGTAGGTTTCAAAATGTATACTTTGACTTTGCATTCTGTCACTTATGTTGTTCATTTTGTTAAATTAATTCTGTTAAGGGCTTTGAAGAAACAAATTAATTAAAGTGTCTCCGCAGTTCTGCTTTAAAGCTTTTGTCTATTGAAGTTGAAGAAATATACACTTAAGTTGGTTATCTAACAGTCATTTCTTTGGGAAAGTGTGAGAAGTTTGTATCTTAAGTGAAATCTCATTTAGAGAAAGTCATTGATTCCTAAGTTGATAATAGTGGGAAAGAACATAACAGAACTTGCACATATAACTGAGATTACCTATAACACCTTCAGTGGCTTCCCCCAGGCTTAATAATTAGTAGTAATCACCAGTAATTTTTATCTCTGCTTGAGTGTTAAGATTCACAAGTCTGTAAGTGGCTCTAACTGTGGCTTCTTTAATCATCACCAAGGCTTGTGGCTTGAGTGATTTGCCCCATTTAGGGCATGTGTTTCTACAGGCAATTGACATAATATAAAGCATCATTGCTTATTCAACATAAAGTTAATTCATATAAGATAGGTTTTAATTAATTTCAAACATTGATAAATTGATGGTCTCCATTGTCTATGAGTAAAATATATCTGTCACCTATCAAGCTTCTATTTGATCGATTGTTACATGTAGATGCATTTCATTGTTAGATTGAAAGTGATATCTGATTGGAAGTAATAATTCCTATGTAACCCAAATCTTAAAGTCTGAACTGTTTTATGTGAGTTCACAAGACTCCAACCATCCAACCATCAGCTGGCAACTAACAATCATATCATCACGACTGTCATGATTGAAGCATTGTACAAATAAATATACTTGTAATAGAAATATGTAAATGTACCGCTACATTTATTTAAAAGCCTATCCTTGAATTTCCTCTGTTCAACCTAAAAGCCCATGGGCGTTTGAATGCCATAGTCTCCTCTATTAAGGTGAAGCTGGTGTTTTTGTGTTCATTAATTGCTGAACAGCTATTGTTTGCAACCATCCAAGAGTTCAACCCCATGTATAGACCCACTCCAAAATTTTGAATATATCTAAATCCCCATCCTGTTATGAAATTCCAATGTAAATACACATGTAGAAGCCCAGCCGCTAAAACGACAAATCTTCAATCCAAATGTCTGTGCGTCCATGGCGTTGCTATGGTGATAACACTAAATCCACTCTGCCGGTGTTGCAGGTGGAGCTGGTGTGCGGTCTGCTGCGCACGGCGGTGGGCGCCGGCCGCGACGTTGTCACCTCGGTCCTCGTGTTCCGCGAGCTGCACGCCGTGGCCCAGCAGGCCGCCGTGACAGCCGCCGCCGCCACCGCCGCGACCAGGGCCAGCAATGCCAGCCAGCACCAGGTGAGGAGCCGTGCGGTCGGCGTCATTTTTATCACGGGCACATGCATCGTACTATAAGTAAACAGTGAAGGGAAAAAGAATGGCCACTCATTAGTCTCAGTTGGCTTCTATCCCCTACGATGCATGTACCCGTGATTTTTATCATCATAAGGACCCTTTTCCCGCCCATGGTTTTTGACAACCATTGTTTTGTCGTTGTCAGGAACATTTGGAGCTGGGTTTGTGGACATTTCTGCTGTTATGAGGTAGTTAAAGATAATGCTCAGTCAAAAATATATGTGTTCTGTAAAATCCAGGATCAATAAACGATGTCTTTTCCATTGGAAGTGTAGGAAAAATAAGACTTATATTTTTCACGCTCAGTATTTATTACACCTGTAAAAATACCATTATATATTGTCAGCTAAAACACAAGGTCACGTGATGTTGCACAATCTAATGAGTTTCGCCGGACGTACCACATTCTGACTGCAGAAGTCCCATTTATCATGGGAGAGATAAGCGTCTTCTTACGTGCACCATGCAAGCTACTACGTCTGACAAAAACCATTTGGTTTACATTTCTCGCCTTCACGTGTTTAATGGGTTTCTAGCCGGTTGTTTATGGTGTGCAATTAAATTGGTCTAGGTACTCTAATATGCTGTTTAAATGAAAGAAACTTTCAAAATTGCACAGTACACATCGTATTGTTTCTGTGCAAGCATACTTGTTCGGCCACTGAGCATAACCTTTAAACTCAGGCTGGGTTCAAGATGGCAGATGTGTGAGATTAGTCCATTGGAAATAGCAGGGTTTGACCGAAGTTTCAAGAGTGACTCATAGCAATCGTTGTATGTAATTGCTTTATGAATTTATGTGCTCAAAAGTACACGCTATCAAGAAAATAGAAAGGAAATCTTTTGAGGGGGTGCAATTTGGCCAAATCATCACTATAGTAACGTTTTTAAAGGAAACACAAAATCAGGGGTTCTTAGACTGCAAAAAATCAATCGCTGAAACTACTTTGGGTTTTTAGTATAGAGAGAATGTTATAATTATCTAATGACAGTACTAAATCAAATTCTTTACATCTAGAAATAGTTTAAATTTCTCCACATCTGAAAGCATGGGCCAACACAGCCTCATTGCTAAAGTATGTTGTAGTGTATTGCTGAGCGTAGCATCGTCACTTTACTCGGAGGTTTTTGCTGTAGGACCCGGTATCTCCTGGTCTAGTGGACATGTCTACCCAAGATGTGTTGACCGAGACTACCACCACTGACCGCACGGGTGTGGCGTTGGGGGTAGGTGATGACCCGCCAGCTCCCCAAGTGAAACTATCCACGTGGCTTCAGTGGACGCTGGCCAAAGTCTCGATCACACTGTACGGGCACAACCTCAACACAAGGCAACGTATGTATTGACATGTATTCTGGCTCCACAGTCATTCTGTATCTGTTTTTTCATTCATGTATGCATGCATTTGAGTCATTACGCCACTGATTATCTTAGCCAGCAAAGTTGAAATATAATCAAGTTAGAAACATTGGATTTCACATTTGTCAAACTGTAGACTATTAACAAACTTGTGAAACTTCATACACTTCGAGACTTAAGTTTATTTGTTTTTATTTTAGATATCCGAGTTATCAGTGAAGCTGAGGATCTAACAACCTCCATTGACCTTCAGGATGTGTATTCCAAAGTTGTCTGCAAAGTGGGAAGTGTCTCATCATCCCACTCTGTCAGGAAAGGGTAGGCTTTTATGTATTTGTCAATGTGCAATACAGTTCAAGTGAGTTGTAACAAAATTATAATATTCCATTCGTTTTTGCAATGCACAAAAGTGTCTTTCAACTTGCATATAACGAAAATGCACCTATGCTGCATTGTCAAACTGGTCTCTTGGAAAAATTGTTGTTTCAAAGTATTGCTTACTCTGTAGTGAAGACATCAAACTCAAAATATTGATAACATCATCAACATAAGAACAGGAGTACATTAAACTTGACCCGATCTATTAATGCGGTCTCAACCCTATTATCTTTTACATTCAGAACCAAGTGGTTGTGTGGCCCCTACGACGGGGTGTTGCTGTGCTGTGCGTCCCTCACCCCGCTGTCCCCAGGGGCCGGCCTGCCCTCCTCCACACCAGGGGGAGCTACTGCTGGGGGTCGCTGGCCACCCTCCTCCTGCTCTGACCCCGCCCTGCCAACCTCTGGGGGCCCTGGGGAGCAGCTGGCAGGAGAGGTCGGTGGGGGCCCTACTCAACAGGCGGGCTTTCTACACGTCACGTTCACACGCGCACTGAGAAAAAACGCGCGGCGCAAGATGAGGAAGTAAGTGACATTTTTCATTGATTTTATCATTGATATAGCATGGACACTGGCAGATTCAGGTGTTTTGAGAAGTGGAGGCACAAGTATTGGAGTTCATTGGTTTTGCATGTGGGAAAGCTTGCGAAGATGCTCAAAAGCGCCATGAAAATTACACTTTTGGTCAGAGAAAGGGTGGGTATCACCTGGCCTCTGCTCTACAACTTGAATCTGCCATTCTCTGATTAGCAAATAGGCACTATGTAACTGCATTCTGTATGACTCTGTTGGACAATGTTTGCCAGTTGGTGGTTCAGATTTCATTTGTCACTTAGTACCCACTTTTTAATTACCCCCCTTTCATTAATTAGGCCCAGCGTCTTCCAAGACACCAGCTCCCAAAACACCATCCCAAATTCATGTTCTAGTGGCAATGGCCCCTGTCTACCTCCGTTTCAGACTGTGTGGTGAGAGTGAGGCTCCGCGTTGCCGTGACGACGACCGTGGTGCTGTGCACCTCAACGAGGTGTGTGTGTCGGTGTCTCCGTGCGACGTCGTCCTTAACTGCCCCGTGCTCGTGTCACTCCTCCACATCCTCACTGCCACCGACCTCTCTACCCCCGGCAACGAGCCGGTAGCTACCAACACCACCTCCCTGCACCAGCAGCAGCAGGGAGCACAACCTGACCAAGAGCCTGTGGCTCGACAATCTGCCAGTGACGATGCCACCAGCATGCCACTGCTGAACTCCGTCAGTCTCCCGCTTGTCTATCTCAGCGCGCGTAACCTGCGCGTGTTCCTTCCAAACTGTGATGCCACCACCGCTATGCCGACCACCACAGATAGTGATGGTGATGAACGCAGCAGCAAGAAAAAAGGGTACATTGTGGTGAAGAGCGCACCAGATGCCGTGTCAGACACAAGCAGCAGCCAGAACCAGGAATACATTATGGTGAAGGGCGCCGATGTGGAGCTGCAGACGGAGACTGTGTCCGACGCGGGGTCGAGTTTTGCAGCAGCGACAAAGGACGGGGTGGGAAACGTGCTCGTCTTCCAGATGGCGGCGCTCGAACTCGCACCTAACGCAGGTGAGAGTCACATAATGTGGTGATCGTTGAGGCACTGTCACCTAACATATAATGCTATATATTTATATAGTCTTTCGAAAGGACTGTAAACAAAAATTCTAAGTACATTGTAATCAACAGTACTAAAGAATGTCCATTATAAAAGATACCAGTACAAAACACACGACTTGTTTATAGTTACCAATTCTCTTTCTCAGTCTGTGCTAGCTCTATCTTTGCACGCTTTTCACTAATATTGAACAAATCCACAATGAGTGACGGCTATCCATTTTTATATGCCAAATCCTACAGTAGGACCCACTTATCTCAAACTCTGGAGCCCATAATCCTATCCCTTCATGTTACTACTTTACAATATTAAGCACTCTGATAATTTGAAATATGAGATAACCCCAATTTTTTATCCACTCAATACAAGTTGAACAAGTCCAACTGTGTTATCATGTACAGTAAAGCCTCCAATTAAGACCACCTCTGTATTGAGACCACCTCTGCAGGGTGCAACTCTTTTTGAAAGGTCCCAAAATCAGGTTTTAAAATTGGTAGCAAAACAGTCATACTTATCAAGCATAAAATACACTGTAACTTATGCTAATAATAGAAACCTATCAGTCTTTAAGATCAAGATCCACTATTCATATATTTTTTCACGGATCATCACCAATTTGAGCCTGCAACTCACTTCAATAACCATTGAAACCTTTTAACAATAAACAAATTTGACACAAATTATTGATACAAGATACATAGTTCAAAAGTTCGAACCAATTAATACCGCTGTTTTATAGAGTTACCTCCTTTACAGTAAAATATAATCACTCTATAATTAAAAAGACCATATATTCCTTCTAATCCACTGGATGGTTTTCTACTAATGTTCACTTTGTCAAAAACTGGTTTTCATGTATTATTACTTCAATATTTAAAACAATATTAAGACACCTCTTTGGAAAAGACCTATGCAGTGAACTATATGAATGATGACCACTTTGATGTATACCAACGTTATGTGTATGAGAAAATGTGCAAAATGTATAACCTCACATGTATAAAGACCCACCTTCTTTTCATAACAGACCACCTAACACTAATTAAATGGAAATGGTGACCCTTTTGGTCTAAATAGATAAAATATTGAAGGTTTCTACTCAGTAGATCACAGCAATGTGCAGAGCTGTTAACCGCTGCAATGTGCAGTGGCTGGGAGTTGCATCTGAGAAAAGTCACTGTGAGCGCTAACTGTGACAAACGGCCTGATTTTCACCACCAACCACGACACCTGAGGATGCAAATTAAATGGAGGACGGCAGTACCAGTTTTTATTTCATTGTTTCATAATGGGTATCTGCTACCAGACCTCGGCCTCGCAAACTCAGCATTTCAGGTATTTGCTACCATTGCTGAAATTTGGAACCCTGTATGCCTTTTTTCATGAATCCCCGGCCTTTACTATAGTGATAAACCACCTCCTAAACAGACTACATGTATAGGTTGAAAGAGGTATTATCAAGACTCTGACTCACAACTTGTATCTCTAACTTTATTATTGTGACAACTAATTAGAAAACATGGATACCAGATTTATTTATCACTCAATCGAATGCTGCACAGCTCATTAGACTCCTATATAACATGCATGGGTCAGTCTGCCTTCTTATACCATATGTTGTTTATAGCATTAATGAGAATGCATTCACCAGCATTTTTTTTCCTAAATCACTAGTCACCAATACATTTCGTTATCTTTCACCAATCCCCAGGTATTGTAATTGAATAGGTTGTATCACATTTTCATCACATTTCACACTCTTAATACCGGCTATTCACCATTCACGCTCAAGATTTAGTGCAAATCACCAATCACATCCTTTGTAATGAGCAGATCACCAGTCACCAATGACAGGTTCCATCACGTTTCACGCACTTAAATACAGGCAATTCACAATTCATAAGATTTAGGGCAAATCACCAATCACATGTTTGCCATATGACCCAATCTAGGTTATGATAAATCTTTACAATCACTACCAGCTCAACACCGCAGGACTCTCTCTCAGGACATTGAGTCATGAGCAGCATTGCAGCTAAGTATGCGCTGTCGCTGTCCACTGTAGGCGAGTGGCGTGAGCTGGTGACTGAGCGCGGCGGAGGCGGGGCGCGACGCGGCAGCAGCAGCCAGCAGAACCCCGCCCTCGAGTGGAACAACCTCTCTCACACCGCCGCAGCCAACAGTGCAAAGTGAGTGCAGGAGTTACTGGGCAGGGCTGCATAGTCATCCAAGCTTTTTTACTTCCACTTTATTTCGTTCTTTTTGTTGAATAGTGTGGGTTGTTTTTTACTGATAAACCAATGGCTTTGGATGCCATTATTTTGCTAGGTTGTTATTTTTTTTTCTTCTAAGAATAATCTGTGAATCTAGTAGACAATATTTTATTGAGACGCAATGATTTCCACCTATTGCAATAGATCAGGGGCGTCATTATCATAGAAATAGTGGTTGGGCCCAAAAACAATTTCACTACCAGGCCATGATTTCTAGGCTTTGCAAGCTAAAAATAGGCCCTTAAATGATAACATTAAGCAAATGAGTCATGGTGCCTGATGTTCACTTGGTCGACCCGCTAGCGACCCCTCTGAGCATTTTTTGCACAAAATCTTTCAGCGTTGATGATGAGGCGAGCAAGTTGACCCCTCTTGCCAGTGCGTTTGACCTGCGGGCTGTGGCGGCGCCACCTGTTGTCTACATGCCACACGACCACAACGAAAAGGTGAGCCAGACAAGATGGCCGTCAGCAGATTCTGGGCTGTAAATCAAATTGGTTGGACAGATCTTAAAGTTACTGTTTACATGCGGGAAGGTTTAAAGAATGGCTCTTCTGTTATCACATAGAATTGAGTGTGCCTATATCATGGTTCTTAATGTTTATGTGGGTGTAATATCATGAAAGACAGACAATTAAATGGAATTCTGTTAATTTATTCTCAATTTATTCAACTTTAGTTAAAAAAAGACACAAACTAAGGTCTTTCTAGAAGAAAAAAACAATATCTACAGATAGTATAAGTTAAAGTGTTTATATTTTTCTATGTTGTTTTGAAAAGGAACCTGTAGGTTTGAAACTAGTAATAAAACATTTTTTTGGATTACGTTTGTTTAAGAATTTTTGGAATAATTGAATTGCATGGTAAGAATGATTGAAGCAACATAATATCTACAGAGCACCTGCTCTTCTAAGAGTGGAGGGCATTGTACTTGCAAGACATAAATGGGTTTGCAGGACAAATGGCTAACAAGCACAATGAACTAATCAATGACTTCATCACAGCTCATCATGCAGTGCGAAATGTGTATTTTCTTCAGATTATAATGATTCTTCAATCACTTTTAACATGCTTTATATTTTGTGCCTCTGCAGTCTGTGCTGGTGTGTGGGCCGTCACTGGAGATGAACGCCACCAGCGACATGGACTTCTACCTGTCCCTCTCCCAGGTCCACCTCCTCACCGACATCTACACGTCCAATGTCAGGTGTGAACATGCAGGCATTGCTCAATAGTCAGGACTAATGTAGATATATCTGTTCATATTACTTGGTTCTTTCAAAGGTTTTGTTTTGGGATATATATAGTATATACCCATAGTAGAGTTACAAAATATTCATAGACTGATTGTTATGATTTTATGAAGATATCCGTAACAATGAATGCATAGATTTTATGATTTCCAATTTTCAACGATAAATGTATTTTGTTGAGGCATGAGAATGACTATTAGCATATATTTGCTTCCAGTCCGGTGATAGAAGCGCTAGCCGCCCTGCCAAAAAGATCACCAACAAAGCCCCAACAAGAAGCGACCCCCGTGGAGAGGTCATCAAATAGGATGCAGTGTGGCTCATCCTCGAGCTGCCACAAGAAGCAGCCTCGATCAAAGACTCCCCAGCGCCCATCAACGGCTGTGGCAGTGATTCCGTTTGACATGCTGCTGACAGCCGGGAAGATCTCATTCATGGTGTACAAGACGGTGACGGTGACAGGGCCAGTAGTTGACCCTCCGACTACGTCGGAGGAGGAGATTGCCACAGCACTCAAGACCAGGAGGCAGAGGCGGGTCGCCCCCATTGCATACGCGTATTTCTCACAGCCCCACAGTCTGGTCAAGTGTCTGCACGACTCGCAGAAGATCGAGCTGTCGTGTTACGATATTGTGTTCAAGGGAGCCAAGGCGGGGCACATTGTGGCAGGTGGGTTTGATTACACAGATGTAGCAGATTTCGAGCTTTGATAGGGTAGAGTTATGCAAATTATGACCTTTTAGTTGATTGTTATTTGATTTTTACTGAGCCAACTTTTGAAGTTGATAATTACAATGAATAACTCCGATCCGTCTCCCAGATGGTTTACAAGAACAATGCACTATAATGGGATGAAATAAAAATGCTTTCAAGCTAATACTATTATGCAAACAACATAAGTAATTAATAGAATAGGGCATGAGTTACAGCTTATGGTATCATTCAAATGTAAAGCATAATATGCTCCAATGACAATATAGTCACAACCCCAGACTCTGGATACATATTGTAGATGAGAGCAAGTTTATCCCGGAGTCGAGTGACTTCAGTGAACACTGGATCGAGACGCGGCCAGGGCGGCCGGACCCCAAGACAGGCATCCCGCCCAGCCTCTACACCATGCAGCTGACGGACTTCCTCACAGAAAACGCTCAGCCACAGGTCAGTGTACAGGAGAACATTACGCTGACATTGGAGGGGTGAGGGCACACAAGGCATGGGCCAGCCTTTTCCCTAGAAAACATTATGGTATTTTAACCATTGCAAGGTCGAAATACAAGCAGATGCATTGATAGTACGAGCTTGGATAAATGAAATGACATTGTACTTTGAAATGCATTATTTTTTTAAATAAGCTTATAAACTTGCATACGATATGTGAAATGCTAAGTAGAAGAATCTCTGTCACTGTACACTAAAATTGTGTAAGTGGATAAGTCACTCAGGTTTGAACATTCTAATACATGTTTAAGTCTTCAGTGTACTTTCCTCCACGTACCAGGCATCTCTGCGTATCGAGCGTCCGATCCGGGTGAGTTTTGACAGTGAGAGGATCTCCCAGATTGAGGCACTTGTAGAAGAGCTCGGAATAAGGAAGAGCAAAACTGATACCGTTGAGAAGCACGATACGAAAGACACAGCAAAGGACAAACCAAAGGAAAGTGGGAAAGGTATGAATTAATTTAATGTATATACAAGACACGTAATCCTAATTTTAACCATTATATTGTTGTGTATTTCCATCAAAATATATCTACATATTTGGGAAGTGAATCATATATAAATGTATATATATAACACTTAAAATATGTAATAAAGTTATAGAATGCCTGAATTGAATTTCAAAAGAGGCATTTTCAAACGGCAATGATAAGTCCACAAGACGTCTCCAAACCTTACGTAGTTAACACCCTATTCTCAATGACAGCCGAGCCTGCGGTGGCGCCACCGGGCGGTCTGCTGGGCGTGTTGTTACGGCGTCGCGGCACCGGCTGCTGGATGCTGCACGTCAGCACGGTGCAGGTGGTGGCGGCGGTGGAGGTAACCCACGGCAACGCTGCTACCTCCGCCGGGGTCATGCTCTCACTCGCAGAGTTCAGCAACAACATGACACTCACAGCTCAGCCCAAAACCGGTGAGAAACTTTTTGTGTGCATCTCAATGATAGAGAGAACTCTTGACTAAGCCTCTGTGACTGCTTTGAGATTTGGTTGTCATAGTTAGGTCAGTGAGAAGCATTGGTCCTTTTCAAAACTAGAGGCATAGCAAGAGCACCTAAGGTCTTTTCTACTTTGTTTACTGGTATACTTGCAAGTATGGGGTCATTCAGTCATTTTTTTAATTGGTTATCAAGTTGTATTGATTAGTTAAGGGTTCAATAAGTAAGTTACTGTGCTTTGCCAGACATGTTTTGCCCGCATGTTGCAACATGTTTTAAACTCCAAAACTGCTCAACGCCAAAAGTATTGTCTGAGCATGGAGAAATACTCACACATGTAAAGAAGTTACAAACCACTCATGCACATACTTTCAACTGAAGCTCCACGAAAAATTACATTCTCGTCGAAAACAAAAGTACTAATACCCATTACCATATTGTTGTAAATTGCAAGTGCGCCATAAATTGAAGTTAGAGATGAGCCGTGTAAACAGTGAAGAGTAACACAGCACTTGCCTGCTGTAGGTGCGGTCGAGGAGGCCCACAACGAGCTGTATGTGCGGCAGGTGCAGCTGAAGACCCAGTACTGTGGCGGGTGGCGCCGCCTGCTGGGGCCCGTCACCGTCGGCGCCACCGTCACCGCACAGTGGGGCGCCAGCGCCGGCGCCATGCCCAGGCTGCTCGTCTTCATCGACACAGGCGCACTGCTAGGTAAGTCAGTGCGAGCGGCGGCATTGTAGTTTATGGACGCGCACCAGTAAGTGCAGCTGCCTTATCAAAAGTTGTGTTTATTATTTGACGATGATGTGTTCAACTCTGAACAATTTTATAGTGTGCTGAGTAATGAATTACCATTGGGGCTCTCCATATCTCCACACCTTTATCTATCATATAGCTTTCATATATGGGGGTGGTTTCGACATAATTTTTATAGAATAATGTGCATTCCTCATCTAAATTATTCAGATTTCTTGCTAGATGATAAATGAATAACTTTGCATATACATTTACCATATTTCATTTGTGAATAAAACTGTGAAGAACTTTTTCACAGGTCACCTTGGCGAGGAGCATTTTCCATGTTTCAAAGTGATAATGAACCAAGTAGAAGAATGGATTCAGGTAAGATGCATATTCACTAGGAAATACCTACTTAATATTCCTGCTTCCAAATAAGGATTATTTTCTCTGCTTTGATAATGGCTAATGGAGCCGCTACTCTTAATCGCATCACGCTATGGTCGGTGTTAAGATATGACGGCGTGTGATAAAACTAATTTTCCTATTGAAAATGGCGCCTTCGTTAAATTGCTTGGAGGTAAAATAATTTTTGAAACGAATTTGGAGGTAAAATAATTTTTGAAGCTTGGAGGAATGGATTTTCATCGTCACATTAACATACCCATCACAAATTCACGTGTCGGATCAATTATAAACCGATTATGAAGTCATGGACGAAAGGATATTTTCAAATCATAGGCATTGTTCTATAATTCGTCTTTCTAATGTGTATCTCGAACCTGTCATTTTTAATCAAGACCGGCAACAGCCTCACGTTTGGAAAATATTCTAGACAAATATAGCCATATTCCTATTACTGGGTCATAAAAATAAGAAACTCTATGCGATTCTGAGTACACATGCACGATTTATGTAAAAAAATAAGCATATATGGAGGCCCCGGAAAAGTTATTGTCTTGGGCGTAAAGTTGTCAAATGGCACCGCTAGTGTTTACATTATGTGTTTACGTTTTCCGTATGCCAATATGAATGGGTTAATGTACACAAATAGTATTCGTGTTTCAAGCACAGCTCAGCGTTGTTGTTATAACCAAAGTATTCATGTTATTCCTCAGAAATATGGTGGTAGCCTCGCCACGTCTGCGTCGTCACCACCAGGCACCAAGAAGACGCTGCCGAGAAAGCGTCGCAGCGACGTGCCCTCGGAGAGAGAGGACGAGACGACAGACGATTTGCGGGCTGGAGACTTCGTGTTTGTCACCGGCGAAGGTACGAACATTCTTCATTCGTGCATACATAAAGGCTAGTAGATAATACAAGAACAGGTTCTTTAATCATTGTCAGCCATATTTTATGACTGATTTCCCATCGATTCACGGCCATGGGTTTTTTAAACATAACATACTTTTGAAAGCGAGACTTTAACAACTGTAGCCTATTTGTCAGAACCTGAGGTCAGAACAATGCAAAGACCGCGTTTGACTTGGAAAAATTCCAAGTAAAAGTTTCAATTCAAGTAGTTATGACATAACAAGCCTCGCTCTCAAACCACAACCGATGACTAGTGAAAAGGGTGCCGCATCCAGCACTCACTTGCGTCATGTGACCCCAGGTGACCACCGCGGCGGTCTGCTGCCGGCCGCGCGACACGTGTACTTTGGCCTGGACTACGAGACGGGCCGCGCCACCCTGACGTGGACGTACGCAGAGCCGCGCGTGCTCACCACCGTCTCCGCCACGCCTGTGCCCTTCTCTCTGCCGCTTGTCACTGACGAGGGCACCAGGGGCGCGCTCGTCAATGAGGCCATGAAGGTACGACAATGCTTGTGTTTGCACTACTACTTTTATATGATCATGGAGGGAGGAGTGCAGGGGGCTCCAGTGCACTGTCTTAGATAATTCCAACAAATAAAAAGCATGGATTCCACAGATTGAGCCCTTGTTCTGAAACCCTGAATATGTTACTGGATTAACTTCTCCTTTTTTATTACGATTTAGTGCTATGCTCCATTTTTTCATAACACCTCATTTTCTCTTCTTTTGTCCCATTAATGTCCTCTGAAACAGATGGCCATCACAAGGGCATGTTCTTAGTTTTTTGTTGTTTCACTGAGCATTGCATTTTTACATGTAAAAAGTCATACATTCATTCTAAGATTACTAGTAATTCAATTATTCAATTTATCAATTTCCTGTGTATAAAATAGCCTCGGTCATGGCATGGCATGAGTTCTCGCAAGATCCAAGAGCATGAAATGGTATGATCCTGGCTATGTATTAATTGTTTCAGTTCTGTTTTGACTTTGCTTTTGTGGAACACGTGTGAGACTAACTTTAACTTTAAGTTTACTCTTAGCATTTGCTTTTGCAATTTTATCAATAGTTTAAGAATATGTATTTTATAGTGTATGTTCTTACATGATGACATACATTTGTATAACATTCCTCTATCCTGGAGTGTGTAAGCGTTGGAATGTAGGTATAGTGCCTCTGAACACAGCCTTTTACCATTAGAAAGAAGTCTGAGTCTTATAAGAAAATGACTTTTGACAGTCCATGATTTGTTCAACAGTGTTCCCAGTGTATCAGTTGATTATTGTAACCTGCTGCATATTACATACAGAGAGAAGTCCCCTCTGAGTATTTCATGATTCGGCTGTCATGGTTTAGGGCATTTAGGAATATCAGCCCTCTTCAAAATAAGAGGAGAGTTAAAATGACCTACGGTGCTCTCCATTTTGATGACGCAGATACATGTACTTACTTTTATGTCTGATGTAAGCATCAATGTATCCGGTTTTACGTTAGATTTGTGAACACCACCGCTACAGCTTGCTCAACCAGTTCTCCATTTATTATACAATATACATGTACCTGTAAGTCAAGGACAGTCTACATCAGGGTATGAAACTCATGAAAATTTCCTCACAAACCACAAGGCCGGCAACCATAAAACGTAGCTAGCCTGACAAAAAGTGGTCGCCCCTTAATTATGTTAATGTAGAGAACTCCCAAAAAGTAGCCTACACTTCGGGATGTGAACTTTTTTAACCATCTGTCCCAGGCAAAAATCAAGCAGCACCTGGCCGCCGGGTTGGTTCTATTTCATACCCTGCCTACATCCAGCCTTCATCCTATGTCTGCAGGTGCCATGTATTGTTCAGCGCTGGGACAGCCTGCGTCAGCGGTTCGAGGACCACGCTGAGTTCTCCCTGTCAGAGCATGTGACGACGGAGGCTGCCCTGCCAGGTTCAGGGGGTCCTGACGAGGTGGCGGCACAGACGTGGCGGGTGCTGATCCTGCACCCCCGCGACCAGGGAGACCTGTGCGACCTACACTACCAGCTAGAGTAAGCAGTGGTCCATCTTCCGGAGCAATAAATCAAGCAATCACTAAATCAGTTGATAAATCATTCTCGAAATTCTTCAGTTAGACAAAAATGAGCATGGAACATTTAGATATAAAGTAACTTTTGCGTTCAATACAATTTGTTCCTGTTGCTCATATTAAGATCATACTTCAACCTGATGCGTCTGCTGAAAGTGTCATGGCATCTGACATAACACTATGTTCCATTCATACTTATCTTAGAATATACCGGGTATGGTAGATTTTATTTTAGCTACTTCTGACATATGTTATAAAACATGCTTCATTTTCTCACAGAAAAAATAAAAGGGAGAAACAAATTGTGAAGCTTGCGTACAGTAGTCGGTAAATCATTTAAATTTGCATTTATTGTTAATGTTTTTGGTTCACTTGTTCAGATTTGTTTGATTTAAAGACTTTGTTCATATTAATTCCAATGATGAAATGAATTTGTAACAAGTTAGGCCATATGGCAGATGAGAAAGAGGTCCTGATGTCTGCCAATTTCTCAAATCTAGTGGGATCTGTAATGGTTTGAGACCTAATCTTAATTGTCATGAATAGCTGATCTCTGCATATGGTTTACGAACAACAGTACTTATTAGCACGATGGCAGCGAATTTGGTCAGTCAGTTTTGATAACAGTTTATGTCAGTTATGATCTTGTGCAACACTTCATCAAATTTTCATAACCATGTGGAAAATAGAGCAAATTGATAGCTGTCATGTCTATAATGGTATCAGCTAGCATGTTCCGCTGCACATGCTGACCTTACATGTCACCTGTCATGGCTTTGCAGCGACATTGTGGAGCCGGTGGTGAGCCCGTTGACCTTGGCCGCCTCACTCAAGGTTAACTCGTGCTTTTTGCGCCACCTCGTCCCAAACCTGCAGCTTTCCTTCACCATGGCAACGGCAAAGCTTCACTTGTCCAACCACCTCAAACATCTCGGTGAGTAGCCGATGCAAGAACCATCTAATGTCAAGCTTTCATCTTAGAATTCTGTTCACTGTGTTTGTGTAATATATTGATGAACTTGTAAAAGACTTAGATAATCCATAAAACCCTGATGGGCACTCCAGGATATACATGTATGCTAGTAATGATTATAATCAGGTTTATATTCTGGTACATTCAATATCTTCGTGCAATACCAATAATGCATTCAACCAGATATTGATGTTGCCTCAGTATAAATGTCCTTTGCCAATCATGTCCGCCATTGCATCACACCACTTGATGCTAGTTCATTTTGAATTCTAAAACATTATGCATAAGGAAGGAAAGATACGAAATGTGTTTACATAAGTCAGGTGTGCACTGCGTGTGCACGTGGACAGGTTTCACTGACTACTTGCTGCTGCTGCCAGGTTCGCCGGACTCGCGGCGGCTGCGTCCGTTCACGCTGGGCGAGGAATGCGGGCCGCCGAGTGACCAGCTGGTGGGGGCGGTCAACCTCGACACGGTCACCCTCAGGCTGGTCAGCTGGGGCCAGGCGCCCGCTGCCACGGTCAGCGCACAGGTACGCCGCTTCACACGCATAGAGTCCATTGAATGCTGGATGAAGTTTGCTTTTATTAAATGTGCTTTTTTTTCACTTGTGTTTCAAGCACGCGATTACGTTACTTACATAGCATGTTGTTTGATAAAAAAAGAATGAAGTAATGGTTATAAAGGTCAGAGAATTATTTTGATATATGAATTTGAGAATAACTCAAAATCTCTTTTGTGGTTCATTTTGGCCATTGCTTTGCACTTTACCGCTAAACAATCGATATACAAATAAAAACACCATAATGTTTCACCACAATCGTATATGTGAGTATTACTTGATTCAGTCTCTTGCACTCTACACTGTAAAATCCAATTTAACCATCTCAGAGAAGCTATACATTGTGTAGTATACTTTTGGGATGCAATTCCTGTTTTGGCCATATCATGCCCTTACCCGCCGTGTCTCCCTCAGGTGTCTGGCTCGGCCCGCCTGTCCGTGGTGGAGTACAGGTCCCTCACCCAGCAGCCGCTGCTCTCCGAGCCCCTCACCGTGTCCGCCAGTGTCAGCTGGGCCCCACTGGCAGCGGCGGCGGGGGCCACCACCGGGGGTCTCCTCAAAGCGGACGTGGCAGCCCAGCAGGCCTCCCTGGTGGTGGGGCCGTCCACACTACACACTGTCAGTGCCACCGCAGATGCATGGAGCCAGGTAAACACCACAGTAATGGCAGCTGCCTGAGAGTCTCTCCTTTGAAATGATTACTTGGTGGTCACCTTGTGGTAGTATTTGACCATCATTTTGCCAATGCTGGTTGGTTTTAATGTATGTTTTGGGTTAGCAATTAGAGAGCTGATGTCTTGATCTGTATAATGTATCCATTTGTGACACGATTAGCATTGGGTTAATGTGCTTCCTATAGTTATTATCTGCCTGTACTCATTACATCGAAAAGCAGCACGATGGATCACAAAATCATCGAATAATCAAACCCATGACAAGAATAAGGATAGATTTATGTAAGATATATACAGCACATCCATATGCAAGAGAATAATATATACATATACACAATATACTCACTGAGTTACTTACCATAAATGATCATCCAAGCGCCCAGGCCAGGCCAGGCCAGGCCAGGCTATGGACATTTCGGAAAAAGAGGGGGGAGGGCTGTTACACAGGGGTGGGCACTTGGATGGTCGTATACAGTATAGCTGGTTGCCCCCGGTGTGCAGGTGTTGTCCTCGGCTGCCACCGAGCGTGAGCGCCCGCTGCTGCACCACTACGTGCTGTGCAACAACACGCGTGAGAACATGCGCGCCGGCCAGGTGGCCACGGACGAGGTGCTGGCACTGGCGCCGCGGCAGGCACTGCCCTACGCCTGGCGCTCACACCGCTCGCAGCAGGTGAGACCACTGTTCTTTATATACCATGTACGTATCCAAAATCGTTGCCAGTTGGCTTTCATTTTGAAAAAAGGATGGTTTTACATGAATGTGTATTTATACTAGAATTTCCAAGGTCCAGATTTTGATGTGCTCCAGCTGGGCCTCTCAGTGTGGGTTTAGGTTTACAGTTATTTTTTGCAAAAATATGTATATATTGCACTTATGTTAAAATGTATTGCTCGTGGTATTATATGGTAATACATGTCCTGGTGTATGATGCAGTCGCTGCACGTGTGCGTTGAGAGCCTCGGCTGGCAGTGGTCCGAGGCCATCAGCCTCGACCGACTCGGCACCGCGGACTACGTGATAGAGCGAGACGGTGTACGCGCAACAGTGATCGTCACTGTCAAGAGGCTGTCCAACGTGCAGAAACAGGTATGGACATTACGGTTGAAGCTTAGCTTCAGCAATGATTGTCTATCTGTCAATTGGAGTTAGGCAAGTTTCACAGCTAAACTTGTTGGTTGGCGAATCTATAGACGTATGAATTTGTCTTCATCAATGTTCTTTTGTGCTGCCTACAGTACATTGAGCAGCAGCAGTGTGTAAGTTTTGGTGGTCACTGCAGGTGGTGCTGAGCGGTCAGCTGGTGTTTGCGAGCCGCGTGTGTGAGGCGTTCGACGTGCGCCTGCTGACCACGCGGCCGGCCAAGGAGCCCCTCGCCACGCTGCCAGCCGCTGGCTCCTGCCCCGCATACGTCATCGAGACCAGTCAGGTGACCGCAGCACTCCCTCCCTACATGTCAAAGAGACAAAACCATGATTTACTGCGTCAAGATCGTTTGCATACTCTTCAAAATTATCGCAGTGCAAATAGCACCTACTAGCTAAGATGTTCTCGGCAGTGGTGATAGTATTTAGTCATAAACTTATTGTCCCGTGACTTGAGGAGCTATCATGATGCAATATGCATCATAGGAAATAAAGATGGACCAACAGTTCAAGTAAGTCACCGAAGACCTAGTGTCTGGTTGTATTTGGTAATGAAAATTATTGAGTCATGTACTTGCAAAACTGATGTTGTTGCTTGATAGGACTCCACATTTAGCCATCACCAATGAACTCTCATAATACATTCTCTGTTTGTCTAGGTGCGAGCCTTCAAGCTGCGTCTTCATGGTCAACAGAGGACGTTGTGGTCGCAGGAAGTGAGTGTGGACCCCAAACAGGCTCCCCGCCTTGTGAAGGTAAGAGCATCATGGTCACAAATCATTCACATGCATTCATTACCCTTTCCTACAGTATACAACCATCTAAGGACCCACCCCTACCCCCGAAATCAAGATTCCAATGTCAATACATATTCATGTTAATGCCCATCCCTTAACCTAGCGTGTGCATTTCAATGGTCGGAGATGGTATTACCAAATTTACCAAACATTTGGAAATAAAGATTCTCTACTGCTCACTTATGTAATGCTGGATGTCTTGCACATTATAATCTTGTATAGGTGCAGTTGTTGAGTGACAGCACACGGCACCTGCACGTTTGGTGCCATGTGTTCACACAGAACCTGGGACAGTCACAGCAGTATGTGGTAAGTCATGCCAGTGTGTACTATGCTAGTACACGTAATCCACACACATTAAAATATCAGTATTCACATAACTGATAATCAGCTAATAATTTTGCTCAAACTCACATGCACTGATATTCCTATAAGGGTGGAGTCTTGTTTCATGAGGCAATACGACTGTTTGAACGCTTGTTAAACAGGCCTTTTAATGCATTAGGTTGGCTAGGCCCTAGTACATGTACATACTACCACAACCTATACACACGTGATAATGTAAATTCATTTCAGCTGATTCTGTATATTAATTCAAATTGCTTGTACTTGAAGGGCGGCATCGAGCAAGTATTAGTAAGTGACTAGAGACTTTCAAACTGACACCTTTCACACTCTTTTTTTCCACATTCCACATTGGTTATAGTTGTTTGGGCTTATTTCCTTGTTCACAATTTTATGAACTGTACATGGTGTGAGTGAAATCACTTTCAAATGCTTTTTTTATATGCTCTGATGGAAGTTAATTTATCCTGGGTCTGATAGTCCAAACCACAGATTAATTTAAACAGGATAATATAAAACAACTACCGGTATTATGTTGAATTTTCAACTGGAACTTCTGGTTTGATCAAAAGTAAAGACGTTACAACTCGTCATTGGTAACGCTGGAAAATCGTCAGCTGTGTCCCTCCTCAAGGTTAAGCACTTGGCTTCAATGGTTACTTTGTAGACGTGATGACTAGTATAGGCAGATACCACCTACGAAAAATATTATCTATAATCAAAATTGTGCTGTGCTCAGTCAGAACTTCAAACCTGTGAACACGCTGAGACAATTGCCCATTAGACCGGAAGATTCTTTGTATGAAGAACATGTGATTGGCCCGGTGTAATCAACTGTGATAACTGTGATGAAATTGAGCGCTCACTAAA
This sequence comes from Streblospio benedicti, assembly GCA_019095985.1. Lineage (NCBI taxonomy): Eukaryota > Metazoa > Annelida > Polychaeta > Spionida > Spionidae > Streblospio > Streblospio benedicti. Next base: position 20,466,985 of record CM032666.1, on the reverse strand, counting down.
AGGCCAGTTCACGAGCATAAGTGTCCAAGTTCAACAGGGTTTCAGCTCTCACCTGGGTGACAGCACTGTATCTCGCGCGAGGATACTATCATTTTTATGTTCAACCTAAATCACGTTACTTTGAATATAGTGTGAAGCAACCCATCCCTATTACACAATCAGCCATAGAACTATTAAGATTGAGCCAGACATAAGCTTCCTACCATCAGGAACAACATGCTGACCCGCAAGGGGTGGTGCAGCTGACAGTTCTCCTGTGAATTCCTGTTGAAAGCTCAACATAATACATGAAGCTGTTTTATATTATTCTGTTTAACGTGTATGTGTTTTTTCTATTACGGATACA
>CM032666.1:20434413-20466539 GCA_019095985.1 Streblospio benedicti | reverse complement strand
GTTCACATGATGCTGGATGTTTCTGTTGTAAGGTCTAAAATGGGTTGCCACTGTCTCTGGCAAGTCAGGCATGAATGTATGATGGGCTAGAGCGAGAAACTGGAGCGTGTGTAGCACAATGAGAAGTGGTCTTATTATAAAGTGTTCTCTTCATATAATTGGTCCTAATTAAAGTTTCCGTTTTATCTCCTTCTGAACAATACAGAATCTGAAACAAAAATTTAGGTTTTATCATACTAGTATGTCAGTATGATATTGAATCTGTAGTACTCATTATGAATCTGGTAAATCTATTCAGCTAGAGTGCCATCCGTGGTACATGCGTGGTGTTTTATTTCAGGTACACATGGAGAAAGTTGGTTTCACCACCTACGTGTTTGTTGATCCCATGAACCGAGCAGAAATATCAGCCAAGGAAATTCGGAGTCGCATCAAAGGCAAGGAGCCTACCACGTTGAAGGAAACAGCCAAAGGTACAATTACCGAAGGGTCACACTTTCAATTTTCCCTAGACTGCATTGAACCAGGTCCTGGCCTTACACATTGCACTGATTGCCCCTCCTATTAGAGTGTGAGCTATTTACTTTATGATAATTTTCAGTATTTAAAATGAAAATTAATGAATTTGACAAATTAATCGGTTACTCAGGTAGCAAAGTTTTATGCAGGGGTATGCTAAACCTGCCCCATCGTCAGGTACCCGATATACTCATTAGGACCCCACTAGTAACAAATGTGACACATCTCCTTTCAGAGCTCTTGAGCATCACAGGCACAATACCCGATCATCCTCTCTGCTTCTTGCACTCCCCCCTATTAACCATGTTCTCTCCCTCGGCAGCGGCTGCGGAGTCGGCGGCGGCGGCGCTGCAGCGTGAGCTGGCGAGCGCCATGGAGGAGGCGGAGCAGACCGACCCGCTGCTGGAGCCGGGGCTGCTCCGGCGCCTGCTGCCGGCGGCGGCAGCGGCCAGACAGCCACCGACGCCGCGGGCAGACACCGACCTCACAGTCACATGTGCCACGGTGAGTGGGAGGAACAGCCGAGCATGCTTTTGGGCAAAGATCAAGTACTCGGAGACGAATTCATCAAATGCTTTAATACAAAGATGTACATGACTTCCCACAGTGGGCATGACACAGGTTAATGTTGTGACTGGTTTGGTGCTCTTAAACTTAACAACCCGTACTGAGTAACTAATGGAGAGCCGCTAATTGGCTTTCAACCCGTCTAACCACGCGCCATGTCGTTGTTGTTGCAGGCGAGCGTTGTGCTGGTGGACGAGGTGTCGGGGCTGTCGCCGCGTGTGGTCAGTGAGGTGACCGTGGCTGGTCAGCGGCGCGTGCTGACCGCCGGCCCCCACGGCGTGGTGCGGGAGCTGCTGCGGGTCACCGCCGACGACATGGCGCTGTGGTGCAGCCCACGCCACGGCCCCGCCGACGCCAACCTACACCCCCGCGCCTGGACCGGCATACTCCTCATGGTCGGAGACCTGCAGGTGAGGCTACTAGTGGGGTGGTTAGTCACAGGCATGGGGATATAAGTGATGTTTTGCGATTGTGTTAAACTTTAAACAGTGAAGAAATGATTAAGGGATATATACTCAAAACATTTATTGTATAAGCCCATGGGCTCTTAGGTTGAAATCTGGCTGATGAAGGGGGTTGGGTTTTAGGCGAGTAGATATTTACATTGACATTCTGATAGTGCCGATATTTGCTATGATCTCGTTTTGGCAGTGAGTATGGATTTCTGAATGTTTAATATTGAGGGTGTGCTTTAATATAAGCATGGACCTGTGAATGACTGTTTTATGTAACTACGGATGTCCGCAATCTTTCTAGATTTCATGCATCTGTAATATATCTATATTTGCAGATTGACAATCAGTTGTACGGTGAATCTTCCAACTACGACTTTCCAGTCCTTCTTATTGGTCAGAGTCGGAACAAAATGTTTAGTCACCGGAACCTTCAGGAAATGAGCAGGTAGAAAAATGTTTACGGTAGTCAAAGCAATAAATGCTTCTATTCCAGATTATTTTTAATTTTGCAGTTTATGATAAACAACATACGATAGAAATAGTGTACGCTACTGAAGCTAACTGACAGCATTGTCAACAGAGCTCATTTATGATTAAGTGACATAAACAAGGCAGAAATTTATTATATTTTCATAGATGACATAAAGATTCGTTATTCTTAAGGAAACCCAAGTGTCACCCATCATGTGATAACACACCAACGAGGTGAAAACAAAGGCATGTGTGCATGCAAATGCACGGGAATGTGGCCTTTTTGACTTGATAGTATGATGGAAGTTCATTTATCCTGGATCTGATAGACTTGATATTAACATACTGGACATGTTTGGACCAGACCTTGTTAATGAAATTATACTGTGCCGTTAAATGTATATGATAAAAAGAAATGACCATTCTATTATAAACAAAAGTTTAAATGTTCGATGTATTTGTTGTTTAACAACTGCATCGTATATTTATGTCAAAACAGCTCACGTGCATTAATTTTTTTCTTACTACGTAAACAGGAAACAGAAGCGAGGGCTATCTCGAAAATTGTGATAAAAAAACGACAATAATGCATTAGACACACACCTATTATCACCCACCCACTATGTCATATGCTCCCTGCTGCAGACTGCCCTTCACGGAGCGAGTTCTCCGCGCCAAACAAAACGGCATGCTGGTGGTTGCCATGGATCGCTGCTGTGACTTGGCAACCGGCCGCGCCAACACCGTCAACCTCACAGTAGCCACACAGCCCGTCTCCGCCTTCGTGGAGGACCTCTACATCCGCGACCTCATGGCCCAGCTGGACACTTTCCTCCCCGGCAGTGGGGCTTGCAGGGATGGGGGCTCCGTGGCCAGCAGTCGGGATGGAAGCAAGCAGCAAAGAGGGGATGGTCAACTGCCCAGGCAGGTCATGCTGGCAGCGACCATGCTCAACTGTCCCATTAGGCTCGACTCCGTGAAAATAGAGCCAGTGAAAATGTTGCTCAGTGTGCATGCCTCGCTCAAGCTGTTTTTAGGTGAGGTTTTTTGTGAACTCTATTGTCTTGTGTGATTTAAGTGATTTGAAGGCAAACGCCTGGTAATGTTAATTTATATTGACATTTTTGCCAATAATGTGACCATCTATTATTGTGGGTTGTTTTAGCCTCTGACAACACACCATTGAGCTTCAGTGTGTTTGAGCGAGAACAAATGTTCACCAACACACAGCAGCTGACGAAGGCTGTGGTGCTACACTACGCGTCTGGGGCACTCTTCCGAGCCGGTGAGTGGTTAAATGGGGGCATTCGGGAAGCACACACGTTATGTTTATATCATAACATGAAATGAATTGCAATATTGGCGCCAACTTTACACCTTTTTTTTCGTTTAATCTTCTGTATGAGCCAACCAAACAGCCATGGATGGTGAGGCTGAAAAAATTGTCTATTCAGGAGGTACGCTTTAACAAGACTGTCCATTTACATTGGAATGTCACTGGTCTGAATTTTGATAGGATCCAAATTTCAGGGTGGGCTTTTATACGGTGACAAACCCTTGCGCACCTTGCACACCTCTATATATACATGTACAGTAATTTGTGGCAACATAAATCAGTCTGTAATATCATGTGAGCCATCAAACCAACTAGCATAACAATTGATTGAAATATTTGTGCTTGACATGCACTTGAACACTCACATTAAAAGAATTATGGCAAAGAAAAATCACAACTCTGTCTGTTTCAGGCATCGTGGTGGGTTCGCTGGAGCTGCTGGGGAACCCGACAGGTCTGGTGCGGAGTGTGGGCGCCGGGGTGTCGGAACTGTTCCGTCTGCCATACGAGGGTGCCGGCACCGGGCCCACCGGGTTCCTGGCTGGGGTCGGTCGAGGCGTCGGATCTCTGCTCATGCACGTCTCTACAGGTGATGAGTTACTCATTGCTCATGCATATCTCTAAAGTGAGTTAATCACAGCTCATTCATAGGGGAGCTACTCAAGATAACAGGACCTTTTACCTGCTGATTGTATATGTGTGGGATTGGTTTTCATCAAATAGACTAGGTGTGAAATTACTGATATTTGAAGCATTAAATGCTCATTCTGAACCCCAATATTGAAAGAATTTACCAATAAGCACTCATTCTCCAATACCAAGTCTACTATTTGACCTATGCTTTGTTTGAAATCTGGGTACAGACACACTGAATTCAATCGCAACAGTAGTAGCATAGTAAATCTACGTGACGACAATGAAGTTTGTTGTATGGCATGTTCTTTGTTCATCTTGTCATCTGCCGTCATGTTTTCAGACACACTAATCTGGATCATACTGTGTTGTCATGGTTTCAGACACATCAATGTCGATCATATTGTGTTGTCATGCTTTCAGGCACGTTGACGTCGATCACTTCGTTTGCGTCGAGCGTGTCGCGTAACATGGACCGCCTGTCGCTGGACGCGGAGCACTCTGAGCGGCAGGAGGCAGGGCGGCGGCGCGGACAGCCCCACGGCCTCACCCAGGGGCTGTACAACGGCCTCACTGGCCTCGGCCTCAGCCTCCTCGGTGGGTGCACCAATGCTGCTGTCACTCTAGTTGTTGCCTTTTCTTCAATGGGTGGGATGTTGTGGAATCCGATCTCATATGCCCCTATGGCAGATCCAGGTTTTTGGAAAAGGGGGTCGCAGTTAAGGGATTTCATGGGTTTCGTACGTGCGATCAATGGCAGACATGCCAAAAACCCTATGAAAATGAATTATTTTGGTGGGAAAAGGGGGGCGGGGGCGCGTGCCTCCTGCGCCCCACCACCCCTGGATCTGCCTATGTGCCCACACAGGGGTGCCCACTGCCAACATTCTAGTTCATTAAGTTTCATAAGTCACTTGTTATCACAGTCCGCACGGCGGCTCTCATAATGATTCCACATCATCCCACATGCTCTGGATCCCCTTCACATGTCTGCCATGTTGCATCTATTCCAAGTAGATGCTTAGAAAGGGACTGAAAAAATTGTATGAAAAGTGATGATAGAAATTATTTTAAGAAATTTCTAAATTGTTGTTTCAGTAATTTTTGTATTTAGTGAAATAAATGGTATGAACAAATGTTGAAATAATTTAAAAACAAATATAGCTACCTTTTTTTGGTTTAGTTTAGGTATCCATAATTCATTTTGGAATCAGTGAAAATCTATAATACCATCGTAGCCTTATAACGACTAAATAAAGTGCAATCTCCATTGCTGTTGTGCAGGTGCTGTGGCGGGCCTGGCTGACCAGCCACTGCAGGCAGTGACCGGTGGTGACCAGAGCTCCAACGGCGGCGGCAGCAGAGGCATCGGGGCATCGGCAGCCGGTCTCGTGACCGGTGTGGGCAAGGGACTGGTGGGGGCTGTCACCAAACCACTTGGTGAGTAGGCCACCTGGTGCTGAACTTTTCATGTCAGAGGCTTGAATATTGCATGTAATCATTACTCCTCATTCAGAGTGTGTGGCCTGGCTGCCCAGTCTAGATGTCAACCGTCCCCTCCAAGCCTTTCGGTCATTAGGATCTATCAGACCCATCCTCAAATCTTAACCTGATTTATGCTGCAGGAGCAATTTGCCACCCAAAAACCTTTACCAATATTGTGTACATTACAAATGTGAATGCTTGCAGGTGGGGCAGCAGAATTCGTGTCTCAAACTGGCCTGGGATTGTTGCATGGGGCAGGCCTGTCGAGTATTCCCAAGCACAGACACAAACCAGAAGTCAGGACGAGGAAAGATTTCGCCAACAGCGAACTCAAATACTTGCAGTAAGTCTTTGTCTTACAAAGGTTCAAAGTAATTATAAGATTATGAAAGTTATCAACACGTTCAAGTAACGCAAAGACAGGCTTCAGAATCCAGAAAAGTAGCAGTGAATATTACTTATTTAGTACCTGTAATCAGAGTTGATTGCTTTGATTGTACATCGTACTTCATTTTTTGATGTGGCCATTCAATGTATGAGAAAATGATGCCTAATAAAATGAAATTTATATGATGATTGTGTCTGTTGTATTTCAGGAAATACCTGAAGACGCTGCCCAACAATGAGATTCTGCTGAGTGTGGCCGTGGAGGCAATCACGGAGCACAACCCACACTCGGACAGCAGGTACACACAGCAAGTCTCCACAATCGCTGTTCAGTCACATAGGAGATCTCTTATATATTGAACTAAAATTTTCCTATCGAAATAGACACTACAGCTGATAAGACAGTTAGGTAAAGTGAAGAAATCTCTCACATGTGTCGACATAAGGAGAGGTGTTTTTGGGATGGTGGGACTGCTATAAATAGGCACATGTATGTCCTCCAGCCTGGTGGCATGTTTCAAGTACCCATACTCTAAATGAGCATCCAAACTCCTGTTGACTTTTACGTTTTCTAAGCTAACAATTTGAGCTGCAGAACAAATGAAAGAAGTAAAACATATTCAATTTTGGCTTTTACTTATAACTAAGTCATGAGACTTATGATTCTTTAAGTCAGGTAAGGGCTATATCACGTAGCCTCTGCTGGGATTTGACCTCACAACCAGGCACCAAATCACTTAGCAGTTCAGATAGACTTGCAAGTCCACTCCACCACCAGAATCAGGTTAAAAAGCCAACATCATGTAGAACCATTGGCGATTAGGTTTAAAAAATGGCAAATTGGGAAAACAAGCTGTTTCAATAGTGCTGATAATTGTACAATGTATATTTGAGGTGGGCCTTTTCATGATCATGGTGAGCTTTTGTATGTGTGTTTACCGTGTGTCACGTATCGTGCCTGCAGCCAGCTGGCGCTCGAGGTGTCGAGGCTGGTGCTGGTTGCCGAGGCGCTCATCGTGGTGAGTGACGGCGCCGACGAGCAGCTGCAGGCGCTCGCTGTGACCGAGGTGACGGTGCGCGCCGGCTCCGTGGACGACGACCGCGCCGGCGCCAGGCTGGAGATCGTCATGTGGGACACGCCGGCCACACAGCAGCAGCACAACTCGTGGGTGAGTGAGATACCTGTGTGAAATATTGAGTTGGAAAATTTATGTCTTAGTCTGGGCTTCACATGGTCGGTCTACGGGAATTTCTTTTACACTCAACATATATTCAGTGTTGCAATAACTAACCGTGGGTTAAGAACCGCTTTTACTAGTGGGGAATATACTGCGGGCTAGACTTGCGTCAAACGCAAAATCAATACTCTGTAATACTTAGTAATGTAAAATCGTACATCTGATGCTGAACTTATTTCGCCTCTGTTGATTTGATTGAAAGAGAGCTTCCAAAATCTGTCAGCGATATTGCTGCTTTTGAACAAGGGTTTATTTTCAATACGTAATAAGCCCAAATAGATAAGGATGGGGCTTCAAGGTTTGAAGGAAAAGGGAAAAGATCACTGCTGTAAGAAAAAATCCAACTAAAACCGTTATCCGATTACTTGCTAAGATAACCTAATGTATAGCATATACAAATGCATTCAATGCTGGCGTCATCTCTGTTTTTTCAGCACGAGGACCGAATGAGTCACAAGGACCGTGTCAAGGCATTTGTGCAGACGACGTCTCTCACCTCCGTGCCACTGTCCCCCTCAGCCGCCACAGCTGCCATGCGAGGACTGGCACCACCGCTGCCAGGGCCAGGCAGTGATGACCATGTGCATGGCGGGGCAGGCCTCCCTAACAGCCAGCGGCGGGGCCGGCAAGGGTCAGTGGACTGTGGCAGTGGTGGCGGCGTGCTACAGTACGCATTCCTGGTCGCCTCGCCTGCCGAGCGAGACCTGTTTGTTGACGTTTTCATTCTCGCAAAGCAGCGGCGGCTCGGGGCAGGATTCAATGTTTGAAATGAAGTTAATGGCCTCCTGGCACGATTATTTAATTTCTCTTGTGAAACAAGTGTAAACATGTGAATTGCAGGGCTTCCTCATGTGGAAAATAATTGGTATTGATGTGTCTTCCCTAGGGACAGGGTATGTTTTGATGGTAAATCCTCCCATCATCCATTTTGCTTGTTATAAATTGATGTCAATTGTCACAAACCGCTCATTTTTATGCTCTATTTTTACTTATATAATGCCGAGAGGATGAACACCTCTTTCTTTTGTGGCAAACTGACTCGCATATCATGCAATGTCACTCAACAGGATATACAAGTAGATCTGAGAAAGCTGTGATTTTATGGAACATCAGATTATGAATTTTTAAAATAAAAAATCTTACTGGACAGGTTTAAAGGGTTCCATAATGTTTTGTAATTGAGATGTTCTTGAGATTTTTGGCTGGAAGCCATTTAATCAATCATGTATGTGCATTGTTCAGTTGTTATGTAGTTGACATAGAAATCAATTGTTATTAAATAATTTGTTAAACAATGTTTATCAAAATTTAAATGTCATGTTTTTTTTTAGTTTTTGAAGAATTATACGGCTGACTCATATAATGAAGTTTACAGTTAGATCTACAACATTTGTCCGTTAAAGGTTTATATATGTGAAAGACTTGTGGCTCTGAATATTAACTCTCTGTGATATAATCATTGTAAATATCTGGTTTGCATGCATTTATTATTTTCAGTTTGTTTTCATGCAAACATTCCCATGATTTTTTCAGTCAACAATTTTGAAGTATTTTAGAAGTTAGGCGCAGGGAAGTTATTTTATGTTTTTATCTCTTGTCTTTGTCTACAATAATTGTTTGGTGGTGTCTTTGTTCAGTTACTTGTTATGCATTTAAAACAAACAAATATTGTTATAGCTCTTTAAGTTATTCAACTATGTGTTATGTGTCATTAGGATGAATGGTACGATGGTGGCAAGTTCCTTTTTCCAACCAGATGTATTACTGGATTCAATATATTGTAATTACATGTTGCTACAATAATATTTGCATCGTTATAGTTTTTGAAAAATGGAAATATTGTGTCAGTATATACAATCGTAGATCTAATATTAAAATCCTATTCAATTTGTCATTAGATTTCCGAAGTAAATTATGAGGGGGAGTGAGGAAAGGAGGTATGAAAAAATTATATCATTATGGTATTTTATATGGTAAGATTCATATATGTATGAACACATTAAAGGATAAAAGGTGGTAAGATTAATATGAATTTGTTTGAAAATTTCAGATTTATGGGTTTGATTTATGGCGTTGTGCGTCATATATTACATATTTGGAATGAAAGTCATGATTATCATGTAAATGTGTACCATTGAGGTGTTGGTTTCTAGTGGGTGAATGTTTATTGTGTTCATAATTTTATGAGGGATAATAAATATCCAAAACCTATCTTATGTTCTGTACTCTTAGCAAACATTACAGACACATGCTCTAGTATTGCTAATATTGCTTGTATGTTAGGCCTGGGATATTTAGAAAGCTTTCAGCAGCTGGTGAATCCTTTTGAAACATTCAAAGTCACGTTTTTTTTTTGTTTTTTTTTTCAAAAGCCGCTGCAGGGATCTTGCATTATTTGGATGATAGAATCAAATATTACTAGGGGGAGGAGCTCGTTGATGGAAAGCCAGTTCAATAAGAACTGAGCAACACACTTTTCAGGGTAACTAGATTAAGTGACAACCCCCCACCCATAAAAAAGCAAACAGAAAAGTAAGAAAATGAATGAACCTCTTCTTTAAAATGAATTGCAACAGTGAGTCCAAATATTGAAATATATATTAGTACTTGTAAGCTACCCCACTTTCGAAACCACTTCAAATTGGGAGACTCGCCCTTTTCATCCATACAAAACTGTGTGACCGTCCTCTCCTACAGGAGTTTTCAATCCTATCCTTAGTATGAGCTTAAGCTTGTTATACTCTGCACCTATGATCTATATAGGGTCATTACTAAGGCAATGCATTAATAGGACAGCAAATCTGTTGAAAAATGTATTTTGAACGCTTTTGTACAAATAGCCACTTACAGTATTTTTGATCACCCCAGCTTTAAATAAAGGAAATAAAATGTTCCTTACTTACTTTTATGAGATATTTCTTCTGAAAAATAGCTTAATTTAATGCAGTTTATGTGTTATCTGTGATAACAAGTTGATTCTCTGCATCAGTTATATAAAAGAAATTACAGTGAATTATTTGATATGACACAGTCTATTGTTATTCAGGGTAACGTGTGCGTTTTTCTAATAATTTGACATGGGTGATCGATAATAGGAGAATGTGTTCATTAGATACCATATTACAAAGTGTGATCTGTGTGTAGAACCAAAAATAATATCTGTCGTTAGTAGTGCGGGTTAATTAAAGGACATCGGTAAAGGTCATGAGTGGGCCGAGGCAAGGCGAGCCTTTAAGGCCTCTAAGGAGAGCTCAGTGGCAATATTCGCTAGCTGGCAGGCTTGTATGTAAAAGTTCTTTACGTAGGATGCAGTATTATATGGTGGGTGAGTAAAAGTGCATCCCTTGTAATTCTGGTATTAACGCCCAATAACATGCACTTTTACATATATAAAAAAGTAGTCAAAATTTTTGATCCGTTTTTACATGGATAACCGTATCCTACATGGGCGATAATACCGGAATTACATGGGATGCACTTTTACCCACCTACCATATAAAACCGCATCCTGTGTAAAGATGCATTTTTAACCAGGATGTGGTTTTACATACAACACAGGCTGTTCCACTGGGGCAATTGTTTCAAGTAGCGTATGACAACTTGCCATTGTTGTAGATAACCGCTATATACCAAAGCTAGGTTTGTAGATAGTTAGCCATATACTGTAGTAAGGTTTCTAGTCACTGCATGGCGTCTGATTTTTGTCTATAAATTGCCCTTGCAGTGTGCTGTTCCATGGCATGGATGGTAGAATCCTAGGATAAAAAATTTTCTTTTAGTAATCACTTCTAATCAACAGATGTTGATATATTGAAATATGAGTTGCATGAGTCTTATTTTGCTTGAGTGTAAGGTGTACATGTATTGCTGCATCAATGTTAATAAAGAATATGTGATAATTTTGTAGAAGGTCCATAGTTTTGTTTTCTTTCTTCTGGCCTCAAGTATTACCCAATTATGGTCTATTAGCATCTCTGTAGGGTTAATGATTTTATGACAACGGCTTATTTATGACGTAACAAGCAGCTCTACGCTGGACAGCCTGAATTTTATTAATGTCCTCTTGCTGGTAGAGGTCCCTAAACAAGCATAGTCAAGTACAGGTATGACTATTAAACAAGTTGAAGGCTCTTGTTGTCGACTCCATATTATTGGTATTCATATCCCTCTGCTCCTTACTAGTCCAAGGATTCTAATATATTCACATATTATGTAAAAGACACTGCCTTAAAATATATTTATTGGAGTTATTTGCTATTTGACATAGCTTTATTTTTTGTTTCAGTTGGACAATGTGGCAACCAAATTGGTTGCAGATTTTGGGATTTAGCACTTAGGGAGCACGCCCATGTAAATAAGGTGATTAATGATTTGTAAATGCGGTGTTTGCTTCAAATCTTTCATTTAATAGCTGAATGTTCAGAATGCAAAAGGTAGTTTTTAATATGCAAAGTACCAGCAAGCATATGTGCTTAAATTATCATTTTATGACTAATTACATATAAACATAATTATGTGGAAACTTAATCTTATGAATAGGAATATGTATAATAGATCTAATTATTTATTTTCAGCAAGGAGTGTATGATGATGCAATGAGCAGCTTTTTTAGAAATGTTGATGCACGAGATGATCATGACATTCCAATCGGCAATTCAAAAGGAAAAATTAAATCTCTTAAGGCCAGAGTAAGTTCAGTCCTTTCTTTCTTCACCATTGCATTAGATTTATTTCTTTTTTACAATAATATTGGTACATCATTCATCTGTAAATGATAATGTAACAGCTACCTCCATGGAATATAGCGATTTAAATTAGGTCATGTTGCAAGTCTTTAATATATGGTTTTGCATACTTTCAAAAGTGTTCTGAATTGTTTTTAAATCATACAAGTATAAATATGTATTCATGCATGTTGATGATAGAAAATGATACATAAGTTAAAAATTGATGATAATGCATTTATACGTCTCTGCAGATTCATCGGATTTACGCCTACATGTGAAGGAATCACATACTCTAATGCAAAACAATAATAGCTCTTATATTTAAGCTGACGTCTGCATCATTGCAGGCGGTGCTGATCGATATGGAAGAGGGTGTGGTGAGTGAGATCACCAAGGGGCCGCTGAGAGACGTATTTGACCATCAGCAGCTCATCACTGATGTTTCAGGCTCCGGCAATAACTGGTATGATCAGTGGTTTCTTGTGAATATGATACATTTCTATGCTACATTATTTGCAGTGCCCCTTCCATCTTTGTACAACCAATTTATTATATGGCCATTACGACCATGCCATCATGGTCCATGAAGAACTGGTGTCATCGCAGGTGGTTTAAAATGCAGGTATCCTACTTGCATTTGAGGAAAGATTTGCTTGGGAATGCATTCCAAAGAGGGATAAATAAGAGCTATTACTCTTCAAAAACGTTGTACCCCAGTGGTGACACTCATGGAAGCCTTGGCTTTAATTAGCCATAACTTAACAGCATAACATAATCTTTTACGATTTTTACATAAATAGTAAAAAGTTTCTATAAAAAAATAAAACATCAACACTTGTTATTGTTATGATTTGTTGCAATTTCAGGGCAGTGGGACATCATTTCTATGGCAGCCAATACAAAGAACAGATCAGTGAGAGCATCCGGCGATCGGCGGAGTTTTGCGACTGTCTGCAGTGCTTTTTTGTGCTCCACTCAATGGGCGGCGGTGAGTCAATGCAACTTTTATCACATTCTTACATGCATGTATGTTACCATTATTTGATTGCTACAGCCATAAATGCTAACTGTCTTTTGACGAAAAATGTGGTATGCGATCTTTTTCTTTGGTCACTTCTGCATTTCCGAGAAATTTTGAACAACTTTAAGTGCAAGAGCCCATTTAATATCATTACATGTTCATAAATTTTGAAAAGTATGTATTTTTGATTATGCTAATGGAATTTTCAACGCTTGAATTTTTTCTCCAAAATGATGTGTACAATGTATCTCATTTGCTCTATGCATCAATATTAATTAAGATTGTAAATATAGGAACGTTGTATTTGGGAAATTGTTTTAGCAGGGAATTCCTCTCATTTCAAATACTCTAGCCAATGTGGCCAGTGCTTATAACAGGAGCACTAGCCAAATATTATTGGCAAATTTGGCAGGTGATATTGAAAGGGCACTGGCCAAAATCTGAAGTTGCTGAAAAGGGGAGCGCCGAAGGCGCGGTTACGAGCACTGTAGGCGCAAAGTATAGCTAGTGGGGGTCTGGGGGTATGCTCCCCTAGAATGTTTTTGAAATGGATGTCTAGAAGCTCTCTGATGCATTCCTTTTCTGAGAAAGTAGTTTTTTTATTTTGATGAAATGGAGGTATTTTTATCATGTTTTGTTTTTCAATGATTTTACACGTTATTACAGTTAACTTTAACACATACATGTATTTGATGTTATCCTTCCAGTGAACCATAAATATCAGACATATATTAAACCAAGTTATTAAAATACTTCATTAAAATAACACATCACATTTATATATACATGTACATGTAACGGCAAATTAGTATTAACATAGTTATAAAAAACATATATATAATTTATGTAATTAACAAGATACATTTGCTTTAAAATGTGTACATAAATATCAATGTTGAAACCACACTATTGTTTTTTAATAGAAATGCATACCGGTAAACTCCTGATACCAGGTTTTAACATGTCATTGACATACACATGTTTTACTGCCAGGATGCAGGTTGTACATTCGAACTTCTGCATATTGTTGTCCAGTTACAAGAACCATAAGTTGACATGGTCCCAGCAAAGCTATAGCTTGAGGATGAGCATTATCAATAGGTGATCGGCCTATTATATTGTCTGCAATTATACGCTGAAATTTCCCCTTTGAATTGAAACACTGTATGCGATTATTGCCAGAATCTGCCACGTAAATATTATCTTGCTTGTCCGTAGTTACTCCAAGTGGGCGATTAAACATCCCTATTTTATGTCCCTTTTCACCTATGGTCATCTTCCATTTGCCATTACAGTCAAACACTTTTACACAATGATTTCCATGATCCGACACAACAATATCATTGTTAGATTTGAATGCTAGATAAAAAGGTGACCGAAGCTGTTCTTTTCGTGAACCAGTGCCTCCAAACTCTTTCAGCATGCGCCCACTGCTATCAAGAAGGTACACCTTATTTGTCTCCGAAGTAGATACAGCAACATAATTGTTCCTTACTGCAATTCCGTGCGGCGTTTCATATGTGAACTGCTGCCCTAAAGAACTTTTGAACTCTCCTTTAAAAGAATATGTTTTAGCGAGAGCCTTCTGAGCTTTAGTATTAGCCACCACCACATCACCCCATGGACTCATATCTATATCCTGGACTACACCCTGTACAGTAAAAATTGTCCTGATTTTTCCATTGGCATAAAAAATCATGATCCGGTTGCTTCTCTGATCAGAAACCAGAGTGTATTTGTCCTGATATGTGGTAATTCCAACTGGTTTTGTGAAGTCGGTGAGGTCGGTTCCATATTTACCAAATACTAGCCGAGCACCATTTACGTTATGATGAAGAGGAACGGTGTATTCCTCTGCACTGAGGCGCACTTTTCTCTGAACCTGAGAAAATGGAAACAATGATTGATTGTTTTTTTTTAAATAGTGACAAGTATTTTTAGATTTAAAAATATATAAAAAGCTATAAAAAAATGTCCAATATATAAAAAGCTATGTAATAAAACAGCACCCAGCCCTACTGTACTTTGTCACCAAAAATACATAAGTGATGCTAAACTGGTAGAGCATAATTATCAAAATGGCCAAATATAAGTGATATCATAAATTAGGCATAAAATATAATAAAGTAAAATGAAGCAATTATGTTTAAACGTAATACTGGCAAATTGATAATGATACATATTAATTTTAAAAACAATGGACCTTGATATTTAATATTTCATCAGTTCCCGAAATTGGTAGCGATAAAAATATTTTCTACAATTGGTAATGATAAAAAGATGCAAGAATAAATACATACCTGTGGTGGTCTTCCCGTTGTGGCTGCATCAAGACTTCTGCGAGTGTTGTGCGATACAACTGGTGCAGGTGGCTGTTGGCTGCTAACAGGTGGCGGCACTGGCTGTTGTAGCTGTGCTACCTGGCAAATTTGATTAAAAGCATTAGGTTCTATTTCCATGGTCAACTCTTTGATTACTGCTCTAACATATATGAAAGGCTATATTTAGAATATGAAAAAAAAATGTCCAATTAAAAACTCATTTTCATGTCAGGGCCCCACTTCCCTGCATGGTCAAGGGCCTTTCAATTGTTGATTACTACATATAAATTACTATGTAATTACTGGTAGAAATAAACTGAAAGTATCTACCACACTATTACTGTGTACAATGCTATTACTTCCTGATCCATATGCATGGATACGTGGATTATGACATGCTTATTAACAGTGCAATCTTATGTCAATGTTTTAATCAAATTTAACATTCGATTGTAGCTATACCTGTTGTCTAAACGCTTGTTCTTGTGCTTTTCTTTCAGCTTCTTTCACATTCTCAATCATGTTCACTAGCTGAAAGTTTGTCTGATACGATCTCACGCCACCTGTTAAGCATAAATAATTACAGGAACTTTTTTCAAATAATTCAATTTTAGAATTCATATGACAAATTATTTACACTTCAATTATGATAGTGTAGTAAGGTAAAGTATCTCTTCCCCCCCCCCCAAGAATATGAGTAGTACTGAATTACACATTTATCAATGATTTTTTAAATTGTAATATAGTACAACGACCAACTTACCAGGTAATATGGTGGTCTCCCTCCTACAGTTAGGGCATGGAAATTTGCCGGTATTCACAAAATTTCTTGCTTCACAATATTCCACAAGGCATTCTTCACAGAATGTATGAAGGCAACTTGGCAGTGTTTTAGGAGTTGTGAACAGATCATAGCAGATTGTACAAGTCAGTTCCTCAGTCATCTGGTTGACAAAACGATCCATTGCTAAACCCTGTAAATAGTAATACTGCTTTATTAGAACAGCAAAACAATATTAATCTGGTAAAACTTAGATGCAACCTGGTATATACCTGGGCTTGTAGTTTTTGCTGGAATGGTTTCACTATCCCCTTGCTGTTTATTGAGTTTGACTATCCATCTTGTTGTCAATTAAAATAGTGAATAACCACTCTTCTGAAATTGTCTATTGGAATATTTCCATTACTCACTCTTGCTTTTAAACCAATATGGTTCTGTCGCAGAACTTTATTTTGTAAGTGCAAATCAATAAAAGACACTGTTCATTCTGTCCAAGCTTTAGACAATACAACGGCTCAGTTTACCATCATAAAGACTAGATAATCCAATACATGTATCAGCTATTATTTTACAGTATATACATACACAGTAGAATGTTTGATAAAAGGGAATGCACAAAAAAATAAAATTATCAGAAATAAAATGAATACCTATCAATATCCAATTCTAATAAACAGTTACTTTTAGTCTGATCATCAGGTATAGGAATGATAAGCAGATAAAAACATTAAACAGCAATGTTGATCTATGTGTATTATGTGCTGATACAGATCTAATATTTCCATCGTAAGAAACACAGATACAGTATGATATTCTTCCTTGTGATAAGCACTTAGGCATTTTAGTGATAACTGCAGGCTGTACTGCCCAGATTCAAGAATTAATATGCATAAAGACTGGTGAGATAAAATAATAAATACAATGCATAGCCCTCTTTCATCACATGTATGTTACATACATGTCATGGTATTCTCATTTGTTTATCACAATATATGTCACAATATATATATGTCACAATAAATGACAATTAAGATACATTTTCAATGTTTGAGCTGGAAGAAAAATAAAAGACTTAAAACAGCTTATAAGTTATTTCAATTTTAATCTCATTAGGCTTTTCATATTTTTCAATGATGTAATTTGGAAATCAAGGCTATTCAACAATGCCAAGTATGTCTACCACATTTTAGGGAAAAGGTTTGGAGGATAAAAATGCACATAGATCTAGGATAATAAACATGTGCATATTTTCGCGGTCATGTTAAACCATTGTTTCTATTTCAACATGGCAGGTGCCACAAGAAAAGTGGAATAGTCTAGTGCAATAATTTGAAACCTTGTATGATGGTTAAACAATTTGAAATGTTGGGAAGGTTCTTATTTCAGTTCTAGATTCGTACGGCAGCACCTTAACATATGTTAGCATTTGAGCGTTAGCAGGTCGTGACACATACATTTTAGTGATGTGACGATCTACTAACGTAATTCGATGTGGTGGCGTGCGTATCTAGCAATAATTCTAAATGGTAAATACACACATACATGTTAAGAGTCCAATTTGGATTTCGGTGTCCCACAATTATCATTTTTGAAATCTATAATTCCCTTATCGGCACTCATGCATAAATTTATTTCTACGTGATAAACTTCTTGACATCGCATTATGTTAAGCTTATCATCTATAGATCTAAGTTTTGAATTTGCAATATTTGATCATATTTATCAATATTATTGGCAAGAATTCAGATCCTTTTCATGCTTTATAACCTGGTTACCTGTTAGCTAAATAAATCCACTTCAGAAGTAGTAATCACCAACCATTATCATCACTTGCACATGTATACTCTAACAGTACTACTAGTACATTGTACTTTCTTTGTATTGAGAAATGACTGCTATCACTTTCAGTCTTTCTAGATGATGACTCATGAGCATTTGAATCTTACTGTACTAACTTAGGTTTTTTAACACTTTTTAAAGATATGTAGAATAAAGATTGGAGGGGCTTAACAACAACAAGAGTTTTAGAAATGTAATATATTTTTCTATTTTTATTTTTGGCTGTTAACATCCAAAGGTAAATTTGATTTAGTGTGTGTTTTGTGTTTCAAATAAACCTCCACAGTCAAAACAGGAAGTAAAGTGGCAGCCTTTATCCTATTTTGTTAGTCACTGTTCATCATATAAAAGCAAAGTATTTAAGGCTGATTTTAGATCAAGACTATTCATTGTGATGTGTTGGGAGGGGTGGGGGAAGGTGGGCTTGAATGCCATTTCATTGATTTTGTATGGGTTATGATGATTGATGTCGCAATTAGCTGATTGATGATCACTATGGAGTAAAGAATTTGCTGTGAAGTTTAATGTGTATAATAATACCATACCAATTTGACCGATTTTTTATTTATTTTATTGAGAATGTAAAAGTTAATATGTGGCAAGAACTTGCTCCAAATGAAATGACACAGATCCAGGTCTAAACAGGTCAAATGTATAGCAGTTGAAGTTAAATGCACATTAAAAGCTGACCAAAAAAATTCTCAATCAATTAACATTATTTAAACATTTGTAATTCTGTTCAATAATTCAACAGCTCATACACATGTAAATCACCATATGTGCCCCCATATGTTACATTTGCCACTATGCCAGGTATTTACTTTTTCGAAACAACATACGTTGTACTGGGTAATATCCATATCCATATCATTGTTCATACCCTATACTCAGAAACCACTTTTTTAATATTAAACTAGAAATATATGTGACTTCAATAAGCTGAGAACTTCTCTCTTTCTGGTTTATATTATTTGGAAATTCACATTCAATCCTCGTTATGTGACACTCATATCACAGTATGGTGCATACACTGGACGGCAGTTGTGGGGCTGCATGCGGATAATCATAGTCTCGTGGACCAACATAGGCCGGCGGCCGTTGATGGTTTGAATTTGGTGTCAGCAGATCAGGTGGAAGTGGGGCCGAAGCCCGGCTCCGTGTCCCGCCAATAGGTGGCAGCACATTGGCCTTCTGTTTGGGTGTGGGTTTACTTAGCGCCTTGTTCTTCCCTCTAAAAGTCTCCATGCTCCTGCGTAGGTCAGCCAGCTGTCCCGCCACCTCATCCCGTCGCGCCTTCTTCTCCTTGTCTGTAAAACGTGACACTCCTACCTGCAGTATGTGGATTTCAGCAAACTTGACTCCCTCGATGCCAGATACAAGCACTACCAGGTGGCCATTGGACGTCATCGTTAAGTCTTGTGGGCGCACATCGTTACCGTCACGGCATGTATTCTGACAGATTATCGTCATGAACTTCCCGTCAGGAGCAAACATCTGAACACGGTGGTTGTCGCGATCGCACACAAACACATTGTTTGCCCTGTCTGTACAAAGTCCCATTGGGTGCATCAGTTGACCTTGGCCTCTTCCCATCTCGCCAAACTTATAGCGAAACTTGCCTTTCATGTCAAATGCTTTAACACAATGATTGTCATAGTCTGATATCAGTATTTCATTTTTACCATTTGTTGTGACAAAGTAGGGTGACTTGAACTGAGCGTTTCGTTTTCCCCGTTTACCAACTTGCTTTGTAAGCTCCATATCTTGGTTGAAAATATAAAAACAGTGTTTATTGACATCTGTGATGATTGTGTAATTGTCTGGGGTAATTGTTATTCCATGCGGTGTCAGGTCCTGTGGAGCTCTTGCCTTAACGCTGTATATGGCGGCTTGTCTTCCAGCAAGCGTTTCAACAATGCCAATATAGCAATGAGTGCTAGTGAAGTCTTTCCTCAGCGCGACTGCAATGTATCCTTCAGTTGTAATTGCAACACATTTATTAGACAGAAAATGTTTTTCAGCACCGTAGAAAAGTCTCTGATTGAGTTCCCTCTTGCATTCGCCATTTTGCCCAAAAATGGTGATTGTGTCATTGCCATTGGATACAATAATGTCATCAGCTGTGTTAGTCGTTATGGCAACAGGGCAATATAGGTTTGGTCCATAATTGCCGATCTTTGTAAGTACACGCACATAGATTTGTGCGTCATGTTTGGACAGGCAGACTTCCCTGATCATAGATACGTTGATGAGGAAGTGGTCGCGTGTGACGCGTGTGCGTTTGTGATTGGCTGCACAATCCTCACAAAGGAAATCCTCACATCTGAAACGTGAATAAGAAAATTCTGTCACGTGCTGCCACCTGAGGTGACAGAAAAGTCTCAGACGATGGACATTGAAAATGTTTGAAAATATTAAGACACTCATAGTAAATTTTTCTGGATTTATCGCAAAATTAGTGATACTTGTTGAAAGAAAATTAAATCTCTATATTTCTTATACATTTATGCTTCTATTACTAAATAGCATTTATCAAGCAAATAATTAAATCCATGAAGACATAGTGACAATTCTTAAAAGAAATTGTTATTGAGGCTTTCATATTTTGGGTGAACGCTATGAAATGTATGAAGATATACTTGTTAACCTCATGCAACAAAAGTTAGCGTTGCGTCTTTTCTGCTCGACATCTTTGCACACGTCACATGTCTGCAATGTTCTTGAGTACAACACGTCCAGCAATGAGGACAATAACGGGTTATCTTGGAACGCATCGATTCCACCTTTAGGGCATTCTACCACCTGTGTTGTCAAATAATTTGGTAATGAGAAAGAGAATATAAACATCATAATAAACAACATGTTTGCGTTGTATTTCATTCTAGAATGATGAGATTCTATAATTCAGAACTCTTCTGAGGAAACAATGATTTTTGACACTTTTTTGTTGAAAATTTGCATAACTATGTGTTATGAAATCAAATTGAAAATACCTGTTTACACGTGGGGCAAAAGAAGCACAAAGCCCCATCGTCAGCTGCTCTAATGGCGTTTTCTTGGGCATGGGCAAAGAGACAAGTTCGGCAGAAGCTATGTAGGCATGGGAGGGCCTGAAATAGCAAGGCAAATATCCTAGAATCTTTGATGGTTGTGAAATAAGCTCTTGTATTAGATGACAACAATTTTTTACACAATTGTTAAGGGTGTAATAAATGTCTAACTAATTTATCATTATGCATAATTTACCTTGGGGTGAGAGTAGGGTTTTTTGCATAACTGGCATGTCAGAAAATCTTCTTGAATCTCAGTTACAAGTTTCTCGGCCATCTTCCTGCATGCTTCTGCAAGAGAAGTTTTACAATTTTTCTGAAATTTCTTTTTGTGCTGTTTCTCCCATAATTTGAAACTAATTTGAACTGAATTGTAAATTTCAATATGAAAATACTCACCAGACAAAAGGCATTATGTAGTGTAAACTTCTAAAATGTTAATCCACTGAATCTATATTGAAACCATTTGATATAGTGGGTGAATCGTTATCTATTAAACCTTAGAAATGATCAGATCCAAGCAAAATATTATGATCCACTTTAACCATATTCTATTGATTTCGATCTTTGGGAAGGTTTGAGTCACAATATTGTTTGACCTGTTCAAACAGATCCACCACCGTAACTCATGCACGCTGTGTCACCCTCATCAATAACCTGCAGTGGGCCTGATCCATTCACTCAAGTGATTAGCAGGCACTCAGTGAATATATATTATGTAACAAAATGTCATATGCTAGACTGCTATTAGAGCAAGTGATATACAATGATGAAAATAAAATAATTGCATGTTTATTTATAAAGCAATGGTGCATGTATTAGCCTGGCTGGGCTTTGCTAAGACTGTACACACAATGATCTCCTAGGCTATCAAATCAAAATTATTATTCAAATCTCGTTTCAGGTTAGATTTACCCCCACATTAAGTCTCTTTCTTTTCTTGATCTCGTTCTGGCTGCTGGGAATATATGTTGTGGGGCTTTTTGCTACTAATTTGTAAATTGAAATGGACCTAAATATCACAGGATTGTAAATGTTAAGGTTATGAAACTACTTACTGGCTAGGTGGTGAACTGCAAATATTTAAGATCACAATTTTAAAGAGTACTTGACTCAGACTCATTTATTTTTATCTCGTAGCAATAGATAATCTGACAAATAGGGTTATTGCCAGGTAGGGACTAAGTGCATGTACGTGCTTACATACATGCATCCATATTAATGACTTTAATTTTATCTTACTCAGTATTTTCAGACTGCTTGAGCAAAATCTTTTCACAAGTCAGATATTTTACAAATTATTGTAAATAATAATACACCTTCTTCAAAACACTTATTTTTCTCATGTACACCATATATTTCGCTTCTGTTTTCAAGGTTACATCATGAACTATAAAATATAACACAACACAAGGCTTCAGATAAAAGTACAGTATTTTCTTGCATAAGCCCACCGTAACTATCCACACTTAGCTCATACATAGCGCACTGCCGTGTGTTTCAGGTACGGGTTCCGGCGTTGGCACAGCGGTGCTGGAGCTGCTGGCTGACGAGTACCCGGACGTGTACCGCTTCGTCACCGCTGTGTACCCTTCAGCAGACGACGATGTTGTTACGTCGCCCTACAACAGTGTGCTGGCCATGCACCAGCTCACGGAGCACGCTGACTGTGTGCTGCCCGTCGAGAACCAGGTGTGTTGCTGCTAGTGACACAGAGGACGAGTATGGCTGCCTAGTTTTGTCTGCCTTCATTATATAAGTTTGATAAGTC
The DNA here is from genome assembly GCA_019095985.1 of Streblospio benedicti. Taxonomy (NCBI): domain Eukaryota; kingdom Metazoa; phylum Annelida; class Polychaeta; order Spionida; family Spionidae; genus Streblospio; species Streblospio benedicti. The sequence goes on along the minus strand of CM032666.1, from coordinate 20,443,938 downwards.
GTATGTATATATAAGGTGAATGGCAATTTTGTTAAGTCCTGTTCACATTGCATTGGCCTGTCTCAGTTAACGGTCATTTCTCTTGTGCTTAATTTAATTATGTTTGAATTGTTATCAATTTGCTTTCATAATTTATTTTTTCAAGTCATTGTATGGTAATCAGATATTTTGCCTTTATTACTGTATGCATGAATCATGGATATTACTTTTCGCAAAGATGAATAGAAGTAGTGAAAACATAAGCTAATACGTGCAATCACCAATTGGATTTGTTGTCTAATTTGTATAAGTTGAAACAAACTGCTGTATTATGAGATGAGTGACATCAAAATAATAAGTTCCTGCTGTACATCTTGGTCACTTCAGGCACTTGTAGACATTGTGAACAAGATCTACGCCGCTTTGCCGCCAGACAAGTTTGGCAAGAAGACGTTTGGGCCCAATTCAAACAGCGGTGCTGCAGGAGGAATGAGCCGGGTGAAGTCGGGGAGTGCGCTGACAGCAAGTGATGGAGGCGCCACCAGGCGGCAGCACGAACGTCCATTTGACAGCATGAACAACCTGGTGGCCAATATGCTGCTCAACATGACCAGGTAGCTACTATTTTCACGTGTCTGCCATATTGAAATCCACCCATGTGACATGTTGACTCTTTGTTAAGTGTATAATGTAATTAAGTCATCAGATCTATAACTGTAAGACTATATCACATAGTCTCCAGGGGGATTTAAACCCATGACCATACGTAGTAGCAGTGACTGACTTATAAGTCCATTTCACTTTGTGAAGCATTCTTATACCACACTATTCTTAGAATTATAGATCTTCTAATATGAATTATTAGTTTAATGACTTAATTGCATATAATGATATAGTGTATTTCCAAGTTTAAAAAAATCAACATCACTTCATAACATTAAACAACATGTGTATGATGCACTAAGTCAATACATTTTGTAATGCATGTACATGTATGACGTACAAAGAGTAGCATATCATATGGAGCTGACTCTACAGATAGAATTAATTAAATTACAGATAAATTTAACCAGAAAACAAAACATATATTTACAATGAATACGTTTCTCCTTTTTTCCAGTTCTGCAAGATTTGAAGGCTCCTTAAATGTGGATCTTAATGAGATAACTATGAATTTGGTTCCTTTTCCTAAACTGCATTATCTTGTGTCAAGTCAAACACCACTTTACGCTCTCTCAGACATCAAAATTCCACCAAGACGGTATGTTTATTTTGATTGTTGTTGTTTTTTTAAAATTCATTTCTGCACCATCGCATTATTTTCAAAATAAGCTTGTAGATTTTAGGAAATTTAAATGTAATAACAGGGTTCATTTCATTAATTTCAGTCTCGACCAGATGTTTTCTGATGCCTTCAGTCATGAATATCAGATGATAAAGGCTGATCCCAAACATAGTCTTTATCTTGCATGCGCTTTAATGGTGAGAGGAAATGTGGAAATCTCAGATATTCGAAGAAATATAGAGAGGTAGGTATTGGGGTTTTAATAAAATTTCACATTTGAAAAGGAGTCTTTATAAATTTAAAAATCCATGAAATTACAATGTAGTTTGTTATTATTTTGAGTGTTCACTAGTATATTTTATCAAGTCTGATATCAAATTGTTTTTGCTAGGCCCATTGAAAGAGACCAACTGTAATGCCGCTATTGCTTTGGTTTTGGTATTTACGGCCATCAGATTAGCTGATCAAATCAGACTCATTAAAAAAAATTCTTGGTGATGCATTGAGTACTACATTATGTATTCACATTTTTGATTTACCAGGATTCAGCTCTATTGCTATTTCATAGCGACGTGGTGACCTTTAACTAAAGGAACTGTAAAACTGGTTAGTATTCAGCAAATAACTTTTTTTATATTGCCAGGCTGCAGCCCAATCTCCATTTCATCCCATGGAACAGTGAGGGGTGGAAGACAGGTCTATGCTCGGTGGCACCAGTCGGCCACCCTTATTCCCTACTCACCCTTGCCAACAACACCGCCATCAGACATAACTTCACCGACCTCAGGGACAGATTTGTCAAGCTGTACAAGCGAAAAGTAAACAGTCAATTAGTTTTTCTTCTTATTACTGTCATCAATCTTCAATAATTTGCTCATCATATATGTTTGTTTTCACTCGTTATTAAGCTCTCATAGGAGAAGGAAAAAACCTACTCAGATGCTTCTCTTCTCGTCTAGAGTAGGTTTTTTCCTTCTACTATGATGAATCCAGATGCTAGGAAATCACAGTACTAAATGATGTTAAGCTCTTCTTCTAATAGCCAACCTTCAAGAGTGTACATGTTGCTGAAATGTCAAATCGGAGATATCAAACAAAAAATTTTAGCGTTTTTTTGAAAAGGTATTATTTTCAGGCAGAATAATAGAAGTTCACAGCATAGAAAATGTTTTCATATTTTAAAGAAAATAATGACCATTCTGAAAGAAATTGAAAGTATTTGGAAACTTTCATTATTTTCATTAATTTCAACATATCACTATGCCTAACCCAACAATTAAAACCTAGGAAATTTGATTATCATGCTCTTCAGACTGATTTCGTATTCTGCGGAATTTTTTTTTTTGATTGTAAATGAAACTACTTAACTATGATATAAAAAGGATTGTGTTCATTTCAGGCACACACACATCATTACACGCATGTGGATGGCTTTGACATGCAACAGTTTGATGTGGGCTCTGAGTCTCTAAACATGCTCATATCTGAGTACACCAACCTCAATCGCCAGCTTACCAATCCCACGCCTCCAGTGCCAAGACTACAAATAGCCACGTGATCGGTTTTTTACAAGAAACAATTTAGATATTTATTCAATATTCGTAATGTTACGGATTGGACCTGTTGAGTATCATAAAATGGTACTCCAGGAATGACTGCAATTTCTGAATGCTAGCAATATGGACCATATTGCTATATTTTACATACATAGAATGTATATCATTGAGGCATTTTTTTAATTAAGTCGCAGTGTAACAATATTTATTAAGTTGTGCATACAATCTATTAAAGTATCTATTAACGTTGAAAGAACATTGTAATCCTGGTAGGGTGGGGTGGCTGGGAACTTACCTTGGAAAGTCTTGGATATGGATAGGGAAATGCCTGCAGCACCTTAGAAACCTGACCCGGTCACAAATTGGCCCTAAGTCAAAAAGTACACTCTGTTCCAAAATTAGCTACCTCAAAATACACCCTGATGTGATATATCGCTCTCATGGATTGAGTTGGAACATTTTACCTTTTGTAAATATTTAAGAAATTATGACAGATTACCTTGCATTTTGGATATACTTTTTGTTTTACTTTTATTATTCGTAAGCCTCATATTAGTCATTGAAGAGTTCTTTTTTTTATATTTATTTCTATAAAAATGTAATTCAGTATAAATGCAATAAAGATATTTTAAAGATAATTTGGTGTGCATACATCAGAACCCTGCGTGGGTTATAAGTTTGCACCCACACCCGCCCCGCGTGTTTAATGTGAAACCCGCACCCACACCCGCACATATAAACTATTGAAGCCCGCACCCAAGGCCGCACCCACATATTTCATAAAAATTGAGCCCACACCCGCACCCACAGATACTGAAAGACAACCTGCAGAAAAACCCGCAAAACCTGCACTAAATCCTGCATTCTCCCAGCCCGCATTGTTCTCAAGAATTTATAGTTGATCAAACACATTCATCAAAACACATTGAAATGTTATAAGGTCATAGTCATATTAGGTCATATATAATGTTATAGTCAAAACCATGTCAATTAAATGTATCATATTAACCATTCTCTTTGAAGCAACATATGTAAAGCAATTCGCTTAACAGGTAAACAAATACTGCCACCTTTATATGGGGGTGTAGCATCATAGAAGTATATTTCACACCATCCCATGATATGTCTCAAAGGCCAAAAAAAGGATATTCCATCTTTTGTTATAAAGTATAATTTTTTTTAGGCCTAGGTAAAATGTAAAGTAAAATGTTTGGTATTAGGTTGTACTCCCCTACCCCACAAGTTGTTTAGAACATCCTCAAAATGAAATAAATCTTAATTAAACATTGAACTTTATGGGATCCTGGTATTAGAGCAAAAATGTAACTCTCATTTTAATTTTGATGAAATTTGATTCAAAATTGAAAACGTCATCAGATTTTGAAGCTTTTGGACATGTAAATACTGTCCTACTTTTCTGATTCCTTTTGGAGGGGGGTCGCTGTACTTGTCAGATAATTGTTGGGTGTCGCCTAACCTTTTTATTATAAAAAAAGATAAAAGATAAAAATATTTTATTTCGGTAATATATACACCATAGTAAAACGATCGATTTTCCTATCATTGAGATATACTTGGGGGACATTAACAATAATCTTACCCTTCGGCTTTATGCACATATATACTGATTTTTTTACATTAAACATGATATCGGTTTTGTTGGCATATTGTTCTCATATTAATGAGTTGTTGTAAACCTCTTGCTGATGGGGCAATTAGAAATGTATCATCAGCATATATTAAATGGTTAATTGAGACTATTAATAATACAACCGCATTTGACATTATTTAGTAGCTGACTAAAACCATCAACATATAAATTAAATAAAATGATTTTGTTGGTATTAGAGAATTCCACCCCTGCCTTGTCCCATTAGATGTATCTCCATATAAAATTAAATGAAGGCTTCACTAACATTTGAATTATTTAGTAGCTGACCCCATCAACATATAAATTAAAATAAAAATGAGGTGAAAAACTGCTGGTGTGTGTACCAAAATACAATAAGGCGTACCACCAGAACAGGCAATCCCCTGTCAAGTAGTTTATCAAATAGTACCCAGAAATTCAAGCGAACAAAAGCCTTCGAAGCGTCAAGGTAGCATATAAATACAGGACTAGACATATGAGTGTAATAATACCTGTTTAAGAGCAAAGTTACATAAGTCTGTTGAATGATCATTCTTAAATACAAATTGATTACAACTTGTAACAAGACAGTACTGGTATCTATCTAAAATCACAAGTTCAAATATTTTTGATACAACTGAAGTAATAGCAATAGGCCTATAATTATCTTCAGAAGAGAGATCACCCTTTTTGTCTTTAACAATAGGGATACAACAGGGATATGCTACAGTATTTCTTTAATGACTGTATAGAGGACTTTTCCTTTGATAGTAAGGGGGGTCATACACCTTTTTGAAATGTTGGGGGTCGGGTAAAATTAATTATCTAAAAGTGGGAGGCTACTGACCTTTTGTTTTTCTTCGAGTCCCCAAAATGGACGACCTCCCCTATCGTTATTTATGATTGTTCCCTAAGAAACATGATACATTTAGAAAGTTGTAGGCTCGGGCTCACCAATAATAAACTACTCGTAACGGTTCTTTGTGGTGTTCCAACATTTACATTATACATGTATTCAATGCTTAAATATAATAACGTTTACGTAAATATAAATTGAGTGTGTAAGATGTAGATTATTAAATGTGAGTTAGTGAATGAGCTGGTATTATTAGGAGACAATCAAACAAAGTATTGTTGCAGTGTAAGGAAAAACTTGACAAGTTTAGAATACAACACCGACGAGAATAGTTTCAATATGGATCCTGGCAGAGAAAAAGACCACTCTCTGGCTCTAAAGGTGATGAGGCTTACAAAACCGTCACTAACGCTGTGCCAACCTGTTATTTCCAATTCTAGAGATATACTGGGTACAACACTACTAGACTCATATAGCAACGAATTGGCGACAAACAAAGGTTTAGAACAGTTTGGATTAAGTGAGTTGCTTACACTACCCCAAAACTTTGGAAACATTTTTCTTGGTGAGACATTTTCAAGTTACTTAAGCATTCATAATGACAGTCAACATGTATGTAAAGAAATTAACATTAAGGCTGACCTCCAAACTAGTTCACAACGACTAACTCTATGTGGAAATACAACCCCATATGAAGAATTACATCCTTCTCAAAGTATTGATGATGTCATTCACCATGAAGTCAAAGAACTTGGAACTCACATCCTCGTTTGTTCAGTTGGCTATACATCACACACTGGTGAGAAAATGTACTTCAGAAAATTCTTCAAATTTCAAGTTTTGAAACCACTAGATGTAAAAACAAAATTCTTTAATGCTGATTCAGATGATGTTTACCTTGAAGCCCAGATTCAGAATATTACACCAGGACCAATATATATGGATCATGTAACACTTGACCCATCAACATATTATGATGCTGTTGAATTGAATGAAGAATCTAAAGAAGACAATAGAAAAATATTTGGAAGTGCAAATTATATGGACCCCATGGATGTAAGAAATTATCTTTATTGCCTCTCCCCAAAACCTGAAGTATTATCTGATGTTAAACTTTTGAAAGGTGTTACGACTATTGGAAAATTAGATATTGTTTGGAAAACAAATCTAGGAGAAAAGGGTCGTCTGCAAACAAGTCAATTACAAAGAGCAGTGCCTGGCCATGGTGATGTACGTCTTACAGTAGAAATGTTGCCCAATGCAGTGTTGCTTGAAAAAACATTCCAGATCAGGATAAAAGTTGCCAATTGCAGTGAGAGACCACTTGACCTGGTTCTTGCTTTAAAGAATAATATAAACAATGGATTGCAATGGTGTGGTATTTCCGGACGAGAGTTGGGGAAATTGCCGCCAAATTCAGCTACAGTATTAGAGCTTACAATGATAGCCGTTTGTGCAGGATTACAAACAATATCTGGACTTCAGTTAACTGACACATTTCTTCAAAGGGCTTATGAGCATGATGAGATTGCTCAAGTGTTTGTGTATTCTCAAGATGTCTAAAATTTAGATTCAAACTTTATAGAATTAAAAACTGGAATGCCTATTATGTGAATTTGAGCATTGCATTTTAATTAGAATATATATTTATTAATACATAACTTTTCATTATTGTTAATCTAATTGTGTATATATTCATATACAGTTGTATATATTCACATATAGTTTCAGCTATATCTAGTTATGAGCAAGTACTGTAGTTATAGGTAATTTATTGATGGTATTGTCAATTTTAAGTAATGATTAGAATCTATGCGATTGCTTTCACATATCTATTAAAAGACTAAACTAGAGGTCAAAAATATGTTCTACTTTTAATACATTGAGTATTCAATAGATTTACAACAATTCTAGTCAAATATTTGATAAGGCCCCATAAAAATAATAAAATGTTCTCGTCCCCTCCCACCTGTGTATAGTGCAGCCTCCTGAACATTTTTATTGCTTCCCCAATGATAAAAAATAAACGGCCCTCCCGTCTGGCTGCAAACAAAACGGCCCTGTGTCAGAGGCCTGTCATTTGTTTGCTATGCACGCTAGATATTATACGTCATTGATTATACTAGTTGTTTTATAAGTGATGTTTTATGATTTTGATAATAGAAAGACATTGTTCACATACAATTGTAACACATGTGAGCACGGTCAGTGATCAAGCATTGCATATAGAGCGAGTAACGTGTACTCGCTGATAAAACACATTTATAAAGGTCATAGATGGATAATTACTGAATTGAACCCCTGCTAAATACGAGTTACAGTAAATAAAACTAGAAATAGTATCCTTCAAAGTGATACTTGTTCGAGTTTTAAAAGTTTTGTTGACATAGTGAGTTTAGTCAGGATTTTTCATGCAGATGTTGTCATATGCATAACTGATAGGCATTTTAAATGGCATTAGACGAAGCCACATAATAATAATGATATTACTGTTCAAAAATGGCTAGAATTTACAGATTATTTAGAAATAGCTAGAAGTCTATCTCATTTCTCTAAATGAATAGTTTCTTGGCTTGATGTTATTTTGACAGATAATATAGTTTACTAGTGTAGTCTAAGAATTATAAAAATATGTATATGGTTTAATTATACTCAAATACTCTATTTCAGTTAAGTTCATACAATAAACATATAGCCGCTTTACCATAGCAAAAGAGGTATGACTACATGGCAAGGAACTACATACGTAGATCTATCCTTACAAATCAATAGTATCTAGGATCAAGGTGCTTCTAATTAAATTTTATAAGTTCGTCTCAGCTGTTTTGACCACTTTTAAAAATGTCCGTTTGGAAGTTCTACTCTGCAAATATCACACTATGGACACTAAATGTTAGTTGTATTTATTTTCTTTCTCGTGTGCTTGTTGCAAAGTGTGTCTGTCACGTGACGTGAGTAAGCCGAACACGCCAAAATGTCTGACGCAGGATTTTTTAAGGTTTGTGTTGAATATTTAGCACCAACGTGAAAGCATTATTATGACTGATTGGTACAGAGTTAAAGTGGAACACGAAGTCCACAATAAATCTGAAATATATACCGATAGGTTGTCACCCACTTAGAAATATGGATATATTGAACTCTGATAAGAAATGTCATAGTGCTATTGTTATTTGAAAGGGCGCGCCTTAGATTAGCTGAGTATACGTGTTGAACTTTTCGTTCCCTCATTACGTTGAGATGGCTATTATGGGTATAAATTCGTATCCACGTGAAGTCTCTATATTCTGATATAATGTGTCAGACGGGAGTACTTATAGTAGTCGGGCTGTAGTATAACCGTATAATTAGCCATTGCCTTTCAAGATAACTTAGATCTAACAAATATTTAAGTAATACGTAACCGTTAACCACAACCTACTTACAACGCCCCACCACCCATAGAATGATCTAGTGTGCTTAAATCCCTAGATTTGGACATAATCTACTTGTAGCTGTATGAAATATTGCCTTTCAGTTGGGAAATATCTTGTATACTTATGTCCAGCCTCTAGAGGATAACTCTAAGATATGTCCTGATATCCCTGAAAGTTTCACAATACTGATGCATTGTTACGTATATGGTATGTAGTCTTAGTGGAGTAATGGTTAGTGGGTAGGACGTTTAAATGGGATCTGTCTGCATTTTCGGCAGAGTGCAGACTGAGAGTTGTCAAACTATTACGTACGTTTCCAACCGCAGTGATGTTTCTAGACTGCGTATCCGTGCATTTGGCACACAACAATAACAAGGTGTTACATTAAACACAGATACAAAAAGACTAACTTTGATGCGCCTGACGAGTTTTTATCATATATATTTTGATTAATTAATTTTCATAAAAAAAATTGATGGATCTTAGACAGCCCCTACACACTGGGCCAAGATTTTCCTCTTTCATTTCACTCTAATCACATCCCAGAAATTAAAATTAAGCAAGTTAATATTATTCAATAGTAATTAAAAACAATGAAAGCTAAAAATGTGTTCTAATTCTATGGACTAAAACATCATATTTTAAACGCAAATGTGATGTAGGTATAGATGTAAGATGCTCCACTCAGAATTTTACTATGCATAGAGGTCTATATGAAAAACCATAGAAAATATATTTGTCAGATCTTTATAAAACTTTCACAGATGTTAGAACATGTCACATGTGTCTAGACATATTCAAAC
>CM032666.1:20379674-20434313 GCA_019095985.1 Streblospio benedicti | reverse complement strand
GGGATAACATTTTTAATCTTATCATTTAGGTGATGTTGCCATGACAACAATTTCAAGTGACCAATCATCATTGAATTTCACCATCACATTTTCTGATCTGCTGGAAGATTTAAACCGCTGTATAGAGAAATGTAGTGGCAGTGGACATCATGGAGATGTAAGTCGCCACATTTTTGGTACTTCCAATAACACCCACTTACATTGATCATAATCCAATCTATTGACAGCTAGGCATGTACCCACGGTGCACTTTGATACCCTACTTTGTTAACTTTGCCCCTCTCGATGCATGAAATTCCTACTATTTTTCCCTCCATTTCTATAATGACCTGGAGGAGAGTTAAGCGCTTCTAAAGTTTTACTATGTAGATGAAGAACACAGCAAATTACGGTATATTGCCATTTCAAGATCATTATGATCGTTATGATTATGTTGTAGGCATCTGCTGACCTACTCGGCGACCTGGACTATCTGTCCCTGGACAGCAGCACCACAGAAGGCGCCTGCAGTCTCCACATCGGTGATGATGGTGATGGCAGCATCAATCTGGATGACGACTTTGGCTTTGGGGATAGAGACGCTGATCTTGAGTCACTGTGCTCCATGGACAACCAAGATGGTGATTTGGTATGCAGCGGTTGCCTCAGTCCAGTGAAAGGTTTGTTGAATAAAGAGGCCAACAGCTTTGAGTTTGAACATCCAAGTTTGACATACTGAATATCACTGGTCTAAAAAAGACCACTGGCAGCTTCCTATTGCTTATCAAACATGTGACCAATCGCTGACATTCACATTAAAAAATCAGAATTGATTGAATTCGACTCTGTTGCATAACCTGCACACTCAGTTCGCACTTTTGCAAGGCGATAATGCCAAGAGGAGCACAAATCATGATGGTTTGAACAGTCTTATGATGCTTAGATTACAATCTAGTTTGTTTTACACAGTAAATTCTACACATAAGGCAGGGATAAGGTTAAATGAAACAAATGAAATCACCTTTTATAATAGTTTAGTTGTGTACCATATCTGTAAACTCCCACACTATGCGGAATGTAGAGCGTATGACGATAAACAGTGCCAAGCACGACACCATAAAACAATGTAAAATTAAGAATCAGGTCACATATAGTAACAAAATTATTATAAACCACCCTGTGGTGAAACATTTCAGAGGTCAATCTGACATCTGTTACCCATAGTGAAGTTTGAATGAATGAGTTTCCATTTCTTTTTAATAAATCATCTGCCTATGTAGATTCTACCTTCTGCTCAGTAGATTAATAATTAAGCGGCTCTATCTTGTGTTGTAGGCGAGTGGTACCACTGTAGCGAGTGCTCCGTCGCTGGTGACAGCTACGTGGTGTGTGTCAGTTGCCACGGCAACAGCTGCCACTCGCAGCACTCAGCTGCCCTCGAACTGTTCAAGGAGCCGGGAGACGAAGACGCTGAGAGCTACTGCGATGTGTGTGGCACCGTGTTCCACCATGACACACAGATCATATTCAGGTTAGATGCGCGTCTGCTTCTCCCAGACTGGCTCAATCATTCGTCCAATCGTCATTGTTTCACACTCGCTCACATAATCACTTGCTCGCACACTAATGCACAAACTACTCACATTATGGCACACTTAGCATATGTTTTATGAATGCATTGCCACTTAAAGTAAACAAAATTAGCTGCTACACCTTTTTAGATGTTAGAATTTCAAAGGCAGACATTGCTTGCTCACATAAGGTCTACAATTGTATCTACTTACGTTCACCTCTCATGCATTGAATTAATGCAGAAGTCAAGAAACAATCCTTTCCCCTCATTATTCGTTAATTTTCTCCAAATATTTGAAGTTTTGAACACAACAAAGTATTGATTTCATTCTCTCATGATTGACAAGTAGGGCGTACATCATTTGGGAAGATGGCTTCAACAAAGATTTTGACTTTCCTGCTGCTAAATCGTGGTCATGTTTTAACATGTTACTTTTTACAGGTGTAACATCTGCGACAATGGGAATTACGATTTGTGTAAAAAGTGCCATGCTAAAAATCACCATAGCAAGCACAAGGGAAAGTTTACAAAAATGAGATTTGCTGAGCTGAAAAATCCAACTGAAACAGCTGAATGTGAACCAGAAACAGCATCAAAGCAAGATGAGGTCAAAGAAGAGGTAGGTAATATATGTGAACCATTATTTGTGTCCAACCCTATCTATTACATGTATCAATTTTCTTTTAACACAGATACAATAATAATTTGTTTGTAAACAGACCGAAGTCAAAGGACACAGATACAATAATAATTTGTTTGTAAACAGACCGATGTCAAAGGGCACGTTAAAGCACCACAACCAACTGAGCGTACAACTCTGCCTCATTGGACTCAGTCAAAGAATATCATCATTCGACAGTGTCGTGACAGAAAACGCAACAATTCTTTCATCAAAGTAATCCAAAACACGCGCAGCAAAGAGTACATAGTGAGTAACATATTCATTCTAATAAGCGCTAGCCTATCTCAAGACCTTTAAATCTAAGTCTAAGTCTAAATAAATAGTTCCTAAATGCCCATAAGGGCCAACACGGGAACAGAGTGATTGCTTATGGCTTGAAGGCGGCGAGCCGACTCTTGAAGGTGGTAGCAGAGCCAGCTGAAATTGTGTTGTCAGAGAGGGCATTCCACTCTGGAATAGTTCGCAGCACAAATGAGTTTGAATACACCAGAGTCTTGGACACCTGCATCTGATAGCTGTTTATACGAGATGGCCTAGAGTTCAGGGTGAGGTCCACTTCACTGTGCTTCACCTGCACTTTACCAAAATAGATGTTGTACAGCAGGGCTAGGCGCAAGACTCTCCTTCTTTCCTCCAGCTCAGACCAGCCGAGATCCTGTAGGATTGCCGTAACACTAGTATGCAGCGTTCCACCTTACCCATCTCGCTGCTTTTCTCTGGATTTTTTCAAGCTTTTGCTCTGTCCTTCAATTTATGAGGGTCCCATATGGGTGCTGCGTATTCGAGACCCGACGGACAAGTGAAGTATAGGCTAGGCGTCTGGATGCTAATGGAGCACCCCTGAGATTACGTCGTAGAAATCCCAGCTTTTGATTGCCTTTCTTGGCCACATAGTCCACGTGATGGGTCCAGGACAGGTCGTTGGAGATCCACACGCCTAAGTACTTGGCGGTGCTCACCTCTTCGGATCACATTATGTAGTTCGTAGAAGTAGTTCATTGTTCCACGCAGACCAGAGCGAGTCCGAAGGATGTTGCACTTTATCGGGTTGAATTTCATGCCCCAGGTGATACTCAAGCTTGGAGGGAGGCAAGGTCTTGCTGAAGCAGTACTTGGTCTCTTATGGTGTGAATTGGCCGATACAGAAGACAGTCATCGCCAAAGAGAGCGAATACTGGTTCCTGTGTTGAGATTACTTTCAATGTCGTTTATGAAGAGGAGGAAGAGTAGGGGCCCTAAGATCTGCCCTGAGGAACACCGAGTCAACACTTTCCTCTTCCGATTTTGCACCGTCAACAATCACTTGAGACCGACCACTTAGGAAGTTTCTAATCCAATGGTGAACTTCTGCACTCACACCATAGAATTTTAGTTTGTTCAGTAGACGGTCATGGGGCACAACATCGAATGCCTTGCTGAAAGTTCAAGATCGCGATGTCGATTTGCGTTACTATGGTCATTGAGCCTCATAATGTCATGCATGGTTATTGCTAGTTGAGTCTCAATTGTGTTTGGCTCGAAGCCATGCTGAAAGATACTGAGTATGCCATAGGTATCCAGATGTGCAAACTATCTGGGTGCAGATGATATGTTCTAGGAGCTTGCTAGTCACACAAGTCAAGGACACAGGGCGATAGTTAGCGGCCTCACCCTTAGCACCTTTCTTGTAGATTGGTGTGATCCACTGCTCTTTCCACTGAAGTGGCACCTGACCTGTGTGTAGGCTTTGCCTAAAATGAAGGTAAGCGCAGCTGCTATCTCTTCTGCCAGTTCTTTCAGCAGTCTACATGGAATACAGTCTGGTCCACTGGCCTTGGTTGGGTTGATCGCTTTTTGAGCAATTTGAGTACCCCTTCTTCAGTTATAGTGAAGGGGCCATCGATGGGTAGTTGGGGCCAAGTGGAGCTGTGTGTCTGTCGGCTGAGTCATGGTCCCTCGTGAACACTCTTAAATTGCTGAGAGAGGATTTTGGCACGGTCTTGGGCAGAAGAGAATAACCTACCCTGGTGTTTCAGGGGAGCAACACCCACGTTGTCCTGGCTTTGCGACTTAATGTAATTCCAAAAGGGTTTGGGGTTGTTATTGTTCTCTGCTTCAAGGAGTATGTTGTTAATATGCCTCCAGTGTGCTTGACGTAGTTGTTTCTTCAAGTCTGAAGCAAAGGCCTTGTACTGTTCCCAATGTTGATCTTGACCTGATTTCCTAGCCCTATTGAACATACGGCGTTTCCTGGCACATCGCCTCTTCAGTTGCGGATTGAGCCAAGGTACATCCCACCTTGACTTAGTGAATCCGTGGGGGATATGATCTGACATTAAGGCCTATTCTAAAAGCCTCTGTATGACGTCAATTTTGCAAAGAGTTTTGCTAAAGTGACACCATTTACTAAAAGCACATGGCTTCTATTTTATAAACAGCAGTCCAGCTGTAGTTGGGTATTTTCCCGTTTAAGCACGGACTACTGTTTATTTGTGATGTGGTTTTGGTTTAATTCACAAATAAGCCAGCCCCAGTTAGTAACGGGAAGTTTTAGCATGTGGTACTGTTTATTTATATTGGCGAATGTTTGATGAAGTTCTGTTTTGTAATATTTTGTTGATTTGGTACTCTATTGTTATCTGATCATGGAAAATGAAGCAATTAGACATAGCTTGCAAAAGATTGGATATGAACATTTTCAAATAGTTTTACTTTATCAAATGATTTTAAGTTTTCTTTGTCACACAACAAGCACTTATAGTAGGTAGGAGGTTGAAGTCTGACATTCTTATTTGTTTTTATTGGTGTACTGTAGTTAACTTTTGGGGGACTATTATTTGCAGGTGTACCCATTTTGGTAAAAAGAAACTAAGTCATACATGTACAAGTAACTGAGAAACACGTCAGGATTACATACTTAATATCTTGGCTGACCCTTACCTGATCACCCATGCATACATGTTCTGCTGCTTCTGCAGCTGTTGCTAGTGATTACTCTGGTTTTAAAGGCTATAACAGAGCAGGGTTCTGTAAAAGACCTTATATCTATTAGAGCTAAAAAGGCCGTCAACAATTGTACTTGCTCGTTGACACGAGTGGTTTATGTAATAATAGAAATGAAAACTATTAGATATAAGGTCTTTTGAAAGACTAAATAAGCGCACCTGCCCTATTAAGCTCAACCCCTGTTTACACAGATAAAACAAATCTTCCTTTGCAAGCAAGGATTTCATTCACCTGGCACCATATTGTGAGATTAAATATATCAGGAAATAGGCAGGAATATATTGAGATAACCATGTAACCATGCCGAGCATGTTTTGAATTTTTTTTCCCAGCTCATGCATTTTGAAGCCGATTGTGGTGTAAACATTTTTTTCGTGGTTCATGCATTTTGACTTTTATAGTTCAAAGGCATAGTTTTGGGGTTCGCTTATCTATTGTGTTTTTCATTATAAAAGTTCATTTGTAGTGTAAATCATATTATTCAATAATGAATAAAACAACTACAATAAATTAGAAATAATATATTCACTTCCAAATTTTCAACAGTACAGCTGTTGAAATATTGAATCTAATGAAATGAAATGTTGAATCAAATAGAGACATACTCAGAAAGATAGTGGAAGGGATACATATTTAAGTGATAAGGGCTAGTCTTAACAGCAAGGACTGTTTTGACCTGTCTCAAGCCTATCTGCCCTTGCTGAAGGAGGAGGCAGAGGGGGGGAGGGACCCCACCACCTGGAATCCCTAGGTGTGAGGCTGTTTGCTGACACCTCGATCCGTGAACAAGGCAGCTGTTAGCTGTTGAAAATCTAAAAGTGATTATATTATTTCTAATTTATTATAGTTGTTTAAATTAATTTATTATTGAATTTTTGGTTGAAAGTTGTTTTTTGTAAGCACACTGTATGCTCATTAGAACAAATACAGTAGTTGATTTACAAAAATATTGCATGTATTTTGTGTTGAGACTTTGATTGTGAGGTATTTTACATCTTCGACTTTACAATTTTAACTTAACATTTCTGAAAATATTTGGTCTGTAAGTAAAAAAACAAAATATCAAGTTGTTAGAGCATTGACTTTTAGATGATTACTATTCACATTTCAGGGAGAAACCAATGACTTCCTGTTTTCATATGATCCAGAAACCAAGAGGTACAAGTATATTGGAAAATGGCAAAAGGATCTACCGCGAATTCAGTAAGTCAATCACATGCATGAGGGCTATTTATTATTCCAGTAGAATGTCCTGAAAATTGATTTCTCCAGCTAACCATAATTTTAATCCATATCCTAGTCTGGGCAGTCTTTCCTACTGCCAAACAACGTATTATCAACATCCCATAGGATCTCCAAACTATTTGTAATTTTAGGTATATGATAGGAGTGCTATCAAAATGGAAAGATATTAAGAACCAGAGCGGAAATGAGGAAGCCCTGCAAATGTTGCAGAAGGGATTGAATGATGTTAAATCTAAACTGAAGGCCAATTCGTTCAAATTTCATTGGCCCCATGAGTCTGACCACACTAAGAAAGGTACACATTACATGTATATGTTATTATTTAACTTTAGTGCCTTTATAACATAAAATGAATTAACAAGTGATTTAAGATCATTATTTGTAAAAAAAAATTTTTAAATTTGCTCTGCAGAGTCCTCTGAAGCCTCACATCAAAGAGGTGGAGGAGGTCGTGGAAGAGGTCAGCTGAGAGGTCGTGGAGTGATAAAGCCAAAGAGCTTTCAAGCTGGCTCCAGTAATCCTCCAGACAGTGTACCGAGCCTTCTGGATGCTGGTGTGAATCTACTGCTACAATCCTTCGGATTAAAAGCAAATCCAGGTAAATTAGAGGTCATAGTAATATATAAAAAGCTTGATTTAAATCACATCCAATTATGATATCAGAGCCTGAGATCAGAGCATCTGAAAATCCATGTACCTGGTAAGCTTTCAACTTCAGAATGCACATCTTTAGCCTGGTTTGACTGGTAGATATTTGATCTTGAGAGCTATTTTTCCCTGTCAAGTGACATTATAAAGGAAATTTTTCTTGACAGATTTTAATATGTCCCCTTGAATTATTGGATGCAGTTTGCAAAAATATTTGTCCATTCTTTGGCAGGTGAAGAGTTTGGTGGCACGACATCACCAACTAAGCAAGCACCTGTTAGAGGTTCACACAGAGGAGGTCGCAGACCTTATAATCGCGGCAAGAGAACACCGAGCAAGCAGTAGACCAACAAAGACCATGAATCATTTTCTAAATGATGAACTTTTAACTCGGTAACTGTGAAAGTACCGGGTAGACTTTGTAGACTTTGAGATGTATGCATAGGGATGCTGTTGTACTTTACATGTCATTTTGTCGCTAGTCTACTTTTTACTAGCACAACTTATCTACATTGGTGAACCGTAGGTTGAACACATTGACACAATTTATAATATAAAATACAGACAGTTAACAATAATTTTAAAAGCAGAATATTTAAAATTACTGTAGTTATCTTTTTAAGCATGACTATCTACAGTACATCAATCACGGCGTTCAATCGTTACGTAACGTTGGTGTGGAAAAAAGTGTATGTGTGTAATTCCCGTAACGTTCGTGTATATGTGAATATTCTCATAGTGCATGCACCCTACGATCATTGCGAGGAATTTGCCAGTTTCCTCACAAAAACAATTTTTTTGTGGTTCTTGGTCGCTCAGTTCCTCTCATACAGACAAGAACGTTACGGGAATTACACACGTATACTTTTTTCCACACGAACGTTACGTAACGATTGAACGCCGTGATTGATGTACTGTAGATAGTCATGCTTAAAAAGATAACTACAGTAATTTTAAATATTCTGCTTTTAAAATTATTGTTAACTGTCTGTATTTTATATTATAAATTTTAATTGTGATGTGCATATGGCCAACTAAATACATAAATTAAAATAAACAAAAATTGCAAATTTGGGGAAATTTTGAATATTCAATCACAATGATTTATGTAGTTAGTTTATGTGATAGAAAATGTGATTTTGGCTTGAGGTATCCATAAATTATTATAAGTCTTATCAGAGTTTAAGAAACTGGTCCAATTAAATGTTTTCTTGTCATTGTCAATTTCATGAGTGCATGTATCAAGAACCTCAAGTGGTCCTAATAGAAATGGTCTTAGCATAGTGGCTCCTCACAGTTGACGGATTTTCTCTTTTTTGATGATGGTTAGTTTAATTTTTCGAGCCATCCATGAGGTATTAGTGGTAATTTTGCATAAAAATGTGAAGTGCACCCATATAATTGCACGACTCATAATTATGAGTATTGTATATACACTAAATTATAGGCGTGTAGTAAGAACTTTGAACTTGTCACTCAATGTATTAATTCTGCAGTGGAAATTTTTTGTGATTCAATTTATTTCCACCACTCAATGTGCTGTTCAAAATTGAAATATTAAAATTACAGGACTGTGGTCTTCCCATTGTGTATAGGAGCATTAATTATTGGAAATAAAATAGAAACTGCTTTTAAAATTCATAGATTTATTTTCTTATTTTATGAAGCAATACATTTGGAGTTTAATTAAGGTCCAGAGTATCTACACACACATTCTTTTACATCGTATTGATTGGTTTTAATGTGTACAAGCTTTATTCTTGATTATAATACACACACACCTGTACAACTTAAAAACAACATATCCGCACAAAATGTTCCTATAATAACAAATGAATACTAACTATATCATCACAAAGTTTTTTCCCCTTGCATACAAGATTTAAGTTTTCTTTTTTTTCTTTAATCCTATGGGGACTTTTTTGCTACATCATTTGCTCACAATCATTTATAGTAAATATATGAAGTTAATTTAACTAAATGTTGCTTTACAATGTTATGAACATTTCAAGAAAATGGTCGCCAATCTATTATATTACATAGAAAAATCATAAGTAATTAGTATACATCTGTTCGTAATATGCAAACCTATGAGGACATAAAAGACTCACTCCATAGTATTGGAGTCTCACAAACTGCTTCATCTTACTCGCAAAAGTCCAAAGTTATTTGTTATTTAAACATTTTTTCTCTTTCTCGTTCCAGTTTCTTCATGGACTTCAGAGCTCGTTCTCGCAGAAGCTTTTCTTGTTCTTCTGCTTCAGAATCGGAGTCCTGTAGAAGAAATGTAAAACATGAAATACATAATGGAGATGTAGAATAAATGGTGGTTATACATCTACTATTTTGAAAAACAAATTACATTTTTGTCTAATAATCATTGGAATCATCATGCTTAATGTCACAAACATTAGAGAAGGATATTTTCTTGGCACCACTATCTGTCTCACCATAGCGCAATACCTAATTTATCAAGTTACTGTTAATATTTACCACAAAAATACAAAGTCATAATCCAAGCAATCTAACATTCAGTAAAGTCTGCTTAAATTTCAGTTAACCTGTACTTCACTTGTTTAGGAAACAAGACAACGGTACTAACTAAATTTACCCCTCGGGCTTTCTTCAGTGAGCGTACTGCTCTCTCCCTCAACTCGCGCTCCAACTCGGCCAAGTCTCGGTCGACAGCTTCATCCTGCACATACATTGTACACATATTAAACGGGGTTAACATGTCTGTCAAATCATTCTTGTGCATTCAATTGCAATCATCTCTGTCTCTTGTAACAACCTCTCTTCTCCGATGTCAGCATATTCTTACACCTATATTGACATAGCTGAAGATATATAGCTCCATCAGTATGAGGGCCACTTGATACACTTAACTGCAGCGAATGACACAAGCACTCGCCAAAACGCCGACGGCGAAAAAAATAGAAGTTCATTGTGTATTGATTTAAACATGCTCGACTGTTTGGCGATTGTAAAAAATTGCAACTGTAAGTCTAGTATAAATCAAAGTCGTCCTCGTGCTTGTCACCTCGTCATTTAAATTTTTTTAAAAACATGTGTATATTCCGAAATTCATGGATAATGACCAAATAATTATTAGAAATCTGTGTTGTTATCCCGGGTTGTTATCGTCCGCCATGACACCTGCAATGAAGCAGTGGCTATTTGTCGGAGTCGTAATGAGTAAGGCGGGGTACGTTATGCTAAACAACATGGAATTGGCGCTGGCGTGTGATAAATGCACGGGTGTCGTCAGAATAATATGTTCTATTACAAAATGGTGACCAGTTACGATTTCTCTTAAAAATATGTAATAATTACTGTAAAACTAGAATATTTCGTGGCTATTAAATTTTGCGATTTTCATCCATAAATTATTTTGTGACTATTTAATTTTGCGATTGTGGTCCATCCTAGACCTACTTTACATAGGCTATTAATGTTTGCTGACTATTTAAGTTCGCGTTTTTGCACCTACCCACGAAATTCGCAAATTAAATCTTGCGCAAACATTTCTAGTTTTACAGTATTGGAATTTACATGGATTAACAATGTGTCGTTGAATATTAATGATGTAGATCTGATGTAGGTAATATATATGACTTTTAATAAGACTGGTCACTTGTGTTTCGTTTGAAAGGCACATTTTGCACATTCAGTCTGCTATTTCAAATCTGTGTCTGTCACTGTGTCAGTAATCCAGTATTTATATTATTTTGCTTGTCACCTACAACGCCGCGGGGGTGAGAGTGCACGGGGAGATGACACGGAGGGGGGTATCTCCCCCAAATTTTTTTAAAATGCGATGCATTTTTTCTGGAATCTAGTGTATGATTTACAGCAAAGTTGGGTACTTAATATCATTATTTGGGCTAGCACCTCTAAAAAATTATTGACCCCTATTTAAAATCTAAGGGGGCCTTTGGACCCCTTTTTATGATTTTGTAAAATCATCCCTGCAGTCATCCGGTCTATACCTGCCAATACAAAACTGAACAAAATGTAGTAAAGTTTATAAATGTTTTTCTTAGTATTTATATCCGTTTAATAACATGTTTTATTTTTATTCATAACAGAATCTTAAATTAACAAAGACCATTAACAACTTGCAATTGGCTAGTGTAAAAAAAAACAAAAAAAAACTCTAGACGATCTCGGCTAGTGTGAAATTCTTTTGGCTAGTGTAAATTTCTACTCACCAGCCAATTTGGCTAGTATGAAAAAAAACGTGTCATTTGCTGTAACTGTTAGTACCCAAGCCCCAATTGGGTTGGTTAAGACTATACACACGAGGTCTGTAGGCTATGAACTCAACTCAGAATTCAGCCAGAAATTCAGCAAAACGCACCAGATGACCCCCTGGTTTTGAACGAATTACGTACATCACGTTCAGATAACTACGTCACACGTAATGTTGATAAAAGTTGTCACTGCACCTACTGTACTCAATGATGGATAACGTAACACTTTCATATCGGCTACCGAGAAGTAATTACACAAATAAAAACAATGATACTTCTATTTCTCAAAATTTACATAGAAATGTCAAGGTACGTTTAACAGTTTAATGTTTATACTAGCTGTCATTATCCCGCTGAACGTTGCTACTTGAAATCCGGTGGTATGTCTGAGAATGTACCTTTATCAAAACGGGAATAGTTCAATATTTAAGGTTGTGGAGCTTATAAAACTGCATATTTCTTCATTCACCAATGTAAAATTTACTACTGAATCCGATTCAATGCATAATAGATGTTTACTACAACATTTCTGAGTGAAAACGTTTTAAGACATTGGTTGTTTATTCCCGGGATTGGCAAAATATCTGCGTAGTTGACACCACATTTTATTGTTTTCAAAGAAACACACAATATACGGAGCCCAGCTTTCATGAGACTGCTGTCAAACACCTTATCTGTGATCCGACATTTGAATTGTTATCAAATATCCATTTTAGAAGACACAAACCAAACATCTGTCCGTGTGCGTGCGAGCGTCATTGTACAAAAGATGTTGATACTGCAAGAATACGAACTTACGAGGCTGGATTTTGCGGCCTGTGTTCCTCTGCTGGTATTCCCATAGTGCCTAATATTTTATTAAAATCGCAAATTTTCTACACATAAACAAGACATAATATGAGGGGTTTGGGTCTTAAGCAACTGTTTATGTATACATATTATAGTGATAGGAAGAAAGCTAGCTGTACAGAAGGGAGATATTTAGACATGTTGAATGATGACTAGGTACAGATTATTTGTTAACCATTCATTGTTTATCTTGCCATACTATGTTACATTAAAAGCTAGTGCTCCTTTTCCCCACTGAACCTATGTAAGAACTCCCATTCCCCAGAAGAATAATGCCTAAACTTGGCTTTTATAAAAAATACACCCACTAGCACTAATTTTAAATGTCAAGAGCCAAAATCCGCTCATTCCGACTACACAAAATTTGGATCCTAATTAGGCACTAGTCCAAAAGTTCAGCGTCTTGTGCTTGTTTGTATCTATCAAGGGAAAGAATCTTTCATAAATGAAATAACACAAACTTACCTCCACAGATTCTCCCTTCTTCAAATGCTTATGTTTCTTGTGTTTTTTAGCTTTCTTGGCTTTCTTCTCTTTTTGGCTTTCTTGGATTTTTTTCCCTTCACCCGCAGACTAAAAAGACAAAATATACCTGATAGTTTAACACCCTGAACACCATAAACATATTTTTAGAATCTACTATCAAGCATCAGAGAAGGGTTTTCAGATCCAACCACACGCTGCTGCTTGAAGTGCCTAGAACGAAATCAGTTAGATATGGTGATAGGTCTTTAGCATATGCCGCCCCCACATTGTGGAACCAGCTCCCTTTGAAATGTAGATGCTTCCACACTTGGCAGTATTAAGACACAACTAAAGACACTACTTTTTTAAACAAGCTTATGATTAATGGTTTTGATATATTCTGGAAGTTTCTGGAACTGTCTTTTATCTTCTGGAAGTATCTTTTATGAGTCTTATCCCTTTACTACAATTTATGTTAATGTACTTCTATATTTTATTGTATTTTATTGTATTACTTGTCAGTTTTTAATTGTAAACCGCCTGTGAGCAATTTGGAAGAGGAACTACACAAATTTAACTGTATTATTCTTATCATTGCTTCTCATGTTTAGAGGACATTTTAACACTTAAATTAAATAACCATTTCAGCTTTCTTGGCTTTCTTGGCTTTCTTCTCTTTTTTGGCTTTCTTGGATTTTTCCCCTTCATCCGCAGACTAAAAAGACAAAATATACCTGATAGTTCAATACCCTGAACACCATAAACATATTTTTAGAATCCACTATCAAGCATCATTGCTTCTCATGTTTAGAGGACATTTTAACAGTTAAATTAAATAACCATTGAACTCACAATCAGTTGGGGTGAGATTAGTTTTAATCAATAGAACTTATCAAAATTTGTGTAATTTAGTTTAGTTTAACAAACTTGAAAATTTTCAGTTTAGTTTAGTCTAGTTTAATCACAAATTTCAATTATAATCATAAGTTTAGATGAGAAAAAAATTCCCAAAACATGTTTAAGATGACTCTTACAGGGAGCAATTTAGAGCAGGAAATCGCCAAATGATTAGCAGTGTAACAACTCTAAATCAATGACCACTATGATGCAATAGGGTCAATGGCTGCAAAGACTCTCTTTGTGTCTAAGTATAGAGGTAAGCAAGTTCCTGTGAGTTTTAATTTCAATTGCTTTACTTAAGATAAAAGAATTAGGTTCTATTGTGCATACAATTAGCATTTTATTTGGTTCTGCCTTGAAGGAGAGTGCTAGCTCTGTTATGTATTTTTCATTCATGATATACTGTAAAACTAGAATATTTCGTGGCTATTAAATTTCGCGATTTTCATCTATAAAATATTTTGTGGCTATTTAATTTTGTGATTTGGTCCATCCTGCACCTGCTTTACATAGGCTATTAATGTTTGTTGACTGTCTAAGTTTGCATTTTTGCACCTACCCACGAAATTTGCAAATTAAATCGTGCACAAACATTTTTAGTTTTACAGTACTGGATATCAAAGAGATATTACCTGCATATAGGTATTTCAAGATAAATTTAAAACAAGTCTTTCAGAAACAAGTTTTTGTTATACCTGTATGTCACCATCACTTAAATTTGTAACCTCCGATTTGGTTTCCATTTGAATGTTCACATTATTTTGGTTGTTAAGAGTTGGGACTAACAAGTCCATTTTCTGAAATATCATCAAATTCAGAAGGAAATAATTTTATAGCAAAATATAAACACTTTATAAATATGTATATTTTTTTGTAATAAATCAATATCAAACTTGCTAACCTATCTTTGAAACAACACCGTGAAATATATTAAGGTTTGAAGTTAAAAGTGGATACCAAAAATAGTTGAAATAGTTGTGAATCGATATGGTTGAATATTGATTACAAGAACGCAATATTGTGTAAGCATATTTAATTTTTAATGAAAAAAAAGAGAGATTTAGTTTAAATGACCACTTGATTAACTAAAACTAAACTAACGTGTTGTTTCATTAGGTAAATCCTTTGTTTGAAAAATTTAGTTTAGTTTTTAGTTAATCATGTGGTCATTTAAATTAATTTAGTCTAGTTTAATCATAACATTTGCCTCAGTCAATTTAGTTTAGTTTTAATTAATCAACAAGCTTAAAAATTTCAGTTTAGTTTAGTCTAGTTTAATCACAAATTTCAATTTTAATCATGATTAGTTTTGATTAGAAAAAAATCAACAAAATATGTTGTAAGATGACTCCTACAGAGCAATTTAGAGCAGGAAATCGTAAACTGTTTATCAGTGTAACAACTCTAAAGTAATGACCACTATGATGCAATAGGGTCAATGGCTGCAAAGACTCTCTTTGTGTCTAGGTATAGAGGTAAGCAATTTCCTGTGAGTTATAATTTCAATTGCTTTACTTAAGATAAAAGAATTAGGTTCTATTGTGTATACAATTAGCATTTTATTTGGTTCTGCCTTGAAGGAGATTGCTAGCTCCGTTATGTATTTTTCATTTATGATATACTGGATATCAGATATTATACACATGTAGGTATTTCACCCTAGTAGGAAATTTAAGAGTATTATTCTTCTATTTTATGGTCATTTCAAATGCTATTTGATAAATTTAAAACAATTCTTTCAGAAACAAGTTTTTGTTATACCTGTATGTCACCATCAGATAAATTTGAAACCTCTGATTCAGTTTCCATTTGAATGTTCACATTTTTTTGGATGTCACCATCACATAAATTTGTAACCTCTGATTCGGTTTCCATTTGAATGTTCACATTATTTTGGTTGTTAAGAGTTGGGACTAACAAGTCCATTTCCTGAAATATCATCAAATTCAGAAGGAAACAATATAGCAAAATGTAAACACTGGAAAATATGTATTTTTTTTTTTGTAATAAATCAATATCAAACTTGCTATCCCATCTTTGAAACAACACCGTGAAATATATTAAGGTTTGAAGTTAAAAGTGGATACAGAAAATAGTTGAAATAGTTGTGCTTGAATCGATATGTTTGAATATTGATTACAAGAACGCAATATTGTGTAAGCATATTTAATTGTTAATGAAAAAAAAAGAGATTTAGTTTAAATGACCACTTGATTAACTAAAACTAAACTAAAGTGTTGTTTCATTAAGTAAATACTTCGTTTGCAAAATTTAGATTAGTTTTAGTTAATCAAGTGGTCATTTGGTTTACTCTAGTTTAATCATAACATTTACTCGAGTCAGTTTAGCTTAGTTTAGTTTAATTATAAAAATTGTTATCTAGTTTAGTTAAGTTTTAGTAAAAAAAATTTAGGCGCCCCAACTCTGCCTGATAGTGACTTGCACTAGCATGCACATGTAAACACATTGATAAAGCATATTAATGTTCTGGCTATAGGCACGTGACAAGTGATAAACCTCTCACCTCTGATCCAGCCCTGCCCATGGGACTGGGCGACCTGGAGCCTCCGAAGCTGCCTCTCATCCCTGCTGCTCTGTCTGGGGAGTGGCCGCCTCGAGATGAGCTTCTCCGTGGTGACGGAGATCGTCTAGCCATAGCAACAGGTGACTCAGAGTCTGGAAAGAGACAGATAGTCAAAATAAGGTGTAGGACATAAAAAAAGAGGTCTTGATATCAGTAATACTTTGCAGGACTCAAAACCAATTGTTTATTCACATGGAAAACATTATACTAGAGAACAAATGCAGTTCTATGAATCCAATATTATGCAAAGGTGTAAATATATGTGAATACTTATATGAATGAGACAAAAACTGCAATAGTGTAAGATAGCTTACCTCTGGATCTGGCACGCCTCTTCGCTGGTGGTGGACTAGGTGACCGCGATGGCGACCTCGACACGGAACGCTCCCTTCGGCCCCGCATCTGCAAATACATGCAATAAATATCTAGATATGTAATTAAAAATTACCTTCCATCAAAAAACACTTATATTTATTATCCTTTTATATACTAAAAAAGCAAAATTGGTATAGTTTACCTGTGGTGGTGGCGAGGGCATCCTCTCCGGAGACTCAGAAGGGGACTTTGCAGCTGCCCTACCACGGTGCTGTGGAGGCTGTGGCTCCCCAGAGCTCGATCGCCTCCTCCTCACACGCCGGGGAGGCGACGGTGGCATCGACATGTCCGACTCAGACTCGGAGGAACGACTCCTTCTCGGAGGTGGGGGAGGTGGGGAGGGTGAAGGGCTTCGTCGTGCACGAGGCGCCGGTGGCGGGGGCGGTGAATCTCTGCCGGATGACGATGAAGACTCTGACACGGAAGAGCGGCGGCGTATGGCAGCAGGTGGAGGAGAGCGGGAGTCGGAGCGAGGCCGCGACCGCTTCACTGACGGCGGGCTGGCTCCACCCTTGTAGTGCACCTTGTCACTGAGAGGGGGTGCCGGCGGGGGGCTCCGAGAACGCTGGTACGGGGGCGACTCGGATGGTGAACGCTCGCGGCGCACAGGCGTGGGAGAGTCTTCCATCACCCGCCTCCGAGAAGAGCCTGACGACTTCTGTCGTCTGCTCGGTGGTGTTTCTGATCGCTGCCTGCGTTCAGGTGATTCGGATTCCGAAGCACAAGATCTGCTAGGAGGAGGAGGTGGTGGCGATCCGGAATCTGACCGAGACCGCTTTGCAGACGATGGTGCACTTTTCTTCTTCTTTTTCTTCTCTGCAACACAGATTACAGTAACTTTAAGAATAGTAATCTACAGGGCCACAGACAGGCATCTGTGGTGTCTGTGTGTACGGGAACACATTTGGAGTCAATTGTCTCATGGACTAGTATTCTCAGTCACTTCAAATACAAATATCGATTGCATTTACATGAAGTTAAATGATTTGGTTGTGCATATTTTAGATAGAACGCTTCAGTATAATCATCCATCAACAAGTACCAATTTCCAATAATAATATGTTACAAATTTCCTTATAATATTCAGAGCCTTTATCAACTAAAACTGCTAACCACCCTACAATACATCTGATTTCTTAAGGGACAGCAGACGAAATGCCGAAGAAAGCAGAAAAAAGGGTTTCTTCTGGAAAAAAAAAAGGATTATAAACATCAACTTGATCACAGCCAGTCACATACCTTTTTTTGGCTTAGGTGCTGGTGGCGGGCTGGCAGACCAGTCTCTGCCAGCTTTGTCGTTATTCATAGACACCGACTGTTTGATGGTCCTCTGGGCAGGTGGCGATCTTGATGGAGACCTCCTTCGTGGTGGCGGCGGAGGCGACACTGACGAGGACTGCTGTCTATCTTCGAATTGGGGTGGAGAGGCCCGGCGGACCCGCCTCACAGATGGGGACACGGAACGTTCATCCCGCGCCGGTGACGGAGACGCCTCACGCCGTTTTGCCTTGGGGGGAGATCCTGACCGAGACCTAGGTAGAGAGCGATAATTCATTAGTCATGTTGGAAAAGCAAATTAGTAATAAATTTTTTATTGAACATTGGAAAAAAGGGTCATTGTAGCAGCTGCAGGAATTTTACACAACTGTATGTACATACAGATTCTCATTCAATCACATCCTCTGTGGAGACTCAAAACATGCAACCCCAACAAGTTGTATCTACCTTTCTTGCTGCTTTCCTGGCGGACCACTGTGGGCTTCTCAGTCTCAGAGTCGGAGCTGTCAGAGTCACCGCTGCCCGCCTTCTGCCGATAGTTGCGCCGCTTCTGCACAGACTGGACCTTGTCATCTTCATCCGAGTCAGAGCTGCTACTGGATGAGTCCTGCAGGATGGAAACGCAACATGTCACTACATAGATTTCTATTGCTTAGTGTAGTCACAGGTGAAAATAGTCAGCAGGATTACGTAGAACGGGTTTTATTTGGTTTACACAGTATCAAAGAGTGAAAAAAAAAAAAACGTCTTAACAACCTCTTTAAAGAAATTTTATACTTTAATCAAAGGTACAAGATACCTTACAACATGATATTGGAGAAAAGAAATTCATTCAACACCAATAATCAATCCATAAAAACTATTTGAAGTTTACTTACCTTTGTGGGTTTGGTTTTCTTTGCTGGTGGAACAGAACCGCTATGACTAGACCCACTTCGGCTTCCACTGAAGATAAAAGATTTTAAAAATTACACTCCATTTCCATAATGGATAAAGTTAGATATCATTATTCACATTAAATTTTATTCAATCGTCATATATTTTAAACAAGAATTGTTATTATAAAAAAAATCACTAGACTATGGAGTTTTTTTCGCTTCAGGTAGTCCATGTAAAATACCCAAAGCCAGGCCACAACTGATTCTGGCCTCTCTAACTAATTCAGCTTTTTCCGTACAATGTTTATATTGATGGTTATATGAGGCCATCTAAGGTTCAAACAGTTTAGCTTAGATGTACTGAAAGCAATACTTTTTAGCATGTTCAGTTGATTTTCACATCAAAATTTGAAATAATATTAGAGAGATGTGACCAGTCAACGAGGAAATCTTAATCCTACCCTTGAAAAATCTTAATTTTTGAGCAAAATCTTACTAAACGAGAAAAATCTTAACAAAATCTTAATGTTTAACAGTTTAGTATATACTTAAAATGGCAATAAAAATTTAAGAAAATATAAATTCAATTACTATTTGTATATTGGGTACTAGATTTATAAAGTATTTGATGGTTTTATACTTACCAGTAGCATCTGTCCGTATGGTCGTAACACTACTCTTAGACAAGGATTACTAAGTAATTGTTCTATCACCGTGACATTACTAGTCTAACTACACCCCAACCCAACCAGATCTGCCACTGTACAAATAATGGTTCGGATTCTTGAACATTTTTTTCTTCTGAAGTCAGTGAAGTCTGAAGAGCAGAATATTGTGTGGCAAGATTGAATTGATCGTTACTTTCATTGAGTATCTTAAATTACACGTCCGTGGTACAGATGCATTTCATGACTGTTGATAATGGCCTATTACTTCGTAAAATTAATATGATTAGCTAAACTTTTTCATCTCTTTCCTACCTCAACATTGCCATTTTAGCAGTTTGCACCTACTACACATACAAGTGCGCGACGCAGTATGCATTTATCAAAACGCAAATAGAGCAACGCGCAAACACGTTTTCCCGCGCTATGGATAAGTTACCGGCGTGATCCAGTTGAAATTATGTTGTTTCTTACAAATAAAGATTCAGGGTGTCTGCAGTTATTTCGAAACAAAAATTAAGTCTTTTCAAGAGCTTTTTAAGACCTGTTCAGAAGAAAAAATAAGACCTTTTTAACAAAATATATCGATATTTTTATTATTTTGACGCGCACATATTAACATTATCACATACAATTTCAGAATTATTTACAATTTTTTTATGAGTTATTTATGATCATTGATTTCACAATTAAATTAATTTCATATTACTTTAAATATATCTGTACTTTTATTTTCAAACACACATACACTGACAATTTCACAATTATTCACAATTTCTTAACTTAAATCTTAACTGATGTCACTTAATTAACTGCATTACATAACACAATTGTCTTAACTGGCTGCCAAAACTGGAAACGACATAGTTCTAACTTCTATCCAATTGTTTATTGCATAGGGTAAGTTAACCAACCGTGTCATCTCCTGATGCAAAATAAGACATTTTAATAGCTATTATTTTTCCCAAAACGAAAATAAGACTTTTTAAGACAATTTAAGGATCTGCAGACACCCTGAGATTGCGTTATGAAAGTTTAAATGGCAGCCAAACGCCGATCAAGCTGTATTTGACGAAACTGCGCATATTTCTCTGAAACTAATGAAATTCCGTGATAAAACCATGTCCCAGATGTAATGATTTTTCAGGGGTCAAAAATCGTAAAAATACGAGGAAAAAAAACATGCAAGTTCACATTTCTGATATTACAAAAATGTTAAAAATCAACTGCGTGTTAAAAAAATTCAAACGTCAGAAATTTCTTAAAATGCATCAATTTTGATCATATATAACTGTAATCAACATAAACAGCAACAAAAATTACGGTAAATCATCCGTATTGTTTTTTTACACATGGACTACCTTAATATAAGCGTTGGTCCAATTACTCACTGTCTGGCTTTTTGTTTACGGGGCTTGGGTGACGGGCTTTTAGAAGATGATGGACTTCTTCTTCTAGGTGACGGTGATCGTCTGTTCCTACCCCGAGTGAGCGATGGATACCTGCAAAATGAAATTTTATATGTACATGCTTCACACTACTTTTCAGATTTCGATTCATATATGATTAACAGTTAACCAGTGTTTCAAAACAGCACCACAAAATTTTCAGTCCTTGCAAACAAAGATTGTCTATATCTATATAAATAAAGGAAGAGGCGATTTTTTGCGTCACAAAAGGCTTTTTAACCAGAAGACGTACACACTTCAAATTATGTATGTACATTCAGGACAACTTGGTGGTCGTTATAATGTCACATTTCAAACCAAATAAATTGGTTTTAATGATAAAAACAAGAAAAAAGAATTTTTTAGAAAGGTTGTTTGTTAAAGCTGGGCTAGCGCTAGACATCAAATTTAGCTAATTGGCTAAACGACAAAATTTTTTTTTAGCCAATTGAATTTTCTTTAACCAATTGGCTAAAGAACTAAATTATTCTTTAGCTAATTGAATTTCTTTTTAGCCAAGCAAAAACCTATGTAAATTAATTAACATGGTAATGATATCACAAACATCATTACTTTTAGTTACTTTGACAATATTTCTACTTTAAATATCTCAATGACATCTGATCAAATTGTGTTTAATTTTCCGACGCTCAGACGAGAACGATGAATGTTATATAACTTTCAAAACTTGAGGAAAAAAAACCTGCTGATGACTGTTTTGCATCAACCAATGAAGTACATTGGCAAATAATGGATACAAACTTTTGATAACCCATACACACTATATTTTCTCGATTTTCAAGTAATTTTTTCTGAGGGTGGCCCGGTGGGACTGGACGAAGGAGACCTATGCACGTCTCTTTGCGAAACCTCTCGGCGCTCCACCATAGGGCCGTCCGCGTTGACAGGTGTCATGCCGGGGGGAGTTTGATATACTTCCATTTTCGTTCATATTTCATCATTACATTGTGAGATTCAAACGGCTGCACTTATAATTAAAAACTAACCTAGTCTGCCAGCCTTAATTCTATATTATTAAGACACACCAAGAAACGTTTAATCCATGGAATTTGCAATAATATTGAGATCGTTCTGAAAACATGCTCGCCGGTTGCTAGACTAGATGTGAGACTATAAACCAATGCATCATTGAATCACGTTTTATTTACTCACGATGAAAGTGTCGATATGGCTATCAATGGCACGATACTTTCACGATACAAATGATAATATATAAATATGAAAAATACTGGTTTTATTCAAGTAAATTCCGCATATTTTCACGTGTAATGGGCGCCGCCATCTTTGTTGTGATGGCGCTAACTTAGACTGTTCCACTGCCTCCATCTCGCTCTGCTCCACTCCACGAGTAATAATAATATTTCAGCAAGCGTGCAGCACAGAAAAGGGGTCAGTGTAACAGTCTATCCGTGAAATGTTGTCAACTAGAATGATTGATGGCGAACGGCGTTCTGACATTTAGTCTCGATTTAGCGGACGTTTTTTACGAATTTTTCTTGAATGAAAATGATTCGCCACATTGGCGAAAGAGTAATCAAAATCTCTCGCCCATCCATAAAATCTCTCGCTCATGGCGATAAAACGAACCTTAGCGCGAGCCCAGTAAAGGTACGTAATATGTTACACGTTTGTATATGTCAAACGTACGATGCACGTCACACGTACAGTCATACAAAGAGGGAGCTGGCCATTGTGGGGAGGGTGGTGATGGGGATGGAGGTGCATTTTATCTGCTCCGGACCTGTTTTGAGGAAGGGTGTTGGCAGAAATGGTGTGTGTGTCCATATTGGGGGATGGGGGGCAGGGGACATGGCTGGTGTCCACATGGGGTTGGGGTATGGCTGGTGGTGAGCCAGGGAGGAGCATTTAATATGTTACAGATCTCATCAATTTCAACCCGAGCAGCAGCAGAAAGGGGTTATCATCAATTTCAACCCGAGCAGCAGCAGAAAGGGGGTGATTGAGATGCACATTTAATGGTCTGCACGTGTTTACCAGGCGTAGGAGTAGCTGGAGGGAGGGATATTAGACTGATCAAGCATTGCCACATAAATGTAGTGTGTGTATGGCTGCCACATATGACTGTGGGAAGAAGGTGATGGAAGTGTATTTAATCTTTCCCCGACCTGTATAGTGACGGGAGTTAGTGTGAGGGATGTGGAACAGGGGAAAGAATGAGAAGGGAGGAGCATTCAATGTGTTTTTGATCTCATTCGTTTCAACCAGAGCAGCAGCAGGAAGGGGGTTCATTAATTATGGACCTGTTCAGATGGGGATGGGGTAGAGAGGGTTGGGGAGAGAAGAGGAGGCGGTGGGTTGGAAGGAAGGGTAGGGATGAGTGAGACATTTAATCTGAATCGGAAGTGTTAACCATGGGTAGCAGTAGCTGGGGAAGGGATATTAGAGGGATCAATCATTGCCATATTTAGTACATTTAGTGTGTAAATGGCTTAGACATATGACGATGGTAGGACGGTGATGGATGTGTATTTAATCTGTCACAGACCTGTATACTGACGAGAACTGGTTCGAGGGATGTGGGACAGGAGGAAGTATGTGGAGGGAGGAGCATTTAATGTGTTCCAGATCTCATCTGTTTCAACCCGTGCAACACCGGGTAAACAGCTAGTACTCTATATAATAAAATAATTAGGATACTTGTCCAAGTAAAAAAAAAAAAAGAGACAATCTGAAATAATAGCAAACAAAAATCTTGACTGGTATAATTTAGCCAGTGTATGTACCACCATTTGCTGAGAACAACATGAGAACAACCCAACAGTTGCCGGTGCCATTCATGTGAAGCGTACCTGCGTCGACGCATGGAGCGTGAGCGTGACCTGCGGCGGGGTGGTGTTGGGGTGCGACGCGTCCGACCCCGACGAGGAGTCGACGACCGCCTCCTGCTGCGCCGACGGCTGCTACGGCGCCGTGGGGACCTGCAACAACAATTACCATGAGATGAATAAAGCCGCAGCAGCATTAGATGTGCGTGAAATTTCAATATCAACAATAGCCTGTGTATATTTACCGGCCATGAAAATTGACACGGGAGGAGAGTAGATTGGCCAAATTAAACACATGGCAAATATTGGCACAATTGTGTGAATAACCTAATGATCAATGTGCCACAGACTAGTCCCTGCCTGTTACTCACCGAGAGCGTCTACGAGATCGTGATCTGCGTGCCCGGGAGCGCGACCTTGACCTACGACGAGACCGTGACCTTGAGCGACGTCTGCGGGAACGAGATGATCGTCTTCGACGATCAGACCTGCCAACAGATTCATCATCATCATCATCATGGTTTAAAGTCCATGTTTAACCCTTAGAGGGTGTTGGACTGGTTTATGGCTGTCCGAAATTTTCCCCTCCACCAATCTGTCATTCGCCATCTCATGACTTGAAATAATCTTTGATGGTACCCCGCCAAGAATTTTTTGGGTCTCCCTTTCACTTTGTTGCTAGCAATCAATATCTCATCTCACAAGTTGATCCAAGCACTACTTCTATGCACATGACCAGCCCAGCGCAGCCTGTTTTGCCTTGCTACTGACTCCAGATCAGGAATATCCAGTCATTCATAAAGTGAGGCCGAGTTAACGTTGTTGCTAACTTTGACACAACAGATCCAGCTGACCATGTCATTGTGTAACAAACGTGAGAGTCCATCTTTACAAAGGGCCCAACACTCACTTCCATAAAACACGACACTTCTTATTCAGGCAGCATAAAGTCTTCTATGGGTGGGCAATGAGAGACTCCTGTTCGAAAGGATTGGCAGTAGTTCCATAAACTTGCCCCAAGTATATCTGCATCTTGTGATAATATAGGCTGCACAGCCTCCATCAGCACAGACTGTGTCTCCATGATTGCAAAAGGTTGGGTATCTAGATTACAGTCAAATAAGAACAGTTCAACAAATCCTAGTTTGATGAGCATCATAGCATAGCCACTGTACATTATGAAGTGAAAGATTGTGCTATAGCATAGAACATAAAAAACATTCAATTAGATTTGAGAATTTACTCCTGTTATAAGACAGAGAAAACAGTTGTATTTTATGTTTGAATGTTGCAAGTGCGCCTCATAAATGAACAGATAGTTAAGCTATATCAATAATCAATCACTTTTGTACTAGCCTTTTATATACACTTAGTTTCATATGACCTACCGTGATCTAGACCTGGAGCGCTTCTTCTTTTTCTTTTTCCTGTCTGTGGACCTGGAGCGGGAACGCTTGGACTCTGTCTTTGGTTTCTCCTCAGTTTTCTCAGTGGGTTTGGCAGAAGCCACAACATCTGCTTTGTCCGCATCACCTTCTCCTTTCCCATTCATAAGTGGCTCAGCAGATGTGGCTGCACCCACATCAGCGTTGTTGGTGTTTTTCTCACCCTCATCTTTCACGCTGAAATGAAAGAAAAATTAATCAGTATTCATTAGTTTATTTGGTTCATTATAACAATTTAGTCAGTGACTGCAAAGAAAAAAATAATAGCCCAACCTTGATGAAAATTTGAACTCCAAAATAACAAGTTTCTGTAGAAAAAAATGCCTTCTCTCACCCATTTTGCACGGCTGGCTGGGCTGTGGCTGCTGCTATGGCTGCATCGTCCACCCGATGCAGCCGGGCGACGTGATCTCCATCACCCTTATCAGCAACAGCAGCAGCAGCCTCACCTGCCACAGCATCAGTATTCAGCTGAGTGTCTGCGGCAGGCGGCGGTGGCGGTGACTTGGCTGCGGAGGCTTTTGAGGGGCTCCGTGAACGTCTACGAGACTTGGATCTTGACCTTTATCAAACAAAATATAAACATTAGAGCGCCTAGTATAGATCTTATTTGTATAATTATTATTATTATTTTTTTTTTAGATCTTGCATCTTTATTGAGTTTTTTTTGTTTTTTTTAAATTTAAGATCTTGCAATTTTAATCATTTTTTGTTTTCTTATTAACTAAATTGACTAATTGAAAATTCACTTAGGTGGATGCACACTTCTTATTATTTAAATATGAAATTACAAAGTTGGAATCAATTAGTAGTGTCTAAAATAAAATCTAGAATACTGCATGATGTTTTAGTTCATAAGCTGTATATATTGCATTTTGATCAAATCAAAAATGAAATTCAATGGCGATGTTATAGGTCCTAAAATAGACATTTTCTAAATAGATTTTCTTGAAAATTGTGTTCTAAAAAGTTAAAGAAACAACTTCCTTAGGCCCCACAAAATTAATAAAATGTTTCTTGTCCTGCCTATTTTCCTACACATAGGAGGGAGGTCAATTTTATTCATTATTTTTTATTTTGCTGATTTTTCCGTCCTTATATTATAAAAAAAAAATAAGGAGGGGTTCACTTTTTATTTTTCTTCCTCGCAAAATCTTTCATTTTTGAAGTTGAATATTGGGCCATGAATGAACTACATGTGTTACAATTGTATGTGAACAATGTCTTTCTATTATTAAAATCATAAATCACTTATAAAACAACCAGTATAATCAATGAAGTATGATATCTAGTATCAGAAACAGATAAGGGCCCTTATCTGTTTCTGCTAGTATGCATAGCAAACAAATGACAGCCCTCTAACACGGGGCCGTTTTATTTGCAGCCAGGCGGGAGGGCTGTTTATTTTTTATCACTGGGAAGGCAATAAAAATGTTCAGGAGGCTACCCTATACACAGGAGGGAGGGACGAGAAACATTTTATTTTTATGGGGCCTTACAAACACTGATATTTTAATAGGACATATTTATTACTTTTTAATCCCTCGGTATTAAAGCTTACAAGTGTTGCCGACTCTACGTCATGGCATAACCTAGTAAAGTGATCATTCGTAGTAACTACAATCAACAAATTGCTACTTTACTTATCTAAACTGCTTAGGAAGTTATGTAAAAAAATAATTTTCATGACATCTTTTGCTATTTAATACAAAATATCAAACTGTTTGGGACACGACAGGGTTTTTTTTAAAGAAAAATTGACAACCTAAAATGGAAATTAAGGAGAGAAAAAAAAAAGATTTAATTTTTTATGACCAAAAGCGAATATTTTTATGGTTTACATGCTAAAGACTAAATTGTAAGCTTACTTTTGTTAAATTTGGGCGTGATATCAAATTTGTAGACAATTACAAAGTAACTTTTGAAAATACCAAAAAGCATAACTCACTGATTCACATGTTTGGCCATCATTTTATATCTTATTGAGCTATTTTTATTCTGTAAGCTGTAAAATGAAGCAAAATAAATTGTCTATTGAACTAGATAATTGAATTGTACCGTAAATCTTCTAATAATGGCTTACTTTCTCTTAAACGCCCCCCCTGAGCTGCCAGGTATTCTGTTAAAGGCCTACCTCTAATAAACGCCTCCCTCAACCTCTTGTAAAATCATTTAATAATCAATGTGCGAGTCTATTTCGATTTTATAATGTATTATAATGAGGTTGCACTGTGCAAAGCACCAAAATAATCATGCATCGTTTGAAACAAGAATGCTATGTCTATGCTATGTATGTTATTAAACGCCTACCTCTAATAAATGCCACCCCCTCAAGTAGAACTATGCCAATAGCCACCCGGCAGTCAATAGAAGATTTACAGTATATGAATTTAGCCATGTAAGTAAACATGGACAAAAAGGTGATTTCTCAATGAAAAAATATAACTCTGAAAACCCCACATTTTCCATTAGTTATAATCATATAGCTATTTTAATGTGGCATGTAGACATATTATACATTATATTTCATCAAATATAAAAATGTTTTAAATATATTAAAATTGGTGCTGTGATGATCCAGTGCCCCTTTTTAACATCAAAATTCATTTTCGTCACCAATACTGTGAAAATGGCATAACTACGGTGTTCCGTACCTGCGCCTGTCAGAGGGTGATGGTGTGCGTGACCGTGATGGTCGGAGGCGTGGTGATTTGGAAGGGCTGCGGTGACGACGCCCACTTCGCCGCCCACGCGATGACGGCGACCGTGACCGAGATCGGTACCTACAGCAGCAGCAACAATAACGTCAAACATATTTGAAGTGAGAGCGAGGCTTCAAAATAGCAATTTTTTTTCTTATTGTCTAAAAGCTACTTGTCATTGGCATGTCATAGCTGGATATAGAATGTGAACAAATGTATTCCTCGTCAAATATATGAAATATTCAGTTTGAATATATTACAAAATGGACATTGCAATGGACTCAGAAAGAGAGTATTCTAATAGATTTTGTGGCTGCACCTTATGATTCCTTTACATAATATCAATTTAGACTTGATCAAATTAAGTCGGACAATGATCTCTTTTTACTTTGACCAATCATGTATAGTTGAATAATTATTAATACTGATTATCAAAATCTTCAGAAAGTACTTTTTTCTCTCTCACAGTAAGTTGAATGCATAACGGTTATACATCCCTATAGTTGAAATATAAATGGTTATGAAGAAAAATGCATCATTAGTATTATCATTGCACAATAAAGAAGTTAATCATACCGTTTCCTTTCACTCTCTTTCCGCTCCTTGGAAATTTTCTCTGCAACTTCATCTTCTTTTTTCTTGGCGCCATCCTTATCTTGCTCTGCCTGTAAAAGATAATAGATAAAATAAATACATCACCATGCACCTTGTCATAAAACTTATAACATAATGCATAACTTATTTATTCAAAAATGAATCTTTCATGTAAAAAAAATTAATGATGCCCAGTAATACAAGAATATATACACATGATAGTGCATTGCACTTTCATTATTTTCTTAAATACATTAGTCCTGTCAACCCGATTCACACACCTGCCGCTTCTTAATTTCCTCCTTTTTCTGCTCAAGGAATTTGGCTGGTATACCAGAAACATTCTCCTGAGCAGAAATAAGCAGCTCCCATAATTCTTGCATGAAGGCACGAGCATTCTTGGCATTCAGGAATCCTGTCACGTTGATCTGCATGTCTTTGCCATTGGGATGCTGTCAACAGAGAAACAGACATCGCTGGTAAATAGATAGAATGACATTACGAAAATCGATCCTGGACATTGAGAAGTTTACGAGGGCATTTCACAGGCCAGAGAATCACAATTTGAATGTTGCACTAATATCAACTTTTAGTAGGCAAAATTTAATTCTTTTTTTTTCCAAGATGTTTTCCTCATGAACTTATTTAGAAACATTAGAGCCGATAAATGGTTTATGAATATTATTGGCCTGGGACAATGTTCGCAAACCATTTCACAATGTCGTGCCGAGTTGCTGCCACACTGGAAAAAATGCTCTTCATGAGACGACAAAACCCAGTACACTGAGTACTTTGTATCTTACCACCATATCCACACGTCATTGTGTACTACTTGTGATTTCTTCTTCTGTCCCGCAGGCAACACTTTGATATTCACTTGCATCATGTATGAATGTGATGGAGGTTGCCAGCCATTACAACATAAATGGAGTTGCTTAGTTGTTAAACTCCACATGCTCCAATATTTATCTAATCTCCACTTACTCAAAGTCACAATGACAAGGAGCTTTTACTGGCTTTTTTTCTTGCACTGAAGCAATTATTACAAGCGCAGCAAATATTATAAAGCTAAATTTATTGTGGAGAATGAGTATTTTTCCCCCACTAACGCTCTATATACTGATTTCCCAAATACATTTTATAATGAACAGTTTGTTGCTCGTCTGCTTCCAATACCTGTGAAAGAAAAAAAAGACGAATTACATTATGGAATCATTTCCAGATCAAATTTTTTTCTCAAACAGACTAGACATCTATATATTAACTACCAAGTGTATATTGAAACTTGTTTCTTACCATATATGTAAATTCTTAACCCGATTTATGTATTTTTCACCATTAAAACTATCAATATGATTGCTTTTGTACTGAATGCAATTTTCTGGTGAATTCACAAATTAATGGTAAGTCATCTATGTATAAAGTAAATCTAAATAGATATGAATCTTTCAGGTATTTCTATTCATATCGATTCCACAGCTCAAAACCCGAAAGAAAGCGATGTTCAACTGTTGGCCACTGGATTGAATGAAACACTTACCGAGAAATCTGTCTAAAATGTGCAGAGTTGCTCCCCCAGCTATTGCATGGAGACATAAATAAGTGATCTGGTGATTCGGCGTGGTCATGGGCTGTCGACCGTGGCAGCGGCAGCAGCTACTCAGGCTTAGACTGATGGTGCGAGGGGCACTATATTACTTCTCTGATTGTAGGAGGAAACAGCAACAGTATAAGTACAAGATCTCTTAGTCTAACACCAACAGTACGGAACAATGGCAAAAGTGGAAGGCAACGGAATATTGATCCAATAAAGAAACTCTCACTGCCAACAAATATCTCTTATATTATATGGTAGTCATGTTCTCATCAAATACTACAATTATTGCACTGTCTATAACACTTAATGCGAGACGTTACATCATGATGTTCATATAATATAGAGATTACATCGTGATGCTTATATAATACAGTAGCTCTACAGCAGCAAACGTATGGTTACCCTTTCTTCAAGCTGATTGTAGATGAACTCGATGACGACATCATCTTCAAAGTTGAGGTACTCGGTCACTTGTGTGTTGATCCATGGCTTGATGGTGTCCAGGTTGACTTTGGTCATGTCAATCTGAAATTGTAAATGTAAATGTCTAGTTAATGGCTTTAAGTCCCCACGAGGCAAGATCCGACGACTCTTCATCCTTACTAGCAGGTTTTTGGCATCCTGGTTGCACGTTATCTTTCAACTCCCCAGTGAGCGTACAGCATATCGCAATTATTGCGCAGACGTGCTTAACAATCAACATTTCAGTTCACTTGCCTGACCTGCAGGGCTAACGCTAGCTAGTGCCCTGGTGTCCTGGGCACTTACAATCTAATTCAGGGCACATCAAATCTTAAACTTCCGTGCCCTGTTGGGTACGCCATAAAAAAGCACCAGTTATTATATTTTAGCCAAACTCAACCATCATATCTACAATGTTGGTTTTCCCTATTGTGAAACATACATTGTATAAATGAAGTTTTCATGTTGATCTGATGGTTGAACTATTTTTTGTTCTCATTTTTTTTTTTTTTGCCATCTGCGGTTTAGCTAAAAAAATCAGGGCACAAAAAAATTGAGATCAGGGCACATGGATTTGGACCATCACGTGCCCTGCTGGGCAAGCAAAAAAAATGTTTGCGTTAAGCCCTGACCTGTAGTGATTGGAATTGAGGGTAGTAGCCACTATCAACAATCGGGAGCCCTTGCATCTTCAACTATCAATATATTATTGATGTCCAGCTCAACAAATAATATTCAGACATCCGAGGAAGATTAGGACACTGGGTGTCACTTGCACCAACTGTATGTGATAACACCACACAATGCATTCATTATAATTGGCCATATCTTGTTATTTGCACTATTTTCAGTCTCTACAGTTATTTAGTAATGTATTTGCCATATAAATGCGTGTTATATTGTTCAATTTCATCTGTGAACCCGCCCTGCTATGTTAGATCTGGATATTATCACCCGAGCTTACTTTGCAAAGACGCCATAGCATGGTGCCACAGGCATCGTAATAGTAAATGGTGCAACTTTTATCTAAATCGAATTCAACCACATCGAGTGAAATTTTACAACATATGAACAGATTTTAATGTTATTTTTTACCTTAAATTGATGTGTATATTCTCAATGATCAATTCTAGTGATCGATGCATCACTGACCGATGACCTGTACCTGTTACATAGTGTACTGAAGACTTTACTCAATCTAGCTATCAATATTTTACTTTCAGTATCCAGTATAAATAGAAGAAAAATATGCTACCTTCCGTTCGAGAATCTCCGCAAACTTCAGTGATTTCATCAGCTTCTTCTTTTTATCAGAGAAACGATTGTCCTGATCTGCGCTCGTACCCTGTTAAAGATTAAGATTTTCATGTAGTGAATGATCATATGCCTGTTACACATACATATGCTGGTTGTGCTTCACTACTGTCAAATTTAGTGGTAATCATCATTCCCCAAGTATAAATACAATTATCATTCCTGTGTCTACAACACTGCTGTTGTTGTTTTCACGCTAGAATAAGGGGATTATCTCCAAAACGTATTCCAAATACTTGAATGAAATTTTGTTTGAATATGTCTAGACACATGTGACATGTTCTAATATCTGTGAAAGTTTTATAAAGATCTGACAAATATATTTTCTATGGTTTTTCATATAGACCTCTATGCATAGTAAAATTCTGAGTGGAGCATCTTACATCTATACCTACATCACATTTGCGTTTAAAATATGATGTTTTAGTCCATAGAATTAGAACACATTTTTAGCTTTCATTGTTTTTAATTACTATTGAATAATATTAACTTGCTTAATTTTAATTTCTGGGATGTGATTAGAGTGAAATGAAAGAGGAAAATCTTGGCCCAGTGTGTAGGGGCTGTCTAAGATCCATCAATTTTTTTTATGAAAATTAATTAATCAAAATATATATGATAAAAACTCGTCAGGCGCATCAAAGTTAGTCTTTTTGTATCTGTGTTTAATGTAACACCTTGTTATTGTTGTGTGCCAAATGCACGGATACGCAGTCTAGAAACATCACTGCGGTTGGA
This sequence comes from Streblospio benedicti, assembly GCA_019095985.1. Taxonomy (NCBI): domain Eukaryota; kingdom Metazoa; phylum Annelida; class Polychaeta; order Spionida; family Spionidae; genus Streblospio; species Streblospio benedicti. The sequence continues at coordinate 20,401,847 of CM032666.1, read as the reverse complement.
AACGCACGCAATAGTTTGACAACTCAGTCTGCACTCTGCCGAAAATGCAGACAGATCCCATTTAAACGTCCCTACCCACTAACCATTACTCCACTAAGACTACATACCATATAAGATTGGTGTGACAAAAATGAAAAGTAATGCATCAGTATTGTGAAACTTTCAGGGATATCAGGACATATCTTAGAGTTATCCTCTAGAGGCTGGACATAAGTATACAAGATATTTCCCGACTGAAAGGCAATATTTCATACAGCTACAAGTAGATTATGTCCAAATCTAGGGATTTAAGCACACTAGATCATTCTATGGGTGGTGGGCATTGTAAGTAGGTTGTGGTTAACGGTTACGTATTACTTAAATATTTGTTAGATCTAAGTTATCTTGAAAGGCAATGGCTAATTATACGTTATACTACAGCCCGACTACTATAAGTACTCCTGTCTGACACATTATATCAGAATATAGAGACTTCACGTGGATACGAATTTATACCCATAATAGCCATCTCAACGTAATGAGGGAACGAAAAGTTCAACACGTATACTCAGCTAATCTAAGGCGCGCCCTTTCAAATAACAATAGCACTATGACATTTCTTATCAGAGTTCAATATATCCATATTTCTAAGTGGGTGACAACCTATCGGTATATATTTCAGATTTATTGTGGGACTTCGTGTTCCACTTTAACTCTGTACCAATCAGTCATAATAATGCTTTCACGTTGGTGCTAAATATTCAACACAAACCTTAAAAAATCCTGCGTCAGACATTTTGGCGTGTTCGGCTTACTCACGTCACGTGACAGACACACTTTGCAACAAGCACACGAGAAAGAAAAATAAATACAACTAACATTTAGTGTCCATAGTGTGATATTTGCAGAGTAGTTGTACAGTCAAAAATATAGATTGTCTTGCACAGCTTAAACTATTGCTTGTTGTTGTTCTCTTCGATCCTTCTTTTACTTCAAAAATATATAGATTCTAATTTAGATTCTGATTCTGATAAGATTTTTTAAGTCTTTACAAGTGTAATATTATGTAGAATAAATTATATATAAAAACATATAGTTTCTGATTTAGATTCTGACATGATTCTTTAAGACTTTACAAGTGTAATATTATGTAGAATAAATTATATCCCTTTAATTTTATTTTATTTTATACCAGCTATCACCCCCCAGTAAAATTGCACGTTTATTATGTAGCTTAAATATCATGTTACGACAGATAATTTCGTGAGCCGAATCATCTTTATTGTAACAGTTAGTGTCAAGAATTATTTTGGTGAGTTCTTCACTACCAATCTCAATGGATTTTTCCCGACATGTATTTAAAATCTTGGGGAGGTAGTTGTTACGCTCTTTTTGTAACGCAGGGCAGTAAAGTAAAAAGTGCTCAGTTGTCTCGGGTTCTCGCTTGCACAATGCACATACTACCGATCGCTGCTGACCTGCTGTTTTGCATGTAAGAAGTGGGTACCTCTGGATCAGCAATTTCGCTTTAACAGTAGCTTTTAGGATGTCCAGATGGCTACTAATGTATTTCCATACAGGGTGCAGGTCACTGAGTGTGCAGTTGTCGAGCCCCAGAAGAGACAAGGACTTCTTTTCCTTTGCTTGTTCTACCAGAACACTGTGCCAGTGCTCTAGCACAGCGTTTTTTACAATTCTTGCCCAATGTTTCTTTTTCGGGGTTGAGTTAATTATATCACTCGGTTTTGGCAGTCTATACTTTAAAAGGACTTTTCTAATATAGGCAGCCCAGCTGTTGGAATTAATATCCTTGACTGCAAGTTGTCTTATAATCAATTCTCTGACAAATATTGAGGGTGGAGATGATTTTTCAGCTGCTATTATATTTCTAAACAGTGACAGAGCGCGAATATGTATTAACGCTTCAATAGGAGCAACCCCAAGCAGTAGATGCAAAGCAGGAATTGCAGATGAATCAGGTAAGCCCTGTATTCTTCTGAGCATTTTCCTGTGCGCATTTTCGAGTCTCTGGAGATCGACAGATGTTGGTATGATAGCTTCTAGACCGTACAAGAGTGCGGGGATTACAAAAACTTTATACTGGAATGCAGCTACCCCTGGCCCTACACCATTGATGCCGTAGAAACCAGCTCCAAGTAAACTAAACGTGATCCGCCTCGCGGTTTGTATTCTTTCTTCTATGGTGTTTGTGTTGTCACCATTCACATTACGTATAATGCCTAAATGTGGTTCAGCATTAGATGCTCCCAAAGGAGCACCATTGAGTTGGAAAGAATATGTATCACGATTGTTTAAGGTAATTGTTTTTGTCTTATCAGTGTTGTATTTGTAACGATCTTTTGAAGCATCTTTTTGGGCTATATAAAGACTGGTTTGATGCATAGGCTTCTCTTTTGCAGTAATCACAAGATCATCTGCAACCATAATTGCACCAACAGGTATATGCCCTAATCTATTGCTTGCTATTTTGTCAAGTTGGTTGAGAAGTTTGTTTTTCCCTGCCTTATATAGGTCAGCTGAGCTGCTTCCCCCCTGTCGTATGCCTTGTTTTTCCTCAAAGGGTGCGGAAAGTTCATTCTTCCATTTAACAACCGATTTGATGTTTGAGTACATACTATCGAAAAAGGCGCCACACTTGATTATCAATACCCTGCTCATACAGGGAATTTAACATTGATTCATGACATACAACGTCAAAGGCTTTGGATGTGTCCATTGTTGTTAAATATAGTGTGTGACCACTATCTTTTGCATCAGCAATGACTTCTGTTATTATAAGTGCAGCATATATTGGGGAGACACCTTCTGTGAACCCGAATTGAAGCCGACTCTGCTTCACACCAAGTGTGGGTTTGGCATGACACATCATGTGTAGTTCGGTTATCTTCCCAATAATGGCTGTGATAGTAATACGTCGATGATTTGTAGGCAATTTCGAATTTTTGTTTTTTTTTTTTTAGGAACTGGACATAAATTCCCAACTTTGTAACATTCGGGTAATTTGCCATTCTTTAAGGCTGTATTAATGAGAAAAACAAGTATTTCAATCAGTTTGGGTGAAGCCAGTTTAACATGTTCGCTTTGCACACCAAATATGTCAGGAGCTTTGTTGAATTTAAGCTTATTGATTAGAGTTTGAACAGTAGTTGGGTCGACTGGGGGAGGTGGTTTACGGCATGCGATCATCCTTTGCAGGAGATAATTTGTGTGCATGAGCCTCTGATGTTCTTGGTCAAAGGTGCTGTCGTCCTTAGGCTCTGCAAGATACTTATAGTATGAGGCCCAAGATTCAACCTCAGATGATCTAGTGAACTCAGCGAAGCTAATACATCCTGTCTGTCGAGCAGGGTCTTTACCCTTTTTTATATGTTTGAAAAAGCCACTTTTGTCAGCTTTATGACATTTACTTATCAACTCCTGCTTATTTTCAAGTCGGTGTTTAGCTTCTAGTTGGCGCTGAGCCTTTCTGAGTATTTTTTTTGAGGCTTTCCACTTTTTTAGATAGTCCTCACTGGGTTTATTTTTTCTTTGAGCATCAGTTAGTTGCATGTAAGATTTTAGGGTGTTTTTAGCCAGGATTTTAATAGTGGGAGACCATTTGTATTTTTTTGGCTTCCTCGGCTTTTTTGGTAAAGGGCAGCAGTCTCTTGCACAGGTCATTAATATGCAGTTGGCTCTTTGAGCAACTACCTCAGCAGGCATGTCTTCGGCAATACTGAGAAGTGCCCCAAGTTTGAGGTCTGTTTCAATTAAATATTTTTCACGATCAAGAAGCTCCCATTTAACCCTCTTTAGAGGTTCCCTGTTGGGTGACTTTGGGCTTTTTGATTTTGGGAACAGAACGTTTACATCAATGTAAGCTGTTACTGCATCGTGGGTGCTGGCGTTAGTTGCTTGTCTATGCAGAAGCTTAATTTTTTTAATAATGATATCGCATGATCTTTCAATAAAGACATCAATACGCGATTTGGACTTGCCATTGAAGTGGTGAAAAGTTGGTTGTTCTGGCATATTTGGGTTAATGCATAGTTTGTTTTCAACACAAAACTTAGCAAGTTTCTTATCATTAGGGGTTGTATTTCTAAGCAAGTCAGCATTCATGTCCCCAGTTATAATCAATGAGCAATCGCTATATTTGCCAATTATTACAAGTAGCTCATCAAGAGTCTCATCATAATCTGTATGCGATGAGCCCATTGTTGGCATATAGCAGTTTACAATAAGGAAATCGCCATCTACAGTGTGGAGTATGATGGCACATATTCTATCACTGCCGTCACGAATCGGCTCGATACAAAGATCGTATTTGTTATTCCACAAGATTGCAGTGCCTGCCTTGCCTCTAGTTCGCATAAGAGGCGGTTCAGGGTCATTCATATCAAAGCACTTAATAATCATATTGTGGTTAGGAAACCTTTGTAAAATAGTGTTAATTTCGAATGAGTGAACCCAAAGTTCTTGCATGCACAGGATTTGGCTTTTGTTAGCGATCTCATTTGCATAGGTAAAATTTGATAGAAGTCCTTCAATATTCACAGTAGTTATTGACATAGACAGTCTGGGGGTTTGGGGGGATAATTGCCCATCGATAAAAAATGCGCCTGCTTGTTTACAAAGTTTTTTTGATTTGACATAGACGGGGTTTCGGTACTCATATTATCATCATCACTAACAGTGATACTGTTGGAGTCAGGAAGAGTCGGGGATACAGTACTTGCATTATCAACATCACTAACAGTGACAATGTTAGAGTTAGCAACAGAATTAGAGCTTCTCTCTGTTGTAGATAATATGGTCTTATCCGAATTTCTTTGAGGTATGCCACTATTATAACTGGCATTACTGTTTTGTGAGAGCTTTGCTTCTAAGACTGATAGAGTTTGGGAAGTATCCGCTTTCTTTCTTACAGAGAGGTCAATGGGTTGTATTTGGTCTATAGGTTGCTGTATGGTGTTACCTACACTAGGTTTATATACAGCATATTCATTTTTATCATCACTGCTATCTATCGCAGCATTAAGCGAGTTCTTAGTCTGCGTAGAGTGAGCCATACAGCTAAACTTGTTATAGAGGTGGGAATCCAGGGAGTTATGAATTGAACTGAGATCATAGGGATTACTAATGGATCTATGGTTGTATTCATAGACAATTGGTTTTCGATTTGTATTGTTTACATGATTTTGTCTATATTTCTTTCTATGATATCGCTGTGGATGAATGATATTTGTCACCCCATTGTCAGCACTTTTATTAGAGATCAAATTTGTTGCAGCAACAAGCAGAGCAGTCTGTAGCACATTTGCCAAATCATTATTCGTTGAGTTTTCACTAGGTCTGAGCTCATTTGAGACCTTAGGTGCTTGCATTCTAAGGTCCTCACTAGCAAGCAATTTCAATTTATAATTATTGCAAGTATCCTCAAGAATTATGATCTTTTGCTCCAGCTCATTTACATGGGTCTTAAGAAGGACCAAAGATTCATCTCTTTCACTTTGGTTGGCTTCCCTAACAGTGATAGAGTTCTCTCTGAATTTCAGTGCTTTCTCTTTACTAGCAAGTTTTTTCTTTTCTTCTTGCATGTTTTTTCTTTCTTTATCAAAGTCATGATGGACTTGCTTATACAGAGCATTAAGCTCATCGTATCTTTGCTGAAGGTTGTTAAAGTCAGCAGTAGTAACGTCCAGCTGGTAAGCTAATTTGTCAGTGAGTACATTAGTTGACTGAAGAGATGGGGGGTGTCTGTTGCTGATAAGCAAGGGACGGAGGAGCTACAAGTTGAGTTGTTGGTTCACTAAGCAAATTTGGGCTCTGATCTGGTAATTGGTGATTTGGGGTACATCGCATAAAAGGCGAATTAGTAGCTGTATGAGACAGCGTACACAGTGCAGCAGGAGTTGGAGAAGCTTGCATCGTGTGCAAAGCATTTGCAGTTGTTACCTCTGCTCTGGATGATAATTGTAAATTAATTGCAGAACCTATACTGTCAGCAAACGTCGCATTGTGCTGCTGAGACAACATGCCAGAAGGAGAATTGTCTGAGACATGAGGAATAGGTACTCTTTGCTGATAAGCTAGAGTAGGTGAGGCCATGGATAACACTGAGTCACCAAACGCTGTAATAATTGGGTGGAAGCTAGCAATGCCGCTGTTTGGTTGTGGGAAGTGCATCTTCACTGTGCTTGTGATTGGAGGATTACAATAACTTGCTGAGGTTACTAAGCATTTTGAGTTAATACTAGCACTGTTAGCACAATAAGCCATATGCGACACTGAACATGTAGCCGGGCTGTTGCGTAAAGGTGGTATTGATAATTGATTTCCTGCTCTGATGGTGGTAGAGGATGATTTGTTTGTAATTGAACATGGGAAATTTGTCTTAGCTGTGCTGATGTTGTGGGTTGGTGTAGACAGGGAGCTGCAGTGTTTTATTGCAGTTACTCGGTCTGCATCAACGCTAGCACTGGTAGCCATTTGCAACATTAAAGGTGGCATTGAGCTATTGCTTACAGGTGGCATTATTGTTTGGACATCATCACTAATGATGTTAGCACAAGACTTACATACATACTGATCGTCATCCCCACTTTTCTCAATAGAATTGATTATGTTATTGCTTAGATTTTCACATACATAATGAAACCACATATTGCAGTTGTTACACATTACACCGTTATTCTCCACAGATCTTAGACATGTCGGGCATTTTTCTATTTCATTATCTGTTTCAGCTTCACTTTCACTAACTATTACAGAGGGATTCAACACTTCGGCATCACTAACTATTACGGAGTGATTCAACACAGTGCTTTTATTGTCAGTGGTATTATCGTATGCATTATCCATGCCATCATCCTTCATTTTAGTGGATGGGAGGATTCTACATTGTTTTATGGGCTTTTTTCCCCTTTTTGCTGGAGTAGCTTCAGATGACACTTGGTTCTGAAGGGCTACAAGATTTTTCTTAATGTTTTCATTTCCATATTTCACATAATTGTCATTTTTAATTTTATTAATAAGCTTGTGTAAGTCTGGGGCGATAATGCATGCATCTCTTCCATTCATCATGGCTGTGCATTTAGTTCTATATAAAGTTATAGTTACTTTACATGCCCCAGTCTTGTTTCTTGACAATGACTTATGAAAGGCTTGCCATGATTTGTACATTATTACATCTTGCACTATTAGCCCTGATTTTTCCTTGTCGGGATGATATGAGATGTGCCTATTGCTATCACCTATGGGGAAGTGGGTATGATCAAAAACAATTTTTTTGAAGACCTCAAAGCCTTCTGTTGATAAAGTATAGTAGAAGTTTCCAGATTTTTCAACCACACTTATGTCATTTTGGCACGCAACAATTTTCTTGTTTATTGCTTTTTCAGTGTTAAGTCTGTATGTCATTTTTCTTGAACAATACTGCTGTTCATCGCAGTTAGAAACTACATCTACTGTCATGTTTTTACGTAGGGGCTTTTTTGCTGGCCATACTTTTTTTATTTTAAGATTATTATTTTAAAATTCTAATGATAAAAAGTAATATAAAAAAGTAATATCACACTTGTCAGAATCTCATACTTGAACTTGAGATACTATTCTTTTTTTTTTTATATATAAAAATCCTAAAGTCATAAGAGTAATATAGTCACATTTATCAGAATCTTATACTTGGACTTGAAATGAATCTTTCTTCTTTTTCTAAAAATCTACTAAGTTCTTCTTTCTTTCTAAAATTCTTCCTAAAAATCCTACTGATCATAAAAGTAATATAGTCACACTTATCAGAATCTTATACTTGAACTTAAATTGAACTTGAGCTACTTGAATTGAGCTCGAGCTACTAATTTCTTCTTTTTTCTAACAGTCCTAATTATAGAAGCAATATATAGTCACACTTATCAGAATCTCGTATTGTACTTGAACTACCAGTCCTAATCATAGAATTAATATAGCAACACTCATCAGAATCTCGTATTGAACTTGAACTACACATTGAAGGTTTGCAAGGTCGAAGTAAAAGTTAGCTAAAAATTAGTGTTCATGTGCAGAAAATAAAACTTCCATATAAATCGTTCGTATCACATATATATCCCGTAGCTAATTCACATGTATATTTAAAACATAGTCACAGTTTGCATATATAAAATGCTTAATTAAAGTTCGCGCAAAAAACACATGTTCCTTCAAAATGGCTTCGAGCTCATTCGCACTGGTGTTATAATATCATAAGATACGGTAATAATCATATTATTACTTTTAAATAAACTATCATTTTCCGTGGTATTTGCCGGGACATTAAACCTTGGGATGGTTACATTTATCATTGTTCACTGAAATGCTAATGAAATGCACTAAATATGAATATTAATAAAATTGTAATGGTATGATATGAAGTATCCGTATATATTGTAATAATCAATGGTATCATATCGACATCACACTTATATGCTAACTTGTGCTGGTATGCTGTGAAATACACTATATAGAGGTCTATGAATATTAATAAAATTGTGATTGGTATGTGTGTGATAAATCTATGATGATATGTGAGAAAGCTTGCTATGAAATAAGTCATGATTACGTATACCAATAAAAGTGAAATAAACAAGGTATTGACTTATATTTATATTTTAGTTATTTGATGTTCTATACAATATTCCCGTGTCCTAACTGTCCATAACGCAATCGCAATACATACAACAAGCAAAATAATCAACACCAACAAACCAATAACTAAAGGTCCTCACTATTGAGCAATTTCAATTTGTAATTACTTTAACATCCTCAAAATTATGATCTTTTGCTCCAGCTCATTTACATGGGTAAGAAGGACAAAGTTTCATCTCTTTTCACTTTGGTTGGCTTCCCCTAGCAGTGATAGAGTTTCTCTCTAGTTCAGTATTTTCTCTTTGCTAGCACATTTTTTCTTTTCTTCTTGCATGTTTCTTCCTTCTTTTTCAAAGTCTTGATGGACATGCTTATGCAGTGCATTAAGCTCATCGTATTTTTGCTGAAGGTTGTTAAAGTCAGCAGTAGTTACGTCCAACTGGTGAGCTAATCTGTTAGTGAGTACATCAGCTGACTGAAGAGATGGAGGTGTCTGTTCTTGATATGCAAAAGACCGGAGGAGCTATAAGTTGTGTTGTTGGTTCACAAAGCAAATTTGGTTTTGGTCTGGCTTGATTTGGATGTGCTGCAAAGTAATTAGTAGTTGTATGAGGCAGTGCAACAGTGCAGCAGGGAGTTGGTGAAGCTTGCATCGTGTGCATAGCAGTTGCAGTTGTTAGCTCTGCTCTGGATGTTAATTGTAAATTGTTTGCAGAACCTATACTGTCAGCAAAGTCGCATTGTGCTGCTGAGACAGCCTGCCAGAAGGAGTATTGTTCCTGAGATGAGGAGTAGGTACTCTTTGCTGATAAGCTAGAATAGGTGAGGCCATGGATAACACTGAGTCTCCATACACTGTAATAATTGGGTGGAAGCTTGCAATGCCTCTGTTTGGTTGTGGAAAGTGCATCTTTATTGTGCTTGTGATTGGAGGATTACAATAACTTGCTGAAGTTACTAAGCATTTTGAATTGATACTAGCACTGTTAGCACAAAAAGCCATATCTTGACAGCTGTACATGTCGCTGGACTGTTGCTTAAAGGTGGCATTGATAAATTGATTTCCTGCTCTGATGGTGGTAGAGGATGATTTGTTTATAATTGGACATGGGAAATTGGTCTTAGCTGTGCTGGTGTTGTGGTTGGTGCAGACAGAGAGCTGCAGTGTTTGTGCAGTTACTCGGTCTGCATCAAAGCTAGCACTGTAGCCATTTGCAGCATTAAAGGTGTCATTGTGCTATTGCTTACAGGTGGCTTTATTGTTTGGACATCATCACTAATGATGGTAGCGCAAGACTTACATACATACTGATCGTCATCCCCACTTTTCTCAATGGAATTGATTATATTATTGCTTAGATTTTCACAAACATAATGAAACCACATATTGCAGTTGTTACACATTACACCGTTATTCTCCACAGATTTTAGACATGTCGGGCATTTTTCTATTTCATTGTCTGTTTCAGCTTCACTTTCTTTAACTATTACAGAGCCGATTCAACATGGGCTTCACCACACTCAACACAGAATTTATTTGAGCTCCACCGACGGCCTTAAAAGTACTAGTATGTGTTGTTTGTTTCTGTTTTGTTTGATCTTTTATCATCACCGCGGCTATCCTTAGTTTATCCCTAACGAAATCTTCACATTCTAATAACAAAAGTACTATCTGTGATTATTAAGGAGACTTTCTTGAGAGGAGGTATTTGGAGGTAAACAAATTCTCAAAATGTTCTTGTTTTTTTTTAGTATAAAAGTACATTCATTTCGCTTTTTAAAAATCACTTTAGGGGTTTCGGGAAAAGAATTTGGTTTTATGGACCATACAAAAGATCATGCAAAAGACAATAAAAAATTCAGTCAGTGTTAATTTTGCCTGTACCGAAATTGTATACATGATCTTTTGTATGGTCCACAAACCAAATTCTATTCGAAACCCCTAAAGTGTTCTACATTTTTAAAAAGGGAAATGAATATAGTTTTATACTAAAATTAAAAAAAAACAACAAAAAACAAGCACATTTTGAGAATTTTTTATCTCCAGAAAGTCTCGTTAATGTATGTAATTGCCTCATCAGAGGAAGCCAGTCCCCATATAATAACTGGGGCTGGCTTATTTGTGAATTAGTGAACCAGAACTAACTGTGTATATGCTGGTATCAATTTTGATTGTCACTTCTGTTTACTGTGTGCGTTATGTATTCCAAACCTTTAAATTTCGTTTGACCTACACTATAACGGATATCGCTGATTGCGTTATGTATAATTTTAAAACACTATATATATAATGTACTTTTGTTATGTATCTATAATACATTAATAAAATATAAATTGTTCTATAAATAATTGTTTAACACGTGTGATAAAAAGTATTTTATTGATAAAATTGTTACAAAAAAATAAGTAAATAAAAAAGATAAAACGAATTTGTTTATAACATAAGCTATAAATTATCATTTCACTTATGAACGTATTGGAGTGTTTTTTTTGTAAATCTGGTGATTATATTTTTTGTAGTGTGTTATACCAACGTACGGATTCTAAATAGGAGTGTTCAATCTCCATGTGATTTCCTCTTATACGGTAACATTTACCCGTGACAATGTATAATGGTATCGGGTTACAGACTGCCAGAGGCAGTGGTACCAATGGATTTGTGACCAGAAATATTGCGTTGTTGAGAAACAGTAAAAAAGACAGAGTGGATTACAAGTCCGAGGAAGAGCTGAAAAAGCTTGACGCTCAGCTTAACAAACAGCCGAACAAAGACATTCTGGAACATGAGAGGAAGAGGAAAGTGGAGCTAAAATGCATGGAAATGTATGAATTGATGGAAGATCAAGGCTATGGCAAGGAAGAGATTGATGTGAAAGTGGCAGCCTTCAGAAAGATGTTGATTGAAAAGGAAGGAGAGACAGATAAAGGTGGTGTGGAGCTTGATGAGAGTGGAAGACCGATTCTTGCAGGTTCTCATCAAGTAGCGGAGGCTAACCAGCTGAAAAACGCAGCGTTAAAGGCTGCTTTTGGTCTGAGTGAATTTTATGTCGAAGGATCTTCAATGGATCCGAATAGGAAAGCGAAAGAGGATGAAGCAAAAGCAGTAGCCATGGCGCAGAAAAAATATGCACTTGTAAGTGAAGAAAATGCTTCACCAATGAAAGAAAAACAAAGTAAAAAGAAGTCGAAAAAGAAGTCGTCGAGTGAAGAGAGTGACAGTCCCGAGTCATCACCAGAGAGAAAATCGAAAAAGAAAAAGAAGTCCAAGAAGAAGCGCCGCAGCCTATCATTGTCTTCAGGCCTTGATAAGAGTGAAGAAAGTGAAGAAGAGGAGTCGTCACCAGAACGAAAATCAAAGAAGAAGAAGGCGAAAAGACGTAATGCTCAATCACCGACCGACCGTCAACACAAGCCTAAGAAAAGTCGCAATCGCTCGCCAAGTCCAAGTCCGGAACGAAGTCACAGGAAGAAGGACAGTTCACCGCCGCCTGCGGAACGTAAACAGAAGCAGCGGCCGCGAGAACGCTATGAAGAGGAGTACGTGAGAAAACCTCGCACCCCGTCTCCTGAGGCTAGACGTCATAGGCGCGGGGGCTCTCCTGGTGAAAGCAGGCGGAAACACAAGGAGCGGAGCGAAAGCCCAGAGCAGTACAGAAAACAGAGATCGCCATCGCCCAGGGAGATTCGGAGGAATCGGCATGATTCTCCTGCGCCTAGAGAAAGTCGTAAAAAGCGTAACAAGCGTCGTAGCCCGACCCCGGCCAGTGCTGACAGTCCGGAGCGCTATAGAAAACGACGCAGTCCGTCGCCCGTGGAAGTGAGAAGGAAAGAGAGAAGGGAAAGTCCAGCGCAAAGTGACCGCTATGAAAAACCCAAAAAGTACTCAGAATCGAGGCGGCGGAGAAGACATGATTCTGATTAAGGATTTCTATGGTTAAAATGGATGGATTTTGACTGTTAACCTCTCACATCAAACTATCACGAAATATTATTGATTGTTGGACACTGTTGAGAGTTTTTCTATGCCATTTGGATATTTTATTGCCTAGTTATGATAGAAATATTTGGTGCAAAAAATATGTGATGTCATTTGGATAAAATGTAATGTTCGAAAAAAAAAAGCTTGATGTTTATACTATTTGTGTATTAATATATAAACACATGATGGTAGTTAACTCAATGATCATTTAGATATCATATCATTAAGTGATTTGTGTGAAAGAAATTTGCAAGACCTAGTGTTGATATAGAAATGTATGCACATTTGCACAGCATGGTGATTTTTTTGTTTTGAATGGTGATGTGTTTTAATTTTTTTTGTCAAGTTGCTTCTGAACCATATTGACTTTGTAACATGAATAATACAAAGTCACTAAGTGTGATGCATTTACATATATTACATAAATGTGAGTATTTTGTTCAACATTGCGATCCATAGTGGCATTGTAACATATGTAAATTAAAAACAATAAAGTATTTTGTAATTAAAATTTGAGTCAAGATTGAATATTTGAATATTGCTTTGATAATTGATCTTTTTTTTTAGTTCTACCATGCTATAGCTTTTTTCCAGCTCATAGATCATCAATAAAAGGTGTTCTCAACTTTCATTAGCATACATTCCATACCATTATTTACAGAATAAGCAATGAAATTCCACTGCAAAACAAACTATAACATCGGTCTTCAGTTGACATCACCGAGGTAAAGCATTGTGGGTAACTCGGAGCAAAGATAGTAATACTGTGTTGATACAAATGTTCTTTCTTTCTGTTTATCATTAGTCTCTCTTGTGGTCTAATTAATATCACCATTATTGGACCTTGTACATGATCACATGGAGTTACTCCCCCCAAAAAAAAAGTTGTGAGTTTTAAGCTATATAATAACAATTTTTAATCTTGATTTGCGAACTCATTGAAGAGATTGAATTAAAAATAGTGTGTGTATGGTGTATAGCACGGTGTTTCATATCTTAATTATTTAGTCTAGTGCTAGTAAAGAACTTCCAATGTATTTTAAAAAAAGGTTTTTAGATGATTTCAGAAATTTATTTTAAAGATATGTTTCAATTCACAAGAATCCTCCTGAATATAAATTTTACAGACAAATGAATAAATTAACAGTTAACATAGTACAACAAATTTTTACATTTTTTTAGAATATTTTGCACTATGTAAACTGTTGATTCTTGTGAATTGAAATATGTTTTAAAATGATATTAAAATAATATTTTAAGGTAAATTTCTGAAATCATCGTAAAACCTTTTTGAAAATAGATTGGAAGTTCTTTTAGTACTAGCACTAGAGACTAAATAATTGAAGAGTTTGACTTGTGTTCAATGTAAGTGATGTAATTGTACATGCCTAGAAGTGACGCATACGTAAACTAGGAATTTTAGTAGCAGAAGTGTAAATAGTCTACTGAAAAGACATTTGAAGACACACTTGGGGGTAACAAGTGAGTTACCAACGCAACTTTACCAAAGTGTTACAGGATTTTGTAAATGGATAAAAGTATGAAATATGACGAGGATTCAGCATCAATTTTAATATTTTCTTTATTTATATCAGATAAAATATACAATAAAGATTATCCAAAGAAACACAATGCATGTGTTACACTAGTCTATATACAATGGTAATAGAAAAAAATATCTTTTAAAGTTTATGAGAAAGTAAAAACAGTATTGTACATCTTAAAATTACATCTACATATAGTACTATGTTGATACTATACTCAGTCTGTCTCATGTACTCACTTTGTGACTGATGATTGCTTGTCAAAGCATGAAACAACGTTGTATCACAATGAACTAGTTTACTTGTATCTTCAAGTCAAGTCATATCAAGTCAAGACTATCAAGTCTCTTTTTCCAAGCTAAGGATATAAAATTAATAAAGGCACTGTTAAAAACGTTATCATGTTACCCCAGAAACAAATGCATAAAATTCTTGGGGGAGCTAATAATTTCCCCAAATATATTCCCCAAGATATACAAATATATTCCCATAACAGTTGATTACATATAAGGATAATAAAAATGGAGAACTTCCAGCATAAAGCACTAGCAAAATAAAGTGGAAACAAAGTATAAGATTGGTTACATGATTGTACAAGATTGCATACACAGATACCATATTACATTAGTAACACAAACATGAAGTATTTGTACAAGGCAACGCAGGAGATCAGTTTGGAAGGAAGATTGTGTTTGCGTGCACCTTTTTAACAAAAATAAAAGTTTCACTGATTTTGTTTCACCCATGGCTATCAAGCTGGTCAATGCCAGAGTCAAAATAATGAAAAACCAAACAAAACCACCTAACATTTGCATCTAATCGAATTCTATCTCGCACTGCCAACACCACATGAACTGACCTGTCCACGATTTTGTTCTATTTTTAATTTTTCATTTGTTGTATATTGTTAACAGTTGCATTCAGCTTTAAGATGGAAGCTAATCCTGAATCATATTACAGTAGAAAAGACCCAGCATTTATTTTGATATTTTCAACTGTTAATCGATCTAGTAAATTTGTTGGACTGTTTCCGTCATTTTAAACCAACAAGTACACACACTTTAAAAGCAGTAGCAATCAATTCTAGACTAAACTACTAAAATATTATAAACATATTATAAACATATAAAATACTTTTTTTATTTTATAAAAAGAACAAAAAAGTGTAAAGTTTTTTTTTTCCAAAATAAAAAGACAAGCATTTAAAATCCCTCCCAAACAACCGCCGACGCTGTCAGTATGGTGACCAGCAGCATCACTGTCCTGAGGACCCGGGGGGCACTCAATACATTTCGCGGACGGTGTGCTAGGGGAAAAAAAGACCCCTTTTTCACCACAAATTTGCACTCAGTTTGGGTCTAGTTGTCATGTTGCACTCAGGTTGTAGTCCGACTTTATCAATATGTTCAGTTGGTATCAAATTTTCAAAATGACTGATTGATTTTTAATATTACACTGCATCAAATGTCACAGTTCACAAATATGTACAATTTATCTATGGATATCCCTTTGATAAGCCAATGTGAAACATAATGCAACCACATGTGTGTCTCTTGCTTCTATTATCTAGGCATGTAAACATTCGGTTTGGGTACAAAATCATCCATCGAGCACTCAGATTGGGTTAGAATTTTGGGATTTAGCACTCAGGTTGGGTCAGATTTCTGAGCGCTCCCCTAGCACAACCGTACTTTTCTAGACTCAGTGCCCCCCCCGGGCCTGAGGACCCCGTGTTGATGGCTGACTGTCCTGTTTCCATTATGTAATCTTCATACGAGGGTGGCGGATCGTCACGGGTCTTGTACGGTGGCGCTGTAAAAGGAGCATTGGGGATTTAGTTGTTAGACACAACGATCGGAGGTTGTATGGTCTATGTATTCTTCAGCCACAAGATCAGGATCACACCTAGATAGATAGATAAAGTTTATTTAAAGTCGATATAGATTACAACAATAAACACAAGCTCTAAGGAGCTTTTGATCGACTCATTCATACACAGTCACACATGCGCACATAATACACATACACAATACATTAATTACAAATAATTAGAGCATAAAGCACCTGACGAAGTAACACAATTAATTAGAGCATGCAGTACATTTACATATTTTCTCATTCCAAGATTGTAAGAGATTAGTGAATTGATTAAAATTCCCCACAGATCTTATATATTCAGGCAGGTCATTCCACAGTTCAGCAGCACTGTACCTGAACGATTTCCCCCCAAATTTAGTGGTTCGTACCCTAGGTAGGTCAACAATATTTGAGTATCTAAAACTATAATTACTATTTTTAAAATGAACCAAGTCATGAAGACACAGAGAAGCTAATTTGTACAAAATTTTAAATGCACCTCATTCCACGCGTATCGAGACCTGGAGCTGAAGCCAATTGGATCAAAACTATGTAAAACATCACATTTATAGTAACAATACCTTTAAGGTTGAGACATAAACATTATGCGAACATTTGATCATGAATTATGACATTCCAAGACATTAACACCCTGCTCCTACAGTCCGACATTTGTCGGTACATTTGTTTTTCAAGAATTCATTGCGTAATAACGTAATTACGTAATAAGTACTCGATAAACTACGACAGGGACTTCCGATACAGACAAGGGTTTTGCAATGGTTTAGCACAGTAGCGTAACTTCTCTACCAGACTTATAATTTGATTAAGTGGTCAGTGACCTTAAATGGTCAGTCTTTATCTGCTGTCGTTTAGTAAGGTCATGTGAGAATGCTTTTTGTTTGTAAGAGGGCTCATTTGATATTATATACACTATGTCGGACACTTGCTAGTTACGTTTCACATATAGAACAAAACTAAATCATATTTTATGACTGTTAAAGTTCAAGTATGTTCGCGTTTAGGCTCAACACTTCTAAAATAATGCATTGATGATTTTGAAGGCATGATGGACTTTAATTTGACACACAGGTTCGACAAACACTGCCAACTATCATTCTAAATGAACAGAGATTTACAAATACTATTTACAAATACTACTGTTGAAAAATAACTGCTCCCTTAACGGTGATTATGCATGTAATAAGGGGAAGATTCCTGACCTAAATAAAAAGTTCTTGAAGAAAATGGCTGACTTGTTCATGCTCTCCCAATATTAATGAGCTATTTTGGACATGTCTTTAAAAGTATAAGACAGCTACGACGCGCAGTATACAACAAAAGCCATAGACTTATGTTTGCCATCGACTTGCTGACGGATGCCACGTGGTGTTTGTACATTACAGAGGCAGGCTAGGTAGCCAACTGAGCCAAGGGTGTACTGGAGGGCTATTGTTTTCAAACTATAGGTGAGTTCTTTTACGTGCAGAGGGGTGACTGTCCTCCACACGGAGCACGCCTGTTAACGAGGCTTCTGCACCTCGGGCTTGGCGTCGCCACTGTCTAGTATCACACTTAGACAGTGGCGACAATTCATAAATCTGATGACATACAGAGACAGTAATACTCAAATTGATGTAATAGTTCTCGACTTTCCAAAGCTTTTGACACTGTACCACACAATAGACTCTTCCATAAGCTACGCCACTACAGAATTAGTGAACAGCTGACCCAGATGGATAGCCTCTTTCTTGATGACTCGAGAGCAAAGAGTTGTGGTGGATGGAGCTCACTCGGACTGGATCCATGTCGACTCCCCAGTTCCTCAAGGCACGGTTGTTGGCCCACTTCTTTCCTTGCACACATCAATGACCTTCCTTCTGCCATTCAGTCTCAGTGCGGACTTTTTGCTGATGACTGCCTTGTTTGGTCAGACAGATCATTCCAGGACCAATTGGTCCTTAGAATGATCTCAATCATCTGCAACGCTGGGCTGAAGACTGGGGCATGCGCCTTAACGCGTCCAAATGTCAGCTTCTTCGCATCAGCAGGTCTAAGTCACCGCTGGAAAGTTTTTACACGATTGGTGATCAGATCTTAGAACAGGTACCAGCTTCAAAATATCTTGGTGTGCTCATCAACAACCAACTGAAGTGGGACTCACACATTGACAAGGTAGCTGCGAGATGTAACCAAACCATCGGCTTTCTCAGAGACGCAATCTGTCTCAATGCTCAAGAGATCTGAAAGAACTAGCATACTTTTCACTGGCCCGTTCTGTGCTAGAGTACGCTTACCAAGTATGGGACCCTCACACCAAGAAGAACATTGCAAAACTAGAGCAAGTCCAACATAGAGCAGCACGATTTGCCATGAGCGACTACTCTACCTACAGCAGTGTTACCGCCATGTTTAGACAGCTACAATGGGAGACACTATCCGCCCGCCAGAAAAATCACCGTCTAGCACTTATGCATCAAATAGTGAACAAGAAAAGTGGCCATCCCTGCTGATGACATCCTCCTACCAGCTGACCAGAGCATACACGTCATCACATCATCACAAATTTAGATATTTTTAACAGCAAATACAGACACATTCAGGAACTCCTGCTTTCCACAGACAATTCCAGAATGGAACAGCATTGACTCAGACACTGCCAACTGCAGTTCTGTGGACACATTCCGTGCCAGGCTACATGCCTTGCACAGGAGCGACTGAGTAGCGTTGCGTCCTCCCATCCATCTGCCCATATGCTAGTAAAGCCCTGCAGATTAACTTACAGATACAGATACAGACACGCTGAGATGGACAATGCAGTAGGCAGGCGTACACGGGCGTATCGTTTGTTGGCTAGCATCTGTTTTGGATAAGTATGCGCCACTGTGAGTTCAAAATGGGGGTGTGGGGGCCTTAAATATAGTTTATGCCAGAAAAGGTGTTTAAAACAATATTTTGAATCTATATGAAACCTGGAGGCAACAATAAAATATCATCATGCTTCATACGTTCTTTTCCAAAAGTGTGGGTCAATGCTTTGAGTTTTAAAGAAATTATGTTTTATTTATTTTTATTTTTTATTTTTATTTATTTATTTATTTATTTTTTATTTATTTATTTTATTTTTTTTTGGGGGGGGGATGTTTGGCCGCCAAGAAATAGGGAGTCTTCGATATTTTGTCAACTAAAAATCGGGGGTCTTTCGGCTGAGCATGTATACCCAACCCGACTGTGGAGAGCCCCCCCTCCCCCCACGGGGGGTACAGTACTCACCGGTAAGTGTCATAGCAGTAGCTGTAGGGCAGACATACGTCACTCCGGATGGCGAAAAGGCTATGAAAAAATGAAATGAACACCACTCATTAGTATGCATTATTAGGTTGGTTTATGTATTATACATCGGAGGTGGGCGTGGGCGTTGAAGGTAAAAGGCTCATTTTAAAACATGCTGCTCTCATTCTTTATACCCATGGGCAAGTCACTTGTGTTAAGACTAACTGAATTTCAACGATTTGCTGATAGCATGCTCTTGTTCCATTATATTTTTTCTTGTCCCCTTAAAAGTTCAGTATTTCATAATTAGCAAAGATTTATGGTATTTCATAATAATATGCTAATTTTCAGTGAAATGCAATCTAATTCTAACATACTGCCTACTACTATATTAGAATAAGCTCAGTAGAGTTGAGGTAAGTCACTGAATAAGGTAGATTTTTTATAGTCTATAAATTTGTAAATAAACGGGAATGAATGAAAATGTACATAAAAAAGGATTCTTTCATACAGTGGAACCTCAAATTAAGACCACCTCTCTATTGAGACCACCTCTCTAATGAGACCACTTTTCACGGTCTGAAACCTTCATAAAGCTACCAAAATGAACCTGTGTCACGCCGGGGTCAGGGTTCCAAGAATCCGCTATTGTCGCCAATAATAGTGTCATGTTTGCTGCAGCGATAATAGGTGAATTTACCGTGGCGTCAATGGGGGCCAAAATGTTCACGAAATAGCTGCTTCTTTTGGGGTTTCTATATACTCATTGTTCCTTTAATCTGTGTTTTTTCTATATGTACAGATTCTCACAAACTTTATCTAAACATCCATTCCAAATACTTATGCAATATGGCATAAAAATCAATTAAATATTAGTCTGAGAACTTTGGTCTTATGATCACCCCAAAGCAGCCAAAGTGAACCCGAATCCTGAAAAACCCTATAGGGTGAACCTCGTTCATATTTGGTATGTATATAAAAATTGGTATACTTTACCGGCCACCTATAAAAAGAAAAAGATTAACAAATGGCCAAACACATTTTGCTGACCAAACATCAAATGTAAAATACTGCAGTCACGCAACCTTCATCGTGACAGTAGATGCCTATACTTTTCCCCATATGTGGCAAGTTTGGTATCAATTTAAAGGTCTATACATACGCTTGACGTGTTGCCATTCATTGATTTTTTCAAATCACATTTTCAAGAAATAGAAAATTAGTTTTCCTGCACTTATGTGTACTTTGTTTACATCTGTTTTTTAAAGGTGCTTGCAGGTGCGTTTTTTAAATGCTTTTTTCATTCTTCACTTTCCAGTTGCAGAAGTCAGTGCGCAGTGGTCTGTTTTATCATCTCTAGCTGTGACAAACGTTCCATATGACTTCCGGTACATGTTAAAATCCCATTTGAAAATTGGTTTCATGCCATTTCAATTAAGAATTGTATAGAAAATTTCGTGGCTGTTACAGTGATAAACTTTGGAAATGTATAAAAAATGTCTATTTGATGCGTGAATTCACTGAATATTATGAAGTTTTGCTGTAACCGGGTCGTTCATCATGTTTGTTTACGATCAGTATTTTTATATCTCAGTCAATTTTTCATGGTAATGCAAAATTGATTACAGATTCGTAATCCTCACTCAAAAATACTATTAGAAGACGTTTCCATTGAATGGAACACGACGAAACATACTTGAAAATAACATTTTAAATTAGTGTCGTTTAGACCTAAAAAATCGTAGCTTTGTTTAACGTTGAACGCACCTGGCAATGCCACTGCGCATGCCGTTCTGCGCAACTTGGAAAATGAAGAATGTCGTCGATAAATAATTAGTCTTTTTACTTTCAAATCAATGCAAACGGATAGAATTTATGATGTACAATGTTTGTTCAGTGGTAATTTTGGTTGTCATAGAATGTAAGCAACATAAAAGGTCTGTTATTGTCGTGTATTCTAATATCGGCAGGTGCACGACAGCATGAACATCGGCAAAACCGGCGCTTGACATTGGCCTGTGTGTATAGAGGCCACCTCTCTATTGAGACCAGCTAACACTGGTCCCAAAGGTGGTCCTAATAGAGAGGTTCTACCGTACAAATCATTTTACCTGCTCCTGACACGCGTCGTTTATTGCGATGGTTTTTCACACAGCAAACGATCACAGCGACCACCACCCCAATGATGACCAGGCCCAAAACACAGAGGGCCACAACCAGCAAGACGGGAGCTACAAAAACAAGAGCTTACACTATTATAGAGGAAACTCAAATATTTTGGTGTGAATACATAAATATACAGTTTATTACTTTGAGCCAAAGGATAATGTATTAAAGAAATGTTATGAAATGTTAAGAAAAGCTATGGAACACCGATTTTCTAAAGAGTAAACATTGGAACATCGTCGGTTTTCACGGCTTGATCCCTGTTCATACCAACTGCGTATATAGTCGTGAGATATGACACTGACATTGGAAGAGCTTGGCCTCTTGAATATTTAGCACATCAATTGCCGACGAATTGGGATCAACGTATATCGGGTTGGTTTGTTTTTCAATAAAATGTGATATAGGTGTAATGTTGTCATCCCTACCTTCTGCCTTCTAGCAATTATATTTCAGTTCAATATGTTAAAACAGAACATATTATTAAGTTAAAAAAAGGTACGAAAGTTTGCAGTCTATAAATTACAGGGCTGTCAACTTTTGAAATTTGAAATGAGTGAGACTTTGTTAGAACCTATAAAAGCGCTGACGCCGAAGGTGCAGCGCCCACTAGGGGGGTCTGGGGGCATGCTCCCCCCCCCAGAAAATCTTTAAAATTTGCCTCAATTTGGTGCAATCTGGTGGATTTCAGAAACATTATCAGTGTTTTCAATTGACAACAAAATACAGGTTTCATCAATCAATATTTTT
>CM032666.1:20368356-20379574 GCA_019095985.1 Streblospio benedicti | reverse complement strand
TAATAATGATATCGCATGATCTTTCAATAAAGACATCAATACGCGATTTTGACTTTGCCATTGAAGTGGTGAAAAGTTGGTTGTTCTGGCATATTTGGGTTAATGCATAGTTTGTTGTCAATGCAAAACCTAGCAAGTTTCTTATCATTAGGGGTTGTATTTCTAAGCAAGTCAGCATTCATGTCCCCAGTTATGATCAATGAACAATCACTATATTTGCCAATTATTACAAGTAGCTCATCAAAGAGTCTCTGCATCATAATCTGTATGCGATGAGCCCATTGTTGGCATATAGCAGTTTACAATAAGGAAATCGCCATCTACAGTGTGTAGTATGATAGCACATATTCTATCACTGCCGTCATGAACCGGCTCGATACAAAAATCGTATTTGTTATTCCACAAGATTGCTGTGCCTGCCTTGCCTCTAGTTCGCATAAGAGGCGGTTCAGGGTCATTCATATCAAAGCACTTAATAAGCATATTGTGGTTAGGAAACCTTTGTAATATAGTGTTCGTTTCGAATGAGTGAACCCAATGTTCTTGCATGCACAGGATTTGACTCTTGTTAGCGATCTCATTTGCATAGGTGAAATTTGATAGAAGTCCTTCAATATTCAGAGTAGTTACTGACATGGACTGTCTGGGGGTTTGGGGGGATAATTGCCCATCGATAAAAAATGCGCCTGCTTGTTTACAACGTTTTTTTGATTTGACATAGACGGGGTTTCGGTACTCACATTATCATCATCACTAACAGTGATAGTGTTGGAGTCAGGAAGAGTCGGGGATACGGTACTCGCATTATCATCATCACTAACAGTGATAGTGTTGGAGTCAAGTATAGTCGGGGATACGGTACTCGCATTATCATCATCACTAACAGTGATTGTGTTGGAGTTAGGTATAGTCGTGGATACGGTACTTGCATTATCAACATCACTAACAGGCATGTTGGAGTGGATACGGTATCAATCTTATCATCATCATCACTAACAGTGTTAGTGTTGGAGTCAGGAAGAGTTGGGGATAAGGTTACTTTCATTATCATCATCACTAACAGTGTTAGTGTTGGAGTCAGGAAGAGTTGGGGACCCTACTTCGCATTATCATCATCACTAACAGTGTTAGTGTTGGAGTCAGGAAGAGTTGGGGATACGGTACTCGTATTATCATCATCACTAACAGTGTTAGTGTTGGAGTCAGGAAGAGTTGGGGATACGGTACTCGCATTATCATCATCACTAACAGGCATTGGATTTCATCATCATCACTAACAGTGTTAGTGTTGGAGTCAGGAAGAGTTGGGGATACGGTACTGCATTATCATCATCACTAACAGTGTTAGTGTTGGAGTCAGGAAGAGTTGGGGATGGTACCATTAATCATCACTAACAGGCATAGACGTGGATACGGTACTATCATCACTACTAACAGTGTTAGTGTTGGAGTCAGGAAGAGTTGGGGGATACGGCACTCGGCATCATCAAAAATGTATCATCATCACTAACAGGTTAGTGTTAGGTCCAGGAAGAGTTGGGGATACTGCTTATCATCATCACTAACAGGCATAATCATCATTATCATCATCACTAACAGTGTTAGTGTTGGAGTCAGAAGAGTTGGGGATACGGTACTCACATTATCATCATCACTAACAGTGTTAGTGTTGAGTCCAGAAGAGTTGGGGATACGGTACTGCATTATCATCATCACTAACAGTGTTAGTGTTGAGGGAAGAGTTGTGAGGCATTTTCGCATTATCATCATCACTAACAGTGTTAGTGTTGAGTCAGGGATACGGTACTGCATTATCATCATCACTAACAGGCACATTATCATCATCACCAGGAAGTTGAGCCAGGAAGAGTTGGGGATACGGTACTCATCATCATCACTAACAGTGTTAGTGTTGGAGTCAGGAAGAGTTGGGGATACGGTACTCGCATTATCATCATAACAGTGTTAGTGTTGGACAGGCATAGTACTCGGCCTAGACTTGTTACTCGGTATTATCATCATCACTAACAGTGTTATGTTGGAGTCAGGAAGAGTTGGGGGATACGGTACTATTATCATCATCACTAACAGTGTTAGTGTTGGAGTCAGGGAAGAGTTGGGGATACGGTACTCGCATTATCATCATCATCATGGTACTCGCTAATCATCACTAACAGTGTTAGTGTTGGAGTCAGGAAAGAGTTTGGGGATACGGTACTCGCACATCGTGTTATGTATCATCATCACTAACAGTGTTAGTGTTGGAGTTGGGGATATAGATCATCACTAACAGGCATAGACGTGAATACTACTCGCATTATCATCATCACTAACAGTGTTAGTGTTGGAGTTAGGCATAATTGTAGATACAGTACTCACATTGTTATCATCACTAACAGTGATACTGTTGGAGTAAGGTATAGTCGGGGATACAGTACTTGCATTATCAACATCACTAGCAGTGACAATGTTAGAATTAGCAACAGAATTAGAGCTTCTCTCTGTTGTAGATAATATGGTCTTATCCGGATTTCTTTGAGGTATGCCACTATTATAACTGGCAGTACTGTTTTGTGAGAGCTGAGCTTCTAAGACTGATAGAGTTTGGGAAGTATCCGCTTTCTTTCTTACAGAGAGGTCAATGGGTTGTATTTGGTCTATAGGTTGCAGTATGGTGTTACCTACACTAGGTTTATATACAACATATTCATTTTTATCATCACAGCTATCTATCGCAACATTAAGCGAGTTCTTAGTCTGCGTAGAGTGAGCCATACAGCTAAACTTGTTATAGAGGTGGGAATCCAGGGAGTTGTGAATTGAACTGAGATCATAGGGATTACTAATGGATCTATGGTTGTATTCATAGACAATTGGTTTTCGATTTGTATTGTTTACATGATTTTGTCTATACTTCTTTCTATGATATCGCTGTGGATGAATGATATTTGTCACCCCATTGTCAGCACTTTTATTAGAGATCAAATTTGTTGCAGCAACAAGCAGAGCAGTCTGTAGCACATTTGCCAAATCATTATTCGTTGAGTTTTCACTAGGTCTGAGCTCATTTGCGACCTTAGGTGCTTGCATTCTAAGGTCCTCACTAGCAAGCAATTTCAATTTGTAATTATTGCAAGTATCCTCAAGAATTATGATCTTTTGCTCCAACTCATTTACATGGGTCTTAAGAAGGACCAAAGATTCATCTCTTTCACTTTGGTTGGCTTCCCTAACAGTGATAGAGTTCTCTCTGAATTTCAGTGCTTTCTCTTTACTAGCAAGTTTTTCTTTTTCTTCTTGCATGTTTTTTCTTTCTTTATCAAAGTCATGATGGACTTGCTTATACAGAGCATTAAGCTCATCGTATCTTTGCTGAAGGTTGTTAAAGTCAGCAGTAGTAACGTCCAGCTGGTAAGCTAATTTGTCAGTGAGTACATTAGCTGACTGAAGAGATGGGGGTGTCTGTTGCTGATAAGCAAGGGACGGAGGAGCTACAAGTTGAGTTGTTGGTTCACTAAGCAAATTTGGGCTCTGATTCGGTAATCGATGATTTGGGGTACATCGCATAAAAGGCGAATTAGTAGCTGTATGAGGCAGCGTACACAGTGTAGCAGGAGTTGGAGAAGCTTGCATCGTGTGCGAAGCATTTGCAGTTGTTACCTCCGCTCTGGATGATAATTGTAAATTAATTGCAGAACCTATACTGTCAGCAAACGTCGCATTGTGCTGCTGAGACAACATGCCAGAAGGAGAATTGTCTGAGGCATGAGGAATAGGTACTCTTTGCTGACAAGCTGGAGTAGGTGAGGCCATGGATAACACTGAGTCACCAAACGCTGTAATAATTGGGTGGAAGCTAGCAATGCCGTTGTTTGGTTGTGGGAAGTGCATCTTCACTGTGCTTGTGATTGGAGGACTACAATAACTTGCTGAGGTTACTAAGCATTTTGAGTTAATACTAGCACTGCTAGCACAATAAGCCATATGCGACACTAAACATGTAGCCGGGCTGTGGTATTGATAATTGATTTCCTGCTCTGATGGTGGTAGAGGATGGTTTGTTTGTAATTGAACATGGGAAATTTGTCTTAGCTGTGCTGATGTTGTGGGTTGGTGTAGACAGGGGGGCTGCAGTGTTTTATTGCAGTTTACGGTCTGCATCAACGCTAGCACTAGTAGCCATTTGCAACATTAAAGGTGGCATTGAGCTATTGCTTACAGGTGGCATTATTGTTTGGACATCATCACTAATGATGTTAGCACAAGACATACATACATACTGATCGTCATCCCCACTTTTCTCAATAGAATTGATTATGTTATTGCTTAGATTTTCACATACATAATGAAACCACATATTGCAGTTACTCTTGAGCTTGTACGTCAAGTCACGTGAGATGAATAAACCGCCATATTGTAGTCTGCTGTTGTCTCGCTAATCTACTTCAAATATTGATGAATATTCTACATGGTGGCAGCGGTGGGATCAAATGAGTAAAACAAAAAAGAAAAGGAAAAACAAAGGAAACAGAGAGCAAATAATCATGCCCAACGAAGCAGAAGTCAACGCAGCAGGCATAAATCGCCAATACCATGCACAAACGTATGCCCTTACTCTAGACAAAGCAATGAAGGACTCTGGGTTATCACTCGCAAATCAATGGCAATCATGGTACAGAGGATTCAAACGATATGCTATATCAACTGGCCTGTTTCTTAAAAACAATGAGGTACAAGTAAACAATCTTACTACAGCTATGGGTACGTGTGCAGATGATATTCTTATCACATTGAGGGTAGATGAAGGAACCATTGAATACAGTGCACTCATCAAGAAAATTGAGGACTTCTTCAAAGTACGACGCAATGTGTTAGCCGAACGCCAAAAATTCAACAAAAGGTGTCAAGGGAAGAAAGAAGATGGGCGTGTTGTAGAAGAAACGGTAGAAGACTTCATCAATAGTCTGTACACTTTGGCAGAGACTTGTGAGTATGGAGAGCTGAAAGATGAGCTAATAAGGGACCGTATCATAGCTGGTGCTAAAGAGGAAAAACTGTCTGATCTTTTAGTTCAGAAAGACGATCTAAAGCTTGAGGAAGCAGTAGCTATATCCCGAAAATGGGAAGCCAGAGAATCTGACCTGAAAACTATTCGAGGTGAGTCACAATCACAGATAGAATATGTAGGCAAAAGTCGCCAAAATTTCCATTCAAAATCAAAGCCAGGAAGGCAAATCTCACAAAAAGGAAATAGATACAATTCAAATGAAAAATGCTGGTTTTGTGCAGGAGCCCGTCATAGAAGATCTGACTGTCCCGCTCGCAACTCCCATTGCTCGAAATGTTCAAAAATAGGCCACTATGCAATTGCGTGCCATGGTGGAAATTGGAAGAAAGTAGAAGTTGATTCTGACCACTCAAAAGAAGACCTGGAAGAAGAAGTTGTATTACACTTAGGTGAAATACATAGCAATGATGAATGTTGGGAAGCAGAAATAGTTACAAATGGTAATACAACTCTTTGAAAGCTAGACACTGGAGCAGAAACATGCGTGATATCTGACAGCACCCCCTGGCTAAAAAAACAAGTCATCAGTAAGACCAAACACAAGCTGAAGGGAGAAGGTGGAGTCAACCTACTTGTGCTTGGGGTATTCAAAGCTACGCTGAAATACAAAGGTAATCAGATTCAAAAAGATGTGTATGTCATAAAGAATCAGAAAAAATCGCTACTCAGCAAATCAGCATGTGTTGAACTCGGACTCATAAAATTAGTTATCAATCCAGTCATTCATGAAATACAACCGTACTCAGAATTAAAAAACCATTACCCCAAACTGTTCCAAGGCTTAGGGAAGATAAAGTGTGAGCCATACAAAATTACTCTAAAAAAGATAGCCAGCCATATTGTCTGTATACACCGCGAAACATTGCCTATCCACTGATTCCTCTTGTGAAGAAAGAGATTGAATCAATGTTGGAGCAAGATGTGATTAAGGAAGTTACAGCACCTACCGACTGGTGTTCAGGTATCGTTCCAGTCCCCAAGAAGAACAACAGGGTAAGGATTTGTGTTGATCTGACTAACCTTAACAAAGCTGTTGAGCGGGAGATCTTCCCAATGAAGTCGGTAGATCACAATCTTGCACAGTTGGCAAAAAGTAAAATCTTCAGTAAACTTGATGCAGCTAGCGGATTTTGGCAACTTCCATTACATCCTGATTCGCAGCTACTCACCACCTTTATCACTCCATTTGGGAGATTCTGCTTCAAACGACTTCCATTTGGGATTTCAAGTGCGCCGGAAATTTTCCAGCGAGTTATGTCCAACATCTTAGATGGTATTCCCGGAGTCATCTGCCACATGGATGATGTTTTAATCCATGGTGAAAGTAAAGAAATCCATGACGAAACCGTTCACAAAGTATTAAAAAAACTCTCTGAAGCTGGTGTCACACTAAACGAAAAATGTGAATTTTCAAAGTCATCAATCAAATTCCTAGGACATGTAGTAGATAAAACAGGCATTCAGGCAGATCCAGAGAAAACCAACGCTATCAGAAACTTACCACAACCGGAAAATGTTACACAGCTCCAGCGATTCAATGGTATGGTCAACCAACTGGGCAAATTCATCCCCAACCTGGCCGAAATCAACCAACCACTTCGACAACTGTTAAAAAAGGACCAGACCTGGATCTGGGGTCCACATCAATCTGCATCATTCGAAAAGATAAAAAGCAGTCTACTACACACTACGATCCCACAAAGCCAACAATCATTGCGGCAGATGCTTGTAATTCCGGTGTCGGAGCAGTAATGCTACAAGTCCAAGAAGATGGCAGTCGCCGACCTGTATGCTTTGCCTCAAGGTCATTAACTGAGACGGAGCAAAATTATGCAGTAATAGAGAAAGAAGCCTTAGCTGTCACATGGGCTGGGTTTAAAACATTTGAAAATAAAGTCTTCAATCTCCTGTCAAACTACTTTAAAAGCTGCGGTGGTTTGGTTTACACTCAAAGGCAGTTGTATTGATGATGTTCAATTGTAAAAGAGCTATCAGGTAATTTAAGATTATGTTTTCACCTAATCTAGCATTTCCTGGTCCATTCATTAGTCCAAAAGATGAGAAGTAGACCCAATGTTTTTGATAAGACAAACAAACTTTTGAATATTTCAGGCAATGGGAGAGAATCATTAACAAGAAAAAATTTTGAATAAGATTATCAAATTTGTAAATTTCCACAAATGGCACCCGTGTTTTGACCCGGCAGATGATTGGTCATTCAAGAAAAAAAGTCACGGCGGAAACTATGAACCCTAAACTGGAATGCATTTTGTTAGAGCCATGGAAATCGCAAGTAATAGTCAAACCTAAACTTCGAACTTATCCACATTCAAAAGACAATATTAACACAGAGCCATATGTAAAATTTTTAATGTCTAAGAGAGCGTGGATGCCTGTTTACCCAATTTAGTAACACATCTTTACCTTGTAAAATAGAGTGGTAGATCTATTCTATGTACATGTGTAAAAGAAAGTTCATTCAGATGGATATTTGAAAATGTATGCACTTTCTAGATACCCTAAATATGTAAAATATTCAGTATTCATTATTTAAGAAGGCAGCTGATTTTGATAAGGATTTTGTTAATTTAGATGTAGGCATACAATTTGTATTCCTTATGAAAATTTTTGAAAGATGTATCTAATTTTGTTGTCACTGCATGGGAATCCGTCAAAATGTTTTATATAGAAAAAAATTGAAATGTTTAATATATATGCCATATATTTATATTTATGATATATATAGATTTAATATATATAATGTATTTAAGGTGACTTATAAGCCCTAGAAGGGCTGGGTATAATTTGAATTAAAAAATTTCCTCTGTAAATGTAATGTATATACAATGTCACTATAATAAATAAATCAATCAATCAATCAATAGAGAAAGAAGCCTTAGCTGTCACATGGGCTTGTGAGAATTTGCACCGTACATTACAGGAATGCAGTTTATGGTAGAAAGAGACCATAAGCCCTTAGTTCCACTTCTCAGCTCTAAAGACCTGTCAAAGATGCCACCTCGAATCTTACGATTTCGACTTCGACTAATGAGGTTTGCCCCAGATATTACCTATGTCAGTGGCAAAAATCAAATCACGGCAGACGCTTTGTCAAGAGCACCAACTGCAGAACCAGATGAAGAAGAAGTTGATACAATACTAAAGGTCGAAGAACTTGTCACTGAAGTCTTCAATCTCCTCCCGGCATCTACTCAAAAGCTGCAGGAAATTTGTGAAACTCAAGACGCAGATGAAGAATGATCAAGGGTAAAAGACTACCTAAGAGAAGGATGGCCTGCATACTTACATCACTCGACTATTCTGCAACCTTATTTCGAAAACAGAGCCCATCTGACACTACTAAATGAGAAGTTGCTCATGTATGATGACCGTATTGTCATTCCTAAGACAATGAGACTCGATATTCTTGACATCATTCATCAAGGTCACTTAGGGATCACCAAATGCCGTGCACGAGCAAAGGAAGCTGTTTGGTGGCCAGGAATCTCCTCAAGTATAGAAGAAATGGTCAAAAACTGTGTCACCTGTGCAAAAATCAGACCCACATCCAAAGAACCTCTCCTGGTATCATCATACCCTAGACGTGCATGGGAAAGAGTCGGGATGGACTTGTTTGAACTGAATGGAAGCATATACTTAATTGTCGTATGCTACCGATCTAGATGGCCTGAGATCAGAAGATTAACAAAAACAACCTCTGCAGGGGTCATCGCTGCACTGAAGGGGATTTTCTCAACTCATGGTATCCCAGACCTCGTTATCTCAGACAACGGGCCCCAATTTGCATCGCAGGAGTTCAAACAGTTCAGTGAGCAATATAATTTCCAACACATAACCAGCTCTCCCAAATACCCAGCAGCAAACGGAGAAGCTGAACGGAGTGTGAGAACAATCAAAGAAATATTGAAGAAGAACAAAGACCCTTATCTGGCACTTCTCTCGTACCGAACAACGCCACTGCAGAACGGATTGTCACCATCAGAGTTACTTATGGGTCGAAAACTACGAACATTATTGCCAATTATCCCATCAAAGCTGTCCCAAGGTATAACCAATAACCAGTCCAAAGAAGAGGAAGAAAAGGAAAAGGTGTATAGGGAAAAACAGGCAGAGAACTTCAATATAAGACACAAACTACACTGCTACCACAATTGAAGAAGGGGGAGAATGTGTGGGTACGAGACCTGGATAGGGAAGGCGTAGTGGAGAGCAAGTCGGATAGCCCTCGCTCATATAACATAGAGACACCACAAGGCACAATCCGCAGAAATCGCAGTTCGTTAGTTCCAACAAACCCTCCAGAGAACACTGGAGAACCACTAGCAGAACCTACGCCAACAGCAGAGAGACGTTCCTGTCGTATCCGAAGTGCTCCAAAACGCTTGATAGAGGAGGATTAAAAATAGACTTTTAAAGGAAGATTTGTTTTAATTGTTCGATTGTTTAATTGTTTGGCTAACTATTGATAGAGGATGATTTTAAAATGAGACATTTTAAAGGAAGATTTGTTTAATCGTTTAATTGTTTGTTTAATTATTTGATTGTTTAATTGTTCAATTGTTTGATTGTTTAATTGTTAGGCTATTACATTTGGATGAATTTAATTATCAATTTATGAGAACTTAGGGGGGAGATGTAGTATTACCCATATTACGTGTACTCTCTTGAGCTTGTCTATATTACGTGTACTCTTGAGCTTGTACGTCAAGTCACGTGAGATGAATAAACCGCCATATTGTAGTCTGCTGTTGTCTCGCTAATCTACTTTAAATATTGATGAATATTCGTATGTAACAGTAAGTCTAATATTAATCTAGTCTACTAGATCTACTGCAACTTTGTTCTGAAACATGGAAAGTCATCACTAATGAGTTAGAACCATTATTCACCAGACTCCTAAACTAGTCTAGGCCTAACCCCACCGGAGTGAGGGGACTGCATTAGGTCGGCAGACGCTAATAATTCTAATCTAGATAGATCTATGACTATTCATCTGCTAAGTTCTACGCACTCACACAAAAGTTGCCTGAGCCATGGAAAATTCAAACAACTATGCAAATATTAAATGAAAATCCCGTTATAAATTGTATTGTATATACTATTGAGTTAACTTACTATAGCTATTGCCCTTGAAGACATGATTTGAAGATGTGGAAAATACAGTATGTTAGTACTACTAGATTCCCGTACTTACAAGTTACGTCAGACGTAGACCCTCTAGATCCATAGATCTACCTCAGATCTACAAGCTAGTCAGACAACAGATAGTTTACAAAAAATTATAATTTTGAATATATGCTTATTAAACAATGACTACATGTTCAAAAAGTGCTCAACAATTAAGGAGCATTAATAATTATAAATTAAATGAACAACTACAATGACATTGCCCTACAACATTGTTTCATGCTTGGCAATCATCAGGGGCTCTGGTCTAAAAATATGCACACACTACATTTTTCATACAGTGATATAGTACATAAGTATATGGATTAAATACATAAAAACAAAAACATGAAAGCTATTTCACCAATGCCTAATACAAAGTATCATGAAACTAGAAGATTTGAATTATACTCATAGAAAAATATTGCGCGAAAGAATACAGGATACAGAATAAAACCTATGCATGACACAAACCAAAACAGTGCATAGTACGCATTATATTAAAACTAAATCAGCAAGAATTTCCTCTTTGTGTCTACAAGTACTCACAAGTCCGACTTTTTATTCAGGGTGGCCATTTCACTGTGATAAATAATGAAAAATTTCTCCAAATTGCACAAATTACATTTTTTTGTCCTATTGTTATATGCTCTTGCTTTTACCCACTATTGTCCATTTTATTCTGTGCTCTATTTTGTCTTGCTTTAATTTCCATATGTGTTTGCTAAGTTCAGTTACATTTTTTAAATTTTCATTATTGAAAGATTGTTTGTGGTTATTGTAGCGCTTTTGAACGAAGTTTCGAAAGTCCAATGTAGGTTGCTGTAGTTTGGTTGGTAGCTATTACAGAGGCTTGATACACTATAGAGGCCTGGAGGCAGTTTCCATCTACAGGGCAGTTGTCTTTTCTCCTGCAATTGCACTTGTTCTCTTGCGTTTGCTCTTTTTATCTGCCGCTTATTG
>CM032666.1:20352691-20368256 GCA_019095985.1 Streblospio benedicti | reverse complement strand
CACTGGGTTTGACTGAAGTTGTGAACCAGAAAATATAAATTAGCTGTGCATATGGGAGCGCTGTAAAATTAGAATTATACTTCACAGGTGAGCAGGAAGGAGCAAGATTGGGGTTCCAGTTTTGTCATAGGGGAAAAAATACTTTATCAAAATTTGTTCATAATTTTTTTGATAATTTGTTATATGGTAAAGAATCACAAAAGTTAGTTATTAGTCCATTTATTTATTACATGATGTAATCTGTATTGATTGCAATATCTATATATATAAAGGAAGAGGCGATTTTTTGCGTCACAAAAGGCTTTTTAACCACAAGACTTACACACTCTAAATTATGTATGTACAATCAGGACAACTTGGTGGTCGTTATAATGTCACATTTCAAACCAAATAAATTGGTTTTAATGATAAAAACAAGAAAAAAGAATTTTTAGAAAGGTTGCTTACAGGGCCATGTTTGCTAAAGGTACGTAATACGTTCAACGTTTGTATATGTCAAACGGGTACTTTGCACGTCACACGTACAGTCATACAACGAGGGAGCTGGGGAGGGTGGTGATGGTGATTGACAATGAGGTGCATTTTATCTGCTCCGGACATGTTTTGAGGAGGGGTGTTGGCAGAAAGGGTGTGTGTCCATATGGCAATGGGGGACACGGCTGGTGTGGGGTGGGGGTATGGCTGGTGGTGAGGCAGGGTGGAGCATTTAATCTGTTCCAGATCTCATCAATTTCAACCCAAGCAGCAGCAGAAAGGGGGTGATTGAGATCCACATTTAATGGTCTGCACGTGTTTACCAGGGGTTTGGAGTAGCTGGAGGGAGGGATATTAGAGGGATCAAGCATTGCCACATACATGTAGTGTGTGTATGGCTGTCACATATGACTGGGAGGAAGGTGATGGAGGTGCAGGTAATCTTTCCCACACCTGTATAGTGACGGGAGCTGGTGTGAGGGATGTGGGACATGGGAAATAATGGGAAGGGAGGACCATTTAGGGACGGACCATTCAATATTTGGGGGGGGGGCGACAAAATGTTTACAAATGAAACAAAAAAAATTTGACTTTCTAGAGACAAATTTTTTATTTTCAACTTGAAGTGAGACATCTTTGGTGAACATCAGGTACAAATTTTTTTTTCCTTTTAAAATCAGAGGCAGATTTTTTTTGGGGAAAATTTTGTCGCCCCCCCCCCCCCAAATATCGAATGGCCCATCCCTTAATATATTCCAGATCTAATCTGTTTCAACCAGAGCAGCAGCAGGAAGGGGGTGCATTAATTATGGACCTGTTTAGATGGGGATGGGGTAGAAAGGGTTGGGGAGAGAAGAGGGGGTGGTGTAAGGAAGGGTAGGTATGAGTAGGACATTTAATCTGCTCCACACGTGTAACCATGGATAGCAGTAACCTAACTTAGGATGGCAGTAGCTGGGGGAGGGATATTAGAGAAATCAATCATTGCCATATTTAGTACATTTAGTGTGTAAATGGCAGTAACATATGACGATGGGAGGACGGTGATGGAGGTGTATTTAATCTGTCACAGACCTGTACACTGACGAGAACTGGTTCGAGGGATGTGGGACAGGAGGAAGGATGGGGAGGGAGGAGCATTTAATGTGTTCCGGAACTCATCTGTTGCAACCCGAGCAACGCCGGGTAAACAGCTAGTATCTAATATAATAAATAGAGCAGTAGATCTACAATTTTGAAAGCAACTCATGAACTAAAGCTAGATCTATCATTGTTTTGATAAAGCCATATATCTACAATTCAAAGTTAACTTTATGGAGATAAAATTTGTAGTTTGATAAAAACTTTTGTGATTCTTTAAACTATATGGAACAGCCTTTATTCTAGAGTTTTCAGTAACCCCACACAATTATTATTAAGGATTACACCCAAATATTTATCAGATGTTATTTCATCTAGAGCTGAAAAGTTTCTATTTGGTGGATTAATGGTAAGTATGTTTTGGGCTGAGTGCATTATTTGATCTGAAACTTGTATGCCATTAGACTCTATGGTGGGGGTAGACATTATAGGTACTTGTAGTTGAACTTATGCTTGGTTTTTCTTGTTGTTCTAAGGGTCTTGCATTTTTTCACATTGAAACTCATTTGCCATGTATCTGCCCAATTTTGTAATTTAAACAAATCTTCTTGTAGTATGTGGGAGTCGTTTTCAGTTTGTATCTCCCTATAAATTGCACTGTCGTCTGCGAATAGCCTAATTTTTGAATGCAAATTTTTCTCTATATCATTTATATATAACAAGAAGAGCAATGGCCCGAGGACAGTGCCCTGGGGAACACCAGAGGTGACAGCCTGAACGTCTGATTTTGCGCCATTGACAACCACTTCATGAGTCCTTGATGACAGGAAGTTACAGATCCACTGTTGTGTTTTGCCTGTTATACCAGAGGCATACAGTTTTTCTTTTAAACGGCGATGTGGCACCATATCAAAAGCCTTACTAAAATCAAGGACAATTACATCAATTTGACGTGACCCTTTGTTCATAACAGATGTCCATTCGTCAATGGCCTCAATAAGTTGAGTCTCACATGACATTCCTGTACCTAAGACCTAAGTGTTCACTATTATGTAAACCATTCAGAATAACAAAAAAGGCAATGAAGATGTGGTAAAAAAATAGCGTTTCATTCCTATCATTTTAATTTTAATATTCAAAACCATTTTTAGTTAATATGATGAAAATGTTACTTCATGAACTTGCCGTCAACACATTAATACCAGTGATATGAATAAAGTGATAACCTTATCAACAACTCATATGGCATTGACCAGTTATCATTCTTTATTTCTTCTGTAATATTAACACTAATTCAGTTATCTCTAACAGAAAATAAAAGCTATAAATCTGCATCTTGCCATCCAACAGAAGTATTTGTGAAACATTAAATAACATGAATAATAACAGAAATATCAGCATAAATATTCCTCATTTATTGATTTCATACCTGTCTGTGGTGATAAGCTATTCACTCTGCTTGCTGCTGTTGATCAGCATGCAGTCACATGAGACGGAGGAATAAAAAATGTAGCTACAGTATGTCAACAAACAAGGCACCAACCATTTGATTATGAGAAGGGGGCAGGCAAAAAACATTGAAGTTTATTTATTTTTTTACAATATTTTTTCATGAGATTTTTTTTTTCTAATGTATGATAATTTTTCTCAGAGCAAATGGACATTATTTTTTTTTCCAAATCAAAGAGTCTGACATGATGGAAAAGAGAAGTCAGATCTAATTATTCAGAAAAAGTTTGAGCACCGAAGACAGTAAATCTGCTATAACAGATCAAGTGGTGGTGAATGCATGGAAGCTGGGTCTGGAAGCCAAGGGATTATGAGTAAACATGGGTAATACCAAATGCCTGGTTTTTGTCATGCTACACAAATGTGGAGAATGCCCATGTGCTGTGTACCTAAGGGGCTGGCAAGAAAGTACAGAAAGACTTAGCACATATGGATATGGGCCAAATAGATACAAATAACAGAAAAGCTTGGAGGGTACGGTTGGGGGTAGACTGGGCAGCCAGGCCGCACCCTCAAATTGAGGAATAATTAGGGCTTGTGTAAGCTCTTTCACTTGCTAAACCTGCAAATAGAACCTTATATAGCAAAATGCATAATTCTACAAACCTGCGGGGTGCTTACAAAACCCCGTGCGCTATCCAGTTGGTTCGATATTCACATAGGTGGACTGGTACGTTTACCTGGCCACCACCAGGTTGGATTAACGGCCCTCACAGGAGGGACTTCGCACCAATGCTGGCGACAACAAGCCTCGTAATCCGCGTACAATTCACGTAAAAATACCAACTAAAGGTGTCCACACACACGTACAAATGTATGCACGTATGTCCACCTTCAATCGGTGTGAGTTTAGACAGTGAAAGGGGCCCCGAATCCAAAGATTCGAGGGTGCTAGTTCCCTACTAAGTGTTTGCTACCACTTCCAAAGCTAAAACTGACTGTGTTGTTGCTTGAAAACACGACGATAACTTTATTGTCCCATTTCCAAGCAACCACGACGTAAGGGCAAAGAACGTTAAACTCATGGAGAACGTAAGCACATGGAACGTAACCCTAACTATGCCCGAGGCAATGCATATCTCTTAATTGCCTCACTAATTGGGGTGGATGCTAAAATCCACCCGCCTCGGGCACCTACTCTAGCTTTGCTTACACTTGTCCAAATAAATTTAGGATTTGTGTTGCGAAATGAACTTCAACTTTTTGGTTTGGTTTAATAGTTCTCTTTATTTGCACCGTAAACTGTAACAAATTAACGTGAATAAACATTAAAAATAATAGTCTTTCATTTACATGCCTTCACAAACAATTACTAAAGAATATTGTATGTTATGTACGTACCTACGGTACCTTTTAAGGCTGAATTTACTTGAAACTTACACTACATCGAATTTATAATGAC
Organism: Streblospio benedicti; assembly: GCA_019095985.1. NCBI lineage: Eukaryota > Metazoa > Annelida > Polychaeta > Spionida > Spionidae > Streblospio > Streblospio benedicti. Next base: position 20,363,791 of record CM032666.1, on the reverse strand, counting down.
TAAAAACAATCAAAGGAGTGAGACTCCTGAAAAGACGAGCTTGAGAATGTTATGCAGCAATATGATGATAGTCAGCACTGCATAACACTTTACAACCCATCCTATTTGTCTTTTTCCAGTTTATGGTGAGTCATAAGGCAAATACTAGTCTAGCACAATCATTTCATTTTCTCTAAAAATATTTCTTATCTGTGTACATAACTGTGTCAGCGACATAATAAAGACAAGTACAATCATTTCATTCTGTGTAAAATACTTCATGCACTTGCTATATAGATTTAAGAACAGTCATTTACCATTTTTGTTAACTGCGCAATAGATCATCGGTTGTAGTGGCGTATCAATTTTGATCGGCTACATTGGTGTTTAACCAGCTCATTAACATCGGCGATTGTCAGCTGCTTCAGTTTTATTGATAAATTCAAATTGGGCACTAATTTCAGCGCGTATGAATATGCTTATAGCAAAGATAGTATCGGTGAAGGGGGAACAGAATGAAACGCCGACGACGACAAAAAAGCTCGAGTCTTCTGCGAAGCTCAGCTTTAAAAATGGCGCAACCCGACGTAAACATTTCAATCTAGATGTCACCACTAGGCGGTGCCAGGTGACGGTCTAAGAATTTTATATACATTTTTTTGTTGCAGGCGACGTCAATAGCCGGCGCCAGGTGATGGTCTTTGCAATTTGATTGATTGATTGAAGGTTGATTGAACGTATACTGCCAATGCAATGTATAATGAGGCACTACCACTTGTATCAATTTTTTTCCTGTATTGTTTGAATACGGTGTTTAATTTTTACTTCTTTGCTGCTATCTACTTCTCTGTAAATTCAGCAGAAGACCTAATTGAAAATTGATTTTATTCTTTTCTGAATAATCCCAAAAGGTTGTAAGTGTATAAGTATCAAAAGTGAGCAAAGCGAGCAATTTTTTATTTTTTATTTTCAAAGGGTGCCATTTTATTTTCATAAAAAAATATCTTGCAGGTCAATTTTGGATCAAACGTACATATTCAAAAAAATGTTTGAACAGGTGTAATCAAATGTCAATTGCCTTCTTATCAATTAATTAATATGGACATATAGTCAGCAAAGAAAAATAAATAACATAATTTTCTTTTATTCTCAGTTATTCAAGACGTTCCATGGGAATGATCAATAATATTACTCACACCAGCCAAGCTACCTTACATACATCATGCACAACAATCACAGCAAATAACGTCGCTCACTGTCATTTAACAAGCAAATGCACTTCTTCAATTTCAACTTCATGTTCAACGATATTGAATTCTGATGAGCAGTCCATGTCCACAAAGCTAATATCACAGTTGCTGTTTGGTGTAGTGTGTCCTTCACTGCGCGTTCGATTGGCTCGTTTGTTGACACGGTCGCGCACCCTCTCTCTTGCCCGCTGTTGGGTGTTGTTCTGACGAGCCTGTTGACGTCGAATCCGGTCTCGCTCACGCTCTATTTCACGATATTTGTGGTCCTGTCGTCTCGCCTTCATTCGCTCTCTTGCTTTTTCCCGCTCCTGTTCCCTGAAAATATGTGCAATATCAAAAATGTACTCATATTTCATGTTTAAAAAATCTTCCATAATTTAGATTACATAATGGATCGTTTTGCTATTCACATGCATTAATTAAAATCACTTCCATTGTGAAATTGTTCTTGTATCATTGTTCCAAATAAAATACTATCTTGCCTTCAACTGCATATAATAAAACTAATGTCTATTCATAAAAAAAGTTATTGTTGAAATTTAAGATTCTTTATTCGGTTAAAGTGATAACATATTATTTGCAAAAAATTGCAATCAGTGTAGTTTTAGTCAAATTAAGCTTCGCTCTTTTCGGAATCTGACTAAGTTAGATATCTACCAATATCTACCATACTCAATCATTTATGTTTTTGCAAAATTAACGAACATGTTTCAGATTAAAATTAACAACAGTTGTATCAATTTAAGTTTAATAACCATCATAATTAACAAGAGTTTTGAATATTTACCTATAGACTGGATCTTTTCTTCTCTGCCTTTTGTGCAGTCTGTCCATTTCTCTCTTCGTATGTTCGCGCCAGGTAGCTTCCCTCGCAGGAACCAAAGACATTCTGAAAGCATATAGGAAAATAATGAATCTTCTTGACCAATTTTTCCGTTGACAAACTTACATATCTACTTTTGGTGAGAGGCATAGTGATAATGCATCATAAATGTGATTAGCAGAAAGGCACTGTATGCACAGGTAATTAGCCTTATTAAATGAGAATGTGAGGTTATGCTTAGATAACGGAGCAACACTAATACATTATTACCGGCATTAAAAATTGCTTTTGGCATGTACACAGCCATGCATGTATAGCCAAAGTGTGAATATGCCACTGGACTCTGTTAGTTATAAATAATGTTTTAATAAATATGCATCAATTTTGGAACAAGATCTCTGATCACAATACATTTCACAATGAAAAATTTTTTTTTTGTTATTTTACTTTATTTAATGTTATGTATTTAGTCCTGACCTGACTTTGTTCGCGTCTGTGTGAAGATCTGGCGTGCTTTCATCTTGCGGTGAGAAGTCCCCGTCAACACCCACAGGCTGAGTCGTAACTACAGTCTCTGTATGGATCACATCAGGCACCGCAACACTGCCACTATCTACTAGATCATATGAATACACAATGCTATATAGCAGGAGCTATATTTTGTAAAAGAAAATATTGGCTCAGGGGTCTATGTTAAGGGGTCCGGTAGAACGGGACAGATAAATTTTCTGTTTGGAAGGATAAGTATGAACGCCGGGTTGTCCAACTAGGCTAGTGACTAGGCTGTGACAAAATCTCCAAACTGCAAAGAATCTGGTGCATTCCTTTTCTGAGAAAGTTTTTTTTTTTTTAATTTGATGAAATGGAGGTATTTATATCATGTTTTGTTTTTCAATGATTTTACACATTATTACGGTTAACTTTAACACATACATGTATTTGATACCAAAAAACTTGATAGGAAAGGCAATCGCCAAAGTAGCAGGTGTAAATTGAAACCCACTCGCCTAATGGATTAAGCACTAGGTTTTGGCTAGCGGCGAGTGTGAAAGATATTCCCTGTGAAAAATTTATTTCATTTTTGTTTTACCAGAAGCACAAATTAAAAAAAAAAAGTCACCCAAAAATTAAATAAATAGACAAGAGTAAACAAGAAAATACATGAAAGCTTACTTTCGTTTGTAACAAGTTTAAACTCAAAATAAATTACCAGTTACTTGATTTTCTTCATTTGCTTCATATTCTAATTTAATTTGATGCGTTCTGATGCTATCAATTTCAACAAATGTATTGGGATGTTCCTCACTTTCTTTTTCCACAACCACAAAAAATTTCAATTGTTTCGAGTGATCATGTGTATCCTCAGTTACAGAATTGTTTGAGTTTAGCATGCTGTTAAGTGCATGTTTTCCAGTTATACATGTATCATGTCGAACTGTTTCTGATTCTATATTATTAGGATCTAATTCAACACCAGAATCTGTCAAATAAACACTATTCTCATACTTAACACCCATTATGCTATTGTCAGTATCCAATATATTTTCAGTGTCATTGATTTGTAGAATAGGTCCTTGTAAATCATCAACTGCTGCTGCTTCGTACAAGTTTTCACCATCATCTGTTTGTATTATGATTTCTTCCTGAGTATCTTCTAATGGGGCAGTTTCTGCGAGAGTAATGTGAGTGTCTGTACTAAGAGCCTGGTTGAATCTTGTGTCACCTTCATCCAATGAACCATCCATTACTAATAATGTATTATGAACCTAAATTAAAATAAAAAGGAATATTAAGAATGTTTGCATACAGTGAATATCCTCGACAACTGAACCAGTTTGCAATCACAAATCTTTCAAGTCTACAGGATTTTTGTTGTTTACTTTTCCGTTATTGAGGGTATTCACCTAGATCAAGAATACAGCATCGCCGGCACAGCATTGACTCATGGGCAAAAAAAAATGGCTGTCTTAAAGGCAACTGACACTTTAATCAGTGTTCAAAATAGTAGAAGGCCCGAGGGCCTTGAGCCCCCAACTTTTGACCAGGGCCCTTAACTTTTAGGAGTTGAGGACCCTGCGGTCCGTCAACTATGTTGGGTGAATATTGGTGATTTATAGAGAATCCCATACTTCATCATGCACTAGTATTTGGTTCAAATACGTGTCTATAAAAGGAACCACTTTCTTAAGCTAACATTTCAAACACATATCACAGCAGGACCCTCAACTTATGTTCAGGGCCCCTAACTATTTAAAGTTAAGAGCCCTGCTGAACCCGAACTTTTTCCTGCGAGTTTCAAATCTGCTTTAATTGACAAATTGACAAAAACGGGACACAGATGATTTATGCTAGATATGAATTTAGGTTGCATTTCAAGTTGTATCTATTTAAACTATCACACAAAATAGACATAGTGATATAAGTCATTTATTTATTTAAGCCTGTTTTTCAGGCTACCCAATCTATTCTATGGGTAAGCAAAAAGGTGTCTCTTCATCAAAAGCACGCATCATATATAACTAATAATTGTTAATTGAGAATCCACCCACATCACATATTTTACCATTTTGCATTGGTTTGCCAATTATGGACTCACTGTGTCAAAAAAAAAATGCTCGAAACAGCAGGTTCTTTGTGTATGGTTTATATTTATATTGCATAACAAGCCTGCTATGATGGGGCTTTGCATCAAGGTAAAAGCTGGGTTTGTTTTCCTAATAAAGAAATGGGAGATGAAAATAAAATGATGGCATCTTAAAATTGACTTTGAAACAAACATTTTGACACCAAATTAGCAATACTTCAAAGAATTACATACATAAAGAATCAAGTATGCGGTGGGCCTACTTCAGTAAATTATCTAACATGTTCAAGATTGTATTAGAAGCCCATGCCGGTTGTTTATGTTTTCTTTTTTACCTAGCCAGTAAAGTAAACAGTTTTTATAGATATAAACCACTAATGAAAGATATTCTATAGCGTTTTTCTCAAATTTGGTTCATGTTATGTATTATATCCACTTTTGATGGATCAAAACTAAGACCGAAGTTCTCTGACAATATCTAACAGATTTTATGTCAAATTGTGTAAGTATTTGATATGGATTATTAAATAGAGTTTCAGGGTCAGGATTAGGTGGGAAAATGTTACTTGTCAGCAAGAGAAACTAGCAATCAAAAATCTACCAGTTGACGTCCTCCAAAAATGTACTAGCCGTACTGGCAAACGTAATACATTTGCCTGTCTGGAAAATGAATTAGAATTTTATTGATGAGTTTCTATTTTTTTTTACTTGTTCTCCACAAGGTTTTACTCATCAATATGAGCGGAAGAATGGCTAGTCCTGACCTAAAGTTTAGAAAAATTTGTATCTGTAGGAACCTTTCAAACAAGCAGCTATTATACGGTAGTTTGCGGGGTTGTTGCCATGCTGCTGAAATCTCAGATTATTGCTGTGAGACATCAACATACTGTATATTTTATTGATGGTATTAATTCGAGACATTTAGGGATTGATGCGCTTTTAAATTGATTGATAGTTTGAAATCATCATCATTGTCGTTGTCGTCATCGTTTATTTGGGCAGGCCTGAATTAATCCTCTGCAGTGGGTGCAACCTGGCTGCCTAGTTGTGACCGTAGACGTCCCCTCCGTGCTTGACGGTCCTCGGGGTCCATTCCTTCCATGCCAAGTGATACTCGATCGCGTTTCACCAGCTCATTCCAGGTCAACTTTGGTCTGCCTGGAGCTTTCTGTCTCATAATCTTATACTTCCTCACTCTGGCTATCCAGCCGGTGCTTCGCTCTACATGGCCTAGCCATCTCATCCTGTTCACACGAAGCACAGCTTCGATGTCCTTTATACCAAGCTTTTCTAGGAGGCAGTCAGAGCTCACGTCATCCTGGGGCCTTACACGACAGATCCATCGGATCATGGCTCGATCATTTCTTCTCAAACGGTTCAGGGTCTTGGAGGAGGCAGTCCAGGTTTCGGAACCATGTAGCATCACACTACGTACACAAGTGGAGTAAACTCTGCCTCTGGATACCAGCAGGAGATACTTGTTTGTGAGTATCGGGAGGAGCTCACGGAACTTCCCCCATGCGGTCCTGCATCTCACGGTAGCAGCTAGCTCACAGTCACCACCGCTGGATAGCATGTCACCCAAGTAGCAGAACTCGGACACAACTTCCAGCTTATGCTCACCTACTGTGACCTCCTTGACTGGCCTGCCATCAACAGGTCTGGCAGCACCTGCACATCTCGGACATATGTAACTTGGGTCATTTCTCAGAGGGCCTTTGATGCCACTGCATTTCTTGTGGACCCAACAGGCACATTTTCCACAGTAGATGGAGTTGCTACCTGTATCCGCGAGACAGACAGCACAGGGATATTTCCCAGTCTTCTGCAGTCTGTCGAGCTGTAACCCAGAGATCATACACTTGGTTTTTCCCATGTTCACACAGAGTCCCTTCTCCTCCATACCCTCCTTCCAGACCTGCACCTTATCCAGTAACTCTTGTTTTGTGTTTGCAATAATGACTAGATCATCGGCGTACAGCAGTTCCCAGGGGCATCCAGTGCGGAACTGAAGGGAGAGAGCCTCTAGTACTATAATGAAGAGCAGTGGGCTTAGGACTGAGCCCTGGTGCACACCGACCTCCACATTAAACTCTTCACTGTACTCATCTCCAACACGTACCCGACTCCGTACATTATTGTACATTGACTGCACCAGCACTACTAGCCACTCCTCGACACGTAGCTTGCGCAAGGCCCACCAGATGACCTGCCTTGGGACACGGTCGAAAGCCTTTTCAAGGTCTACAAAGGCTAGGTACAGTGGCTTGTTATAGTCTCTTTATAGCAGTGATAATAATTCAGAGTTCCACTATATGAATAATACATTTTCAAAGCTTGTGACTCTCTTATTGATAATCTCAGACATAATTATGTTCTCCCAGTCAAAAACCCATCCCATTAAGTAGTAATGCGGTGATCAAAGCCTTAAACTACATTGCTTTGGTTTTTAGCTTGGATTGTCTATTTCTGTCCTCATTGTAATGTTATATGATTCAGACATCTATACACTTTTCCCCACCTATATTAATGTCACTATTTAAAGCTGGGTTACTATTTGAAGAACATCTAATGTATTAGAGTTATACTCAAGCTTTACATTATCTTTGCATCTAAATGATTGCTACATGGTTAAAATCCCTCTATTGCTTAAAATCATATTCAATGTGCAAAGATGAATACCATAGACAAGATGTCCCATCCACAGACATATCCCAAACCAGATATCACTTGGTTTAAGAATCATAAGCTAGGTAAGATCTCTCATGAGATGACAGGTTCCTAGATAGTTCAGCTCTGCAGAGGGGTTTCGCGACTCTATCCTGAGACAAATGATCATCCCCCAGGAGGAAAAATAGTGTTTGTGTTCAGGAGCTGGTCTTTCAGGGTGCTTCAAATTTAAGGGTTTTTCAGGGTTTGAAGGGTCTGTGGCAACACTGATAGAGCCAGGGAATGAGTCATCATCTTCGCATTGGTTCATCAATGTGGGATCTCAATGTTGCACCATGCCAATAACCAAGTACGGTGCAAGATGACTAAAACAATATACATGTATGTTAAGTAGGAAAAATTACCCTTAGCATAAATGTATGCATGCAGTGACAGAGCTACAGCCTAAGTTATGTAAAACATGAATAGTCCTGGTAGACTTTACAACCACCAGGTCATTGGCACACTTATTGATCAGCATTTGATCAGTTCTCGTATACTTGCATCGGCAGCACATTCAGCGCACAATGCTCATCACTCACACAATCACTCACTCACTCTTTCAACCCAATTACCTGTACCCATTTAACGTGTAGGTACCACGGAGCAGTGTGCAACCTGCTAGGGGTAAGTTTGCTCAACACCCACCACCAGACCCGACCGGGAATCGAACCCACGACCTTCTGGTCACGAATCCAACTCCCTAACCATTCGGCCACGGAAGCACAGCCTAAGTTATCCAAACATGAATGTTGGTAGACTTGTATTGCATCTATACTCTAGAGTCCTTGTGTGATTATATCGTGAGTTCAATTTTAGTCAGTTCGCATTGTACAATATATCAAGTTCGGGTTGAGGTGAGCCTCATGCTGGAGTTCAGTCTGAAAGGACGTGGCCAGACACTTAGGTTGGAGTGTCCAGTGTATTCAAATGATGTGGCTTATTTATCACATACTTCGGTTACATACATGAGCCAAGTGTCTGATCAGTAAATTTTGTTATACCAGTATTTTAATATACGAATTTAGTTTATTATAGTATTGTAGAGGAATTTGTATGGAAGGGAACACATGAGCTTGCCTTGGAAGACCATGCTTTGAAACATCTGCTGATACGTGGTTGATATTACAGCATAGATTACATCAATAATAAGGTCTGTTTGTTACACAAAGGTGGTATTGAAACAGTGGAACTTCGGAAATTCGAATGAAAAGCATCATCAAACAGTTTGGATACTTATGTAGGATCCATCCAAGCCAGGCTCCATTAAACCGATATATCCTGACATTGTTGTGAAGCCATACATTTAGAGATTAGGGCAAAAAAGACAATTCTACCTAAAATGTGACCTACTGCCACTTACATAACACATAGGACATAGTTATTACAGTCTTATTGATGGATGAAATATATTATATTAATTACTTCACAAATAAAACAACCCCCTAGATAGGGCTGCACAACTACTTTGGTGTTACGGCACCAGGAATTTTTTTATGTTAGAGGATACGTTCTCAAGTCTATCCATAGTTGAGACTCGAACTGTGGAACACTACCACCATCACCAAGCTCTTAAGTAAAGGCATGTGCATTCCATTTCCCTATCCTTATAGAACAGAAAGCTCTTTTAATTTTGATTGGGGTTGTTTATGATCTTCTCTTCGTGTACATGTAGCAATGACTAAATGTTACAAGCAGATGATAATTACACTGTATCTACTGAATCTGGGTGTATGTGTTGACTTCAGAAATTGATGTTTCAGAACCACAGTGATAGTTTCAACTTCCATATGATCAGTAGATGTACACCTCCATAAAGAAAGCCCTTATGAGATATGATGATAACCTTCAATAAGTTCTGATGAAAATTTGTGTAACCAGCAGGACTAACGTTCCATCTTGAATGGAGGAATTTACCATATTCCCATGGTTTAAAACCGATGGGCTTATTACCAAAAAACCACACTTTTTGGACCTTTTGGAAATGGAAAAAGTTCCCACTTAAAAGCTCGGGGCCATAGATTCGAATACTACGCCCAGCCACCATTTCGGCAATAAATAAGCTTTGGATTTTGACCTTGTATGGAATCACCAAGTTTCTTAGCCATGGGTTCTTACATGTGAATGTTCTGAACTAAGTAGTACATATGTGGGTGATGATGAGTATATTGACGATGATTGTATAGTGTGAGTTGTACAAATTCTGAAGGTATAGATTTATCCATTGATAATCTTTAATACTGACAACATATAAACCAACATTTGAAACCCACCCTGCTATTCTCTACCTCTTAATGCCACATATAATATCTATTCATAGTGAAAATTCTTTAGGAATGTGATTTTTTTTCATATGAAAATACATTCTATCTATAACAATTACCTTGATTGGCATCAAATGTAACACGTTTCACTCTGTCATAATCAATAATGCTTTATGTAGTAGGTAAGAAAAAACGTTTGGTATTAACAATGTTATTGCATTTTCTAAATGTTCAACAGATGAAATTTTCAACAATTTTCGATTTCTGAGCATAATTTTAATGTAATATGGTATTTTCTACTCATTAGATCAACAAATAATTATACATTAACAGCAAGCATTATCTGAAAATGTAATTTAATCCATACAAAAAGTATTTTACATGATAAAATTCCTTCGATTGGCGTTAGAAAGGCATATATACTCGATACGATGATTTTGTCACTTTTATCAATTTTAGGGGTGGGGGAAACTTAAACGTCTACTGTTACTACATTTTTCACTCTAACATATCCTATTGTATTTCATATGAAAGGTAACAACCCGTGGACGTTTTTCAAATACATATTTAATGATTTTTCTCAATAATAAAGCACTAATATTGTTAACAACGTTCAAATTTTGAATGAAGTCTCAGCACAATTTTTTCGTAATATATGGTATTTTCTAGTCATTAGATCAACAAATGAAATATATTAATGGTAAACATTCTCTGGAAATGTAATGTGATCAATGCAAAACACATTTTATAAGATATAATTACTTAGATTGGAGTTAGTAAGGCATGTTTACTCGATTTGATGATTTTGTCGTTTTTGTCAATTTTAGGGGTGGGGGAAACTTAAACCTGTACTGTTGCTACATGTTTCACTCTGACATATTCTATTGTATATCATATGAAAGATAGCAACATGTGAAAGTTTTTGAAATACATAATTAATGCTTTTTTTTTAAAGCACTAAAATTGTTAACAAAGTTCACATTTTAAAAGTCTGCTTAACAAATAAAATAGCCAATGATTCATTGAATATGCGCCATCTCCCATGTTTAGTCAATATATTGCATGATAAAGTTGCCAATAGAACAGCGTGTTAAGTTTAAGGTCTTATTGCTGTGTTTTAAGAGTATGAACAATCATGGTCCTGCATATCTAGCTTATTCACCTTATTCGAGGTGTTTAAGGTCATCCTCATCCAATATTTTAGTGGTACCAAAATCAAAAAAGTGGCATATGGAGACCGTATTGCTCCTGGTCTCTGGAACAAAATACATTTTAGGACCTTGACACTGAATAACTTAAAACATTTTTATTTAAAGAGGTTTGTAATTTGAATATGACGGTTTGTTTACGTACATATTGATATTGTAAAATTTAATTGTATTTTTTAACTGTTGTTTTAGGACAGCATCATTGTTTTATTGTTCATATATTGTTTGCTTTAGAAATTTTATGGATAGACTCTTGCAAAATCATTATTATAAAGTTATAAAG
>CM032666.1:20296756-20352591 GCA_019095985.1 Streblospio benedicti | reverse complement strand
ATTTAGCCTAAAAAGTGCAGTTTATGATTAATTTTAAGTTTTTTAAAACAAATAAATGAAAAATAAATTAGTCTGCAACTTTAGTTAGGTCTGGTTGCTTGTCCGTATAGGAAGTGGCCATGTGCGAATAACACTACTCAGCAACCTTATTCAACAACGCAAATGTATCTACCGTAAAGTCTGTCATAATTGCACTTTTTTTATTATGTAATACAGTGAAGTTTCTCATTTTGTTATTGATAGTCACGTTAGATGAAATATCACACAAGTGTATGCATGCAACATATGCTAGGTAGATGGTTTAATTAAGATTTATTTTAGAATTTCACAATTTGGGGATACGGGGGCAGATTTGGACATTCTAAATATAGAAATCTGTGTAAGAGGAATTCCCAAGATGATGCTAAGGTTTATGTAAAAAGGCCATCCTCCTCCCGATCCTATGAAGTATGGATCTAGATGAACTTGATTGTTTGACAGGTGAACAAAATCAGTTTTACCAATCCTGGTCTGGGGCAGATTGGGACATAATTTTTAGCATATTTTTTATAACACTCATATCTAGTAAGTACAGCAAATGTCTTTCCATGTCAAAAGACCCAATATAATGTAGTATATGTCATTGACACATTACATTATTATTATACATTATTAGTACGGTAACAATAAAGCTAAGTCAGAGGACTACCAGGTAATAATGTAAAAAGTGTCTCAATCTGCCCCGTTCTCTCCTAACTACTGCAGCTATATTGCTTGAAAAAATTACTGTGTTGAATCTTCTGCTCAAGTCTTAAATATCGAAGGCTTATACAGTCCTTTTGAGACGTTCCTTCACCCTCTCAGATGAATATGTGATAAAGTCTGGCAAGCAGTTTAAAGAAGTTGAAACTCTTGAGAGTTGAAAGCTTTCAAAGTACTTGAAAAATATTTGCATTTATATCAATATGATCAACTTCTTTGTTTATTAAATAAAAAAAAACAATGTCATATTTATACATATTTTCACCGTAATAAAATAACAATTATTAACAAAACTTGTGTTAAAAAATACTACACTATTTCACTGGATATTTTGTTTAAAGTTTTGTGGAGCTTTTCGATACAGTCCTAACAACGTAGCATCAGCCTCAAGAAGTGTTATCGCTTTCGGTGAGCCAATGAACTTTGAAGATAGCTCCAAGTCGATCAGTCGTAAACGTACATCTGCTCCTCTTCGATATTCCCTGTAATATAAAAGTTTCATTTATTGATTGATGGGATGCTGTTAGAAACGTAGTTCATTAGCAATTATCAAAAGCAAAATATCTACAAGCCACTGCACTTCAAATGAGTAAGATCAATTAAGATCAAAATTGAAAAGTATTAATTACAGTTAGATAGATAACATTTTTACAATGATTTCCTAGAATTCTTCTCCATGTTATTTATATTTCAACAAAAATTGATGTAATTCACTCTCTTCAACTCAGTCTCAAAATTGAATGTAAATCCAAGAATTGTGCTATGTTACATGACTTTGTCACAATGCGGTTTGTTCAAGACAGTATTCTTTATAGGTGACCGAACGGCTTAAAGGATGGTTGAGATGTAGACTGGGCAGGCCACACCCTTTGAATGAGGAGTAATTAGGACCTGCTCAAATAAACTTAGGATTTGATTTGATTGATTAAATTAATGGGTTATCTTTTACATTGCCAGTCTAGTCTACTAGACAGCAGAAATCACTATAAGTAGAGGTCACCAGTTTAAACTGCGGAAAGACATACATAGCACTGTGATTAGGCCAATTTAATTCCAGCTGTAATTGTTGAAATGTGAAATTCTTTACCTGATTAGTAGTATATGATTGAATTTTAAATGATTTTAAATATGGCCTTGATACCCTGTCGAGTGATGTTGCTTATAGTAAGTGATATTCTGTGCTAAATGTCAAGCATTGTTGTATGGGCACTGTATTTAAAATTTGTTTAATTATTTCAGCACCATGTTATTAATCTTATACTTTCAAATTTGTTAAATTATGATGTATTTATGGATTACGATTACGATCCAAATCAAGACAACCATGAATATATTACAATTACATTCTTCTCTCTCTTTTCTATGGCTACCACCAGATTAGAAAAATGAATATATTATTGTATGCATGAAAGCTATAGAATTTGTAGCCAAAAAATATGCATGCTAATTGACGGGTTGTACAATCACTGCTTCTAATTGAATATATAAAGCAATGTTATGAACATACTCTTCCCGTAGTCTAGGTTTTTTGCAGACGCACTGGAATTTTCCCCCAAAGTCAATGTACAAATCATCTCCAACAACTTCAGTAATTGTCCCCAGGACTATTCTTCCATTAGGATCACCAAGCTGCACTAGTTGTGATTTCCTCATCATAGAAGAAAATTTTTCATCCGCAATTTCCTTTTTAGCCTCTGCCCTAGCACTATCTTCATTTGCTACTCTTTCAAACATTTGAACAGCTTTAAATAATCCTGAACCTGAGGCTTTATGAGATTGTCCTTCTGCATTGCCTGGGCCTACATCTTTGACAGGATTTGAGACATCATTTTTTGACGATTCACTACACATAGAAGCGCTAAATGATGAATGTAAATCATTCTCTCCAGAGTCTTTGGAATATAATATCTTCTGTACGTATGTGGTTCCTCTAACAAATCTATATGATGACAATTTTAGTAAATATTTGCCAAAATGTGATGTTTTCACGGAGACTGCCATTTTGAACGGAAATTGTTACATACTAGATTGGTTAAGTCTGGTCAATTACCCTGTCATACTTCCGTATGACTAGTGTTTATTAACGCAAGTCCTTGAATTTAACGAATAAATGTCTCAGGAATTTAGTAGTAGTATCAATTGGTTAAATATAGACTTGCTTTATGATTAATTAGTGAAGTTTTATTCAAAGATAAAAGTAGAGATTTCAAAACCCTTCTCAATTCACGATAGTGGGCAGGAATTTCAGCTTGTTCAAAGTCTCGGCGGAGATCAAGAGGACAATGTCTTTCCTAGCATACTTCCCTACTCATCAACTTTTACCAGCTGGATGAAACAGTGCTAACGTGGCAACTTACCTGAGAATTTTTAGCTTGCATTTTGGGAACATACAGATAAGTGTAACAGTAGACATAAACCAAAAGCATCTTGTATACCACATAATGATTAGTGAGATCTAGAGCTGAAAAAACTGGACGAAAACAATGCTTGGTTTTTTATTTTCATAAACAAGTTTGGATTAGAGTAAAAACCAAATTTTTTAACAAACCCCCTAATGGGAATTGGTCGGGGAATTGGCTCAAGCAGCTGTCATCATGGATTCCTCCCATCTCCCCAGGGACGCTCGTCACGCCTCCTTGCAACTGAGCAAGAACATAGAGATACTGCATGTTTTAAACTTTATTCTACTTTCATTTTGCTAAGATAAATTATTTGGAGGTACGTGTTTTTTTTTTCATCTTATGGCTACCGTCTTTTCCGCCAGTTCACACTTCAAATCAAATGCTAGACTAAATGAAATCAGCTTTTATTCTCTAATATTTTTGTGTTCTAACAACAACTCTTCAGGATAAAAATATACAAAATATGTAGCAAACAATATTTAACAGTTCAAAAATATATATATGTTATATGAACATTTATAACTTCATGTAATATTGATAGAGGAGTTCTACTGTATGACATTGTGCACGGTAATTGAAGATGTTTTTTAACAGGTTTTGACTTTTTGATTAGGGGTTATAATGGATATCACATGATAGGTTGTGTAGGGGTCATAGAAGGGGTGGGGGGGGGGGGGGGGGGGTTGCAGGTGCATATAGGGGTTCGGTATGTTATTTTGCATGCATTTATTTCCAAATCCTTAAAAAAACTCATAAACTTCATATATTGTCCTCTAGTAGTAATGTAGAAGGACGAGCTGTCTTTAAAAAGCAGGTGCATACATGGGGTTTTTACAGTAAAATATTCGTTGTCTAGCAGAACACTCCATCTGTAAAAAGACCTCACCACTTAACCTAGGGCTTACTTATTACATTCTGGGTACTTATATTGTATTATAGAAGTCTCTCAGGATCTGATGTTGATACGGCAGTTGTTGTTGTTTTATAGGGATGAGATTAAACGACCTTTTTCTTGAGCTGAAACTATGATGACAGGTGTTGAAATCAATCTTTTATATATTTGTTTCTATATGCACAATGAATAATCATCATTTGGTTTTGGGTGGTCAGCATTTATCCTTTGTATAGACGAATGAGCAATCTGATACTATAATTACAAGGCCATACAATTATACAATTAAAAAATCTAATTATTTTTCGACATTTGGTTTTTGTATCTGAGAGTAAGCAGTAAAAGGCTGCATTCAAATATGGGCTTTTTATAAAAGTGTCAGGAGGGGGTCGGGTTTGGTCGGAAGTGGAGGGGGGTTAGGGAGGTTATAGATGCTGAAAAAGAGTAAAGGGATGGGTCGGATCTGGTGCCCCACCTGCACGTTAAATAGGTGCAAGTAAAGCGAATGCTAATGTGAGTAATTTAAATGCTGTATGCAACCAGTGTTGTATGTTCTTGGGGCATGTAAGGTTACAATTGAGTGCCAAAGACACCAATTGGTGAGTGAGCAGTACTGCTGGATAGTAGACTATAATCCGGAAACATTTACATTTATATTTAAAACATCTAAACATAACAAAATATTCATTTGTTTGTTTGAATTTCGATTCCATAGACAAATATAAAAAGTGAAGGACAGTTTTATTACAATGTATCTATTATAAAACAAGATATCACAAACTGTAAAATAATGAACTACATTCGGTAAATGTCAAGTCATGTTGCATACCAGTAGGGAATAACATAAAAGACCTTTACAACAATGTTGTAATCAAATAAAATTGTAATATATGAGCTTGGTAAAGTAGCCTCTCTTCATTTGCATAGAGACATGAAGCAAACCCCGCTGATGATTCTAATTGTTTATCTTGCCTTAGGCTAATCACACGCAGCTGTAAGTATTCTGCCTGACAACAACATTTACATTTTGCCCTTTGAATTTTATTCTTTAGATTGCTATAAAGACTGATTAGATGACTTCAAAAAGAACATAGCTGGTCTGTTTAGTTTGGCATGAGATACACTGGGGTGGGAGTGGGCTGCTGGATGAGTGTAGGGTGGGTTTAACTTTCTCGGTAGTTTTTTTAGGGGGGGTTATCTCCAAAACTACCTAAAACTACCATCTGTTTTGTGGGTAGGTATGTTCCACGGTGAGTTCAAAGTGTGTGTTTTTTTTTATAATGGGGGTTCTCTTTGGGGGTTTTTATATAATGATAATGAGTTTTTTTCTGTGGAAAAGTGTGGGTCTTTGCTTTGAGTTGAAGAGAACTTTAAAGGGTTAAAAACCGTTTGTGGTGATTGGCGATCAAGAAATAAGGGGCCTTAGATATTTTTTCCCAAAGGGGAGCTTTATGTGCAAAGTGTGAGGAGAGGTCGGGTTTGAGTCGGGGGAGCGACAGGCACACTGCACAAATCCAATGCAGCCAGTGTTGTATACTCCTGAGGGTGTTGTGAAAGGTTTAAATTTGGTGCCAAAGCCAATGACCTGGTGTAAATGAGTCAACTGATGTTTTAGACCTGGATAACACACTATAAACTGAAACATATGGACTTTAAAACTTTTAGTTGTTAAACCAAATATTCATTTGTTTGTTTGAATTTAAATTTTATAGGCAAAAAACAATAAGTGAAAAATTGCTATTTTATATCATCTACTTTTTTACTTTTTTATAAATACAAGACAATCACTTACTGTTAAGCAGATAAGTGTTCATCAAAAAACAAATGGAGCTTTTAGATGTTTCTAATGAAAGATTCTTTTTACAGATGTAGTCTAGATGGAGAGATAATCTTAATTGAGAAGTTTCTACTTTACAGATACATGTGTGTACACTTTGAAATTTCATGTGATATGAAATAATGTGCATATCTGTTTTTGAAACAGCTTGATAATATATAAAACTATAAAGAAAAGAGAGATTTTAATCACATTCTCACAAATAAAGCAAAATAGCGCTTACAATGTACAAAACTTCCCCCTCTCCCTGAATTGCAAGGATGCGTGACGAGGGTCTCTGTGGAGAAGGGAAGAATGCATGATAAAAAAAGCCTGAAGCCAATGCCATTAGAGATGTGTGGTTTATCAAAAAACCAAACATGGTTTTTTCTCACATCCAAACGTGGTTTAGGAGTGTATCAATGAAAATACAAATTTGGATTAGCATTGGAAAGAGAGACTTTTCGTCCAGTGAAAGAGACACAACAGAAAGTACAGAACAGAGCGATTCACTGGGTATGTGGAAACAGACCTGGAGAGGAAGTTGAGTGTGTCACAAGTTGCCAGTGACTTGAATTGGGCTCCATTAGAGGAGCATCGTGAAGTTTAGCATGTTGATGTACAAAATAGGGCAATGTAAATGGCTGTGACACCAACTAACAAGAGGACTAGAGCTTCACATTGTCACAAGAATCGCCGTTGCTAAAGTCGAACTGGCTCTATCCTCAATGTGACTATCATAGAGTGGAATCTTCTTCTTTTTTATGTACTCAACAGATCGTCTAGTCCAAGCCTGACAAAAATGTTGAGGTGGGTTGGTAAGCAAACTAAGCATGCATGGGGTGTCCGACTGTCAGCATGATGCTCTGAGTCGGCATCTCCTTAAGTCCTCATCACAATCACAATCTGTGTTGTGTGATTTTATTAAGCCGTTCCAGTCTCTTATTGTGCAGGGCACTTACTTGTGTTTGAACGAGTCTGGATTAAACGGCCACAGCGACCTTTCTTTATAAGACCCTCTGTTAGTTGAATTGATACATTATTGTCATGTATTTGGATGAGAAGGATAAGGCGCATGTTTGTGCAGTGGCAAGATAGTGGCTCTCAATCTAAAGACCGCACAGCCATGCGCACCCCAGTCATTGGGTATGAACCTTGCTGCTGGGCATTGTATTTTTTTAGGCTCTTTGTCCCGACACTGTTGGGCAGCAGGTCACATATTTGTGCAGCATACACTAGGGTGAAGTATGCCATCTTTCAGTTTTGAAGGACATCCATGCAGTGTTCTATGGATGAAACTGAGTGAGCGATTGATATATGGCAGAGACTTTACTGATGTGTGGTGACAATGACAGGTGACTACTAAGGTTGATCCCAAGGTACGAGTTGTTTGTGATGGATTTCAGGATTTTGCAGCACAGTATGTAAAAATGGTCTAAGACACTAACTTCTGACTTGCTTATTGGGAGAACAGAACATTTCTCAGCGTTGAAATGCATTTCTAATCTGTCGCCCATTTTTCTAATCATGATAAGTCTTCCTAGAGGATGATATGATCTTCCTTACAGCGTATAGTGTGGTACAGGAGGACATCATCAGCGAACAAGTGTAATGACGATTTAATGTTGTCAATGATGTCAAGAAAAGAATCGGTCCCATGCATATGCCCTGAGGAACACCCAACATCACAGGGACAGTTTTAGACCCCTTACCGTCCATCACTACATGCTGGGTTCTACCAGATAGAAAGTTGGAAATGCATCTGTGAGTATTCCCACATATTCCATAGTGATCCAATTTAGCTAGTAGCTTCTGGTGATTGATAACATTGACACGTGACTAAAGTCCATTATTACTATGTTTACCTGTTTTCCATCATTGTGATATAACAAGAGATATGTGTCACTGTGCTGAAAAGTTGTGTAACACAAGATCTAGCAGCATGAAAACCATGTTTGAGATATGTGTACGGATTTTGTGGTATTCAAGATGCTTCATAAGGTAGGATACAATTATATGTTCCATAATATTTGGACACACCCAGGTTAAGGATATCGGATGGTTGTTTCCTGGGTAACACATATTCCCCTTTTAAGAGGAAGAGGCACGTTTGGAATCTTCCACTCAGATGATAGTTGTCCTGATTGTAGCAAATAAAAGATAGGACAGGGCCAGTTTTAGGAGATAGTTTGTGATAGGGGTCAGTTTAATATCCCATAAGGGCCACATGCCTTGTATGCATTAAATCAATGTGGCGGAGGGTGATTCAGCAAGCTGTTTCAAGAGTCGGCTGTTGGCGCGGCTAGGTTGAACCAGCAAGACTCGTGAGCTTTTGCTCCCTCAGTCGAAAGTAGAACTAGACCACTACACAGAATTAGTAGTTCTGTGCAAACATTTTGGTATGTATATTAAATCTGCATGTTGTTTAGACAAGTAGTTACTTACTTACTTAATCGCACGTGGATATTATGTTGCAATTTGTTAATTTTATTAGTGTATTGTCATAAAGTACAATTAATTTTAATACTCATTACACTTAGCAACAATATGGTTATTACCGGTGGTAAAAGCAAGCAGAAGACCTTCAATAAGGGAAAATCAAACGGTCCAATAAAAGGCAAAAGAAAAGCCAAAGCAGTTCCTGATAGACTGAAATCAAAACACAAGTCCGATAAGTCAAAACACAAGGATGACAGTGATGAATCTGATTTTGAAGAAGTGGCAGTAAATCTTAATGTATGTGTAAATGTCTAAATCTATAATACAATCCTAATATCCGTCTGAACGTAGATCTACTTTTGTGTCCAGGCCTACATACTGTACATACCTACAGCCTCTATCTAGTCGCGATCTAAATCTTTATGATATACGTATAGATCACCAGTTGCTAAAAGCGGCCATACACATAAACCGTGAATTGTACGTATGATGTAATATTTAGTGACTTCAGTGGGAATTTCACGTCATACGTAAGATTCACGGATTGTGTGTATGGCCGAACAGTGCGATTGATGCTTAAGGTAGCAGTATATATAAGCCTTATAAGGTATATATATATATATACAGTGCTACAGTGGTTACATTAGTACTGGCTGGGATCTTGATGGGTGAACATTGTATATAGCCCAGGTTTGTCAGGTAAGTCCGATGGCGGAAACTTATATGGAGACTTCCACCTTTATTTTGTTCGAAAGAAATACCAATCTTCGGTCATTTTTACCAATTTTCCTTTTATTTTTTTTATTTTTTATTTTTTTATTTTTTTTTTATTTATTTTTTTTTTTTTGAGGGGGGGGGGATTAAGTTGTACCTTTTTTTTACCTAACAATAAGCAATGCATATATCTTTAAACTTATCGTTATTGTAGTAGACAAACAATCGGAAAACCGTGAATGAACGTTACTCCGATAATGTGGCTCTAAACATTTCACATTGATACACTGAAGATATGTTGAACATCTATGTTGATGTTGGTGTCAAATATATTACATTATTCGATGCTGTTTGAATGATAAAAGTGTTTAAAATCACATTATTGGAATTAACGTTCAATCACAGATTTCTGTTCTGCTGTCTATAATTTTGTTTTATAACTTTATTTACCGGTACTATATATTTAATCAATTTTAAAATTGAAATGAATATAGATCATGAAATCAATAATGTTATGTGTGGTGGCAAATGAGACATTAAAGAAAAACTTGCTGTGTTGATAATATTCATTATAAAGAAATAGGATGAAATTTTTGTCAAAAGAATTAGCTGTTTACTTATAGATACTTTAAGTAAATGCAGCAATTTTATGATGTTCTTTTATGAGAAATTCGATTTTATATCTTGGACTTCCATATTCATTCATAGGACATTTGACTTGTGAAAAGTTCATGTTGAAGGAAAAGAAAATTCACCATTAATATTTTATAATTTTTATAGTAAATACTGCTTAAATATAGTAGTTTTCACCAAACTAAAATAAAACAGCGCTATTTAAAGAATGCTCATAAATTATTTTAGAAAAAACAAAACAAAAGACCACCCCTTGCCTAAAAAAAAAACAAAAAAAACAACAACCCACAAGCCCCTAGGTTTTCTGGTAGGGTTTCAATATAATCTTCATTTTAAAGGAAAGCCAAGGATTTCCTCAAAATGTCCAAAATGATGGTGACTCGGAAGATGATTTATCTAAAGTTGGAACTAAGGACAGAACCAAGGCAAAGAACAAAAAGATGGGAGGATTTCAAGCTATGGGTAAGTGTATTTACCTAGTGATGAGTAACAACAAAAAGAGATAGTTGTTGATCACAAATAGTATAAGGATGATCTGAATGAAACACATTCTCAGGGATGTATAAAACAAGTTGAGTGCCCGGTGTTGATATGCAACTTGTTTGTGTGCTCAGCTGCTGTAAAATGTAGTCCTGCATTTGGTATGTACATGTACAACATGAAGTAACTGGTATCTTCTCTTCTTATGAATCTTTCATTCTGTTTTAGGTCTTTCACATGCAATTCTTACCGGCATCACACGGAAAGGGTATAAAATTCCCACACCAATACAGAGAAAGGTATGTCTAAATGCACCCAAGGAAAACATTAGATTTTTATCTTTTTAATGAATTAAGATTTCACTATTATTATTGACAATTGAATGAACTTGTGAATCTCAAACTCTCTAGAGTACCATGCACACAATTTGGCTGTGTTTTAAACATTTCTGTTTCGCCACACTATTATCTATCCACAACTGCATCAATGTGAATACTAGTCTTTCACCCAGTTCAAATTTTGAAAATATATTGTCTCCAAGATTTTGACATGAACATATGATATAATTGTCGTAATATTTGAAACAAAAGCCAAATTGTGTGCATATCCGAATTGTGCGATCGGTGTTCTATCTAGATAACTTGAGGCCTTCAATACTTTACTTTGAAAATTTGTAACTAAAGCTACAACTAAAAGAAGCCACTGATTGGCTTGCCAGGCGTAGTATTCTTGGTAGTCCTGGCCATAAGTACTCCACCTCTACCCTATTAGTTTATGCAGAATTTAGCTAAAGATGGTGTTGCTGTTGCCATGCAACAATGTCATCTTTGATGCTACCAGAAACCCACAAGTGTTTCTGTAGCTACCAAGTAAGGAATGTGATGTGATTTGGAACACAAATAAAAATTATCAGCACTCATTGCACATAAATGCTTAAACATTAAAATCACATCATAAGACTCACTGACCCAAAGTTACATTGAGACCATCTTTATTCGTGGCAGCCAGTTTCCAGGTCTTCTTTATAATGGGAAGATCATACTGTAAATTCTCTCCATTTTAGACGATCCCCTTGATCCTGGATGGCAAGGACGTGGTTGCCATGGCGCGGACTGGCAGCGGCAAGACGGCAGCTTTCCTTGTGCCTATGTTTGAGCGGCTGCAGCAGCGCACTGGCACGGTGGGGGCACGTGCCGTCATTCTTGCACCCACGCGCGAACTCGCACTTCAGACACTCAAGTTTGCTAAAGATGTGAGCACTTGCAACTTAGTTATGTTAGAACAAAACACAGGGATCTTGGTCAAAGATAAGATGCTTTATATCAGAATATTTCATTCCATGTTAAATAGGTTATAAGTTATAAGCCAAAAGATAGTGGTGAAAAATAGTGGTTTTCCATGAGCAATGTTTTGTATATCATTCTTGCACCAACATATGAAATTGGACCACAGACACTTAAATTAGTGAAATACTTGGGAAGCTGTTTTATGATTTTGTACATCTTTAGCTTGACAACACTTTTGCTCCTGGTACTCTAATGCTTGCTGTTGTTTTCCAAAGACTTGAATCAGCATATTTTTGTGTGTGTACGATACGATAGTTTTAATTTTGATTCGACTTCATTTGTTTGTGTGAACAATAATAAAGCAAAACTACATATTTCTTTTTCTTTTTGTTGCCAGCTGGGCAAATACACAGGCTTGAAGGCTGCAGTCATCCTTGGAGGAGATTCGTAAGCAAACCTCATTCTTTTTTCCATTTGAAAATACTCAAATAAAGATAATGCGCTATCATCAAGATTCAATGATACATTTATCGAAATAGTTACTAAGATTTATCAAATAGAACAAGTTTAGATAATCTTTGTCATCTTGACACAAGGAGTCTTGCTACAATTATGAACTATCTTCAAGCATTGTTTTCTCTTATTTTACAGCATGGAAGACCAGTTTGCAGCACTGCATGAGAATCCAGACATGTGAGTATAATAGCAGACTATACATTGCTTTCACAGTGCAGTGAAATATGAGCAATAAGTATAGGAATACTCTGTTTTGTTTGCAGCATCATTGCGACGCCGGGCCGCTTCATGCACGTATGTGTGGAGATGGAACTGAAGCTGACCGCTGTCCAGTACCTGGTGTTTGACGAGGCTGACAGGCTCTTCGAGATGGGCTTCCAGGTACGTCTTGTGGTGTGAGCCATGGGACAGACATGCTACACATAAAGCTACATCTATATTTTGGGGTTATTTTATCATAATGGGTGTAACAAAAGTCAAAGTAAATAAAGAATGTTCTCATTTACTCAGCTATTTATGTAATTTTACTTTAACATGAACGTAAATGAAAACAAACAAAAACGACGCACAAACACCTTCATAATCAGACTACCAGCAGATCAAGAATAGTAGACGGTAGTGTATGTGATCATTATCTTTACACTGTGTTCTGTGTCTTCCAGGAGCAGCTTCACGAGATCCTGCGGGCGCGTCCCGAGTCGCGTCAGACGCTGCTGTTCTCGGCCACACTGCCCAAGCTGCTGGTGGAGTTTGCACGCGCCGGCCTCCACGACCCCACACTGGTCAGACTCGACGTCGACTCCAAGCTCTCGGAGAATCTGCAGGTAAGCGCTGCAAAGTGGTTCGAGTCATTTGGGCATCACTTTCAGAATGAGTGGGAATGTGTAGAATGATGCTTCGTGACCCAACACTGGTCAGGCTAACCGGTGAAATTGACTGCGACTGAGAGAACTTGCTGGTACGGTGCAAAAGCTCTTTTAAACAAAACTTTGCGTGTAAGGAGGCTACTTACAGTTTGTGTGAAATTCACCTTCAGATCATGTAGGCAATCTACGTTTAGCCTATAGGGGTGTACGAACATATTTATCTTTGGGTTCTTTGAAAGCAAACTTGCACAGAACCTGAAGCTATGGTGTAAACTGTAAAGTTGTTTTGTGTGAGTTTAACTTCAGTTCTATGTGTTGTGTGTTTTGTCTATGTGTCCATTGTAGCCTTATGATTATTGATGAAATAGCTAGAGGTAAAATATGAATTTGATTGGTCATCGTGAGGAGCACTGAACTAGTAACCACAGGTAACTGCATATTCCAGTCCAGACTGTGTCTCCCCAGGGCAAGTGAAATCTCCATTCTGGCACCTCAATCATAGGGGTCATCTGGTCATGTGAGATGCCACCGCTAGATGAATTATAAGAAAAAAGTTGATGAATATTAAAAAAAATGTTTTGCATGAAATATTATTTAATTGGAAATCCTCTGTCTAAGTGAATATACATTTGTAGTCAGATCAAGTGCATTTCATACTAATGTGACCTGCATGGTGAGTCGGTTTAGATATCTACTAGCTAGACTCTGGAGCACTCACCTTAACCGGGTGGACGTATTGTACTAGAAGCTAGACTAAGCATCAATGAGTTCAGTGTCATCCTGCATCGTGTCATCATGTATTTCGCTTGCAGACGGCCTACGTGGGTTGTCGGTCAGAGGACAAGCTGCATGTACTGCTCTACCTGCTCAAGACCGTGATCAAGGCTGGCGAGCAGACGGTGATCTTCGCTGCCACAAAACACCACGTCGAGTATCTCAACCTAGTGAGTGGCTTAAAGATTGAATTGTAAATTAAATGACTCAATGAACTTGTCAACTTTAGAGCCTACAATCGGATCTATATGAGACTGAACATATCTAATGTTTATGATCATGGTTAGAGTTAGGATTCTGAAGTGTTGTATTTTTTAGTGTTCATCATTTGCATATGGTATTTTTTTAATGATCTATATTGTTTCATGTGTATATGTAATTATTAGTAATTTACTGAAATGAGCCTTTGTGCTTTAGGTGCTGATGGAGGCTGGTTACACCTGCTCCTCCCTCTACAGCAGTATGGACCAAACGGCTCGCAAAATACAGGTAACAGTGCACTTGTTGTAGTCCGGGATTTTGCAATATGGTGTTTCCTACTTTGATGACGTAGATGCTTACTTGCTTGGCTTAACACACATAATCACAAGGTGTGTGACTAGCACTATATTAAAGTGAATACTCCCTCTATAAGGAGATCTCCTCCTGACCATGATAAGATGATGTTAAGCAGTCTCAAACCTGCACAAAGTGATCACTACGAAACCCCACATAAAGACCACATTTTAGATTGGCTAATCAAGTTTTCCTATTAGAGAAGTTACACTATTTTGCTGATTGCAGGTGGGCAAGTTCCTTTCCGCCAAGAAGCTCTGACACAGACGGTCAGTGATCACAGCTTACTAAGACATACACTTGGCTGTTAGACGGATTTGGCTTTGTGCTAAATGATTGTATTAGTGATTGACATCCCCACGCGAGATTTATATATGTTTCTATTAGGGAAAATGAGACCGTGATTGCATACTTTAAACGCTGTATTTTCACTAGTAATAAAGCAACATACTGCGTTTTACCCGGAAATCAGGGTACACCAGCAGAATAAAGTTCAACTACATAAAAAAATCAAAATATATTGTTACCTGCACCAGCCGGTTGCACTTAAAAGGTTCCATTATTCAAAGTATTGATGGTGATTCTTATTATCACACTTTGAGACCATAATATTGTAAATATTTTAAGAAATCTATCGATTACTCCCCAGATCAAGACGACAAAATTGCTCTTTATTATCGCCCTACCTGTCTGCTAACATATCGTTTATCGAAAGGGCTATGTTAACAATATGCAACAGCCATGCGCGATTGATTAAGGCTGATTCTCTGCAACCTGCATACATATGCATAAATTATGATAATGAGCCATTGATTAGCGTCGTCAGTCGAATGAAACGTTAAATATTATTGGTAGTTGCGCCATCTGTTAGCCAATGAGATGGCGCAATAAATTAGCGTCGTCAGTCGAATGAAACGTTAAATATTATTGGTAGTTGCGCCATCTGTTAGCCAATGAGATGGCGCAATAATTAGTTTGTTCGATGTCAGAAATACGTCATCATTTCTCGTGTGAGCGTGATTTATGATGACGAAATAAACATAGATATGGCGGATGTGACAAATTTTATTAGGTATTTTTTACATATTTCTTAAATTACATCGTTATTTAAACGTGTTAGTGTTTAATCGTGTCGGATAAATTTTATTCGTTCGATTAGGTGGCAATAGCATTCTTTTACAAGCCGTTTTTCTGCGATAATCGTGTTTTTTTACATGTCATGTGCTGTGCCAAGTCAATCTCTAATGAAATTGTCGGACCATTCAGTATTTATGACAGGGTCAGGCATGAGAATTTTCCGCGGATCCGCGGATTTCCGTGTTTTAACGAGCTCCAGGGGTCATTTGTGTGAATCGTGTAAATCCGATGAAAAAATATTGTGGGGGGGGGGGTAGGGGTAGCAGACCAGGCTCATTTTGAACTGTGACAGCCATATACAAACCTACAACAACGATATACAGTGTTTTACCATCGTGTGACGCATTCCCTCATTGGTCGAAGAGGATGCTGTCATCGAAACTAAACCAATCGGAGCGCTCCTTTTAAAAACAACCACACCGTTGCAACGATTAGGTGGCTGTGTTTTACCGCTTGAAAAGTTAAGAAAATTTTCTGAAAGCAATAAACTTAAAAAGTTAAGAAAATACGGCGTTATAAAGAAGCATGGAGCAGCTAAAGCCATGGATAGTAAAATAAGGTATATTATATAATAATTAACGTTTATTTAACACGTGGTCATACTAAAACTGGCCAGCAATGAAACACTCACATGGGCGATAAAAAAGGCTGCTCAAGCCGAATCGGATGACAATATGACAGTTGAAAAGGCAATATAAATAAATCAGGATTGTAACTTGTTATAAGGGTCACTGATTGCTTAAAAATGTGCTTTATACACACTGTCAGTCTGTTATCATTAAACTCTATATAAGTATACATGTATTGCAGAAGTCTATTGGTTATTTGACAGTATATGTAATATTATTATAAATTATAGCCATTTAAAACACCTCATTATTTAGAAAATATATCAGCAATCTACAGCAAATATTTTTCTTGACTTTATAATATTTTAAAATAATTAAGATTACTGTATTGTTTAATTACCACTATTTTTTTTTTTTAACAATGTACAATTTTAATGGACCATTTTATAGACAAAATTTATCTGATAGGTCTATAATGATTCTGATTATATTTGAAATACATTGTAGACATAGACAATTGAAATTTTACTTAATTAAGAATTACTTAACTATCCCTACATTTAGTCAACATTCATCAGTGTGTTTAATACAGTGCCATACTGTTTTTCTTTAAATAAAGTTTATGTTTAGTAATATGGTGATTCATTTCTGTTTGTAATTTGCAACTTAATATAAGTCTACATTGAACATTGCTGTATGATTGTTCATAATTTTCACAAATGTATGCCAGGAAATGCCCAGAATTACACTTTAAAAGCACTAATATCCTTTGGCTTCAAGGGGGCTTCGCCCCCTTGCACCCCCATGGGGGCATTGCCCCTCAACCCCAGTGGGGGCCTATGCGTCCCCCACACCCCCGGCATTTAGGGTCGCCCCTACGGGGCTCCCTCAAATTTTCAGTGTTTTTAACAATCTGTATTCTCATTAAAGGGGGAGGTGCGGGCTATCCCCCTAAATTTTTGAAAATGTGATGCATTTTTCTGCAATCTAGTGAATAAATTACAGCAAAATTAACAGGGCATAATCACCTTGAAACATCTAGTTAGTGGGATTCCTGTTATTGTATCATTCTGTCAAACCCATCTTCTAAATCTTATTAGACCTATCCCAAAATATTGTTGTCCTCATGATTCTTATTGGACATTGAACTATTTTAGGTCTTTGTCTTTCAAGTTCTTAATTTGCCGTAGGCACCGCAGGGGAGGGTGCGGGATCGGGGACACCCACCTTCTGTGGGGGGCCAGGGGTGCCCCCAGATTTTTTTGTAAATGTGATGCATTTTTCTGCACTCTGCTAGTGATTAATAAATTACAGCAAAATAAAGAACTTGAAAGACCAAAATAGTCGGGGGGGGGCTAGGACAATTGTTCTGTCTGTCTGCACGCTTTCTAAAAGTGATATCATGTGTAATAAAGTGAACAATTGATAGTTTAGGCGGCTTGTAAACATTGATTATTGTCATATTCACATTTGGGATTTTAATGCCAATGCACTTCATATCTTTTGCTTTTTGTTATTTGGGATTTTAATGCCAATACACTTCATATCTTTTGCTTTTTGTTTCTAGTATTTCATAGTTTATATCTTGAAGGATAAACATACATACTCCTCACTTGGCATTATTTTTTATTTCTTGTGGTCGTCTGGATTCTGGGCTATTGGATTCTGTTCTACTTTGTACAGTATAGGTCCGAATAACAATTTTGACTATTATTTTAATTAGATAATTTTAAAGTTATGTCATCTAGTGTACATAAAGTTAAATAAATTATTGACATGTAAATTGGTTCATTAGTTTATCTTACTTTTATGTATATTGTTAACAGAAATTAATAATTTTAATGATACAAATTCTCAAAGAGTAAAAAATCATTCAAATACTAAACTACGACATGAAGAAATTAATTAAGATTTACATTTTTTCTTATTTAATTATTCATATCAAGGACAAATATGTCACAAATTATAAAACAACAAAGAATCGTTCTCTGTGTATATATTAAATTTTAAAAACCGAAACACTCAACTGAATTGAAATAAATACAAAAACTTACAAGTGCAACCAAATAAAACATTACACTAATTTTCACTGGTAGTTATGTCATCTAGTGTACATAAAGTTGAATAAATTATTGACATGTAAATTGGTTAATTATTTTATCTTACTTTTATGTATATTGTTAACAGAAATTAATAATTTTGATGAAAATTTTTATTGTAATTAGCAATTGATTTTAATATGGATTTAGATCTATGCACCAAATGCAAAAGGCCAGTAGAAGCAGCCTATCACGTTGCAATTGAATGTGATATTTGTATTAATTGGACACACATAGGATTCAGGACATGGAAGATTTACTGTGTCCAGTATAAAATTATGGATTTCTTTGTCTAGAAATTTGGTTATGGCTGATTAAGTTTCTTTCACCTGATTTTGTTCATCTTTGAGTGTGGGTCGAACCTGATGTAATACATGATGTGCAATCTGTAATTTATGTTTGCCCCAGGTTGGCAGGCCCATCATTGGAAAACAGGTTGGAAAGGTAAAAATATGTACATTTTATACTATGCCTTTTGTAAATTTTGGACAATTGTAACTGTCCTTGCCATAATGATTAAAATGGTTTGTAACTAGGCAATGACGAATGGAGATCACTATTGAAATATGGCTATATTCTCAGTGCTTCTTATGCATTTGATGTGTTTGTTTTGTTTCTATAGAGACAGACGGTTTGTATGGCCGTGTGCCACAGACAGCCATCGACAGTGAGGATGCAAATGTGCGCACATGGAACAGCTTGTATGACATTGTGAGTACTGATATATAGTTTGGTTAATGTTCACTCTCGGCCACTTAAGGTGCATTCTCACCATGAAAAAATATTAACCTGGCTAACCAGGAGTGAGTGTTTAAACTATTTGTATATAATATATATTCGATAAAGCAGTCAAATATTTTTAGTGATTTTGAATATTACAAGTTGTTATAGTCATTGATCATAGCACTAAATAAACTGTCAAAACATTTATCATTCAGCAATCTCTGCGAAAAACAATCGACAATGCTTACAAGAACTATCTAAAGTCCAGACCATTGGCATCTAAAGAATCCATCAAGCGCATGAAGGAACGAGAGGCCGTTGACTTAGGCTATCACCCAGTGTTTGGTAAGTAATTATTTTGATTAGCAAGCATGTTTAATGGTTATGATTGAATATGTACTATATACATTAAAATAGTAACTAGCATTTGATGGAGTCATTTCTTGTGCATCTATGTAGGCGTTGCTGGTTCTTCCGACGAGCTCGCCCGGTGTAACCTCCTGGAATCTATGAAGTCGTTCAAACCTAAATCTGTAAGTAAATGGATTCATGATATAACACATTATAGTTATAGCTATACTGTCAACACCTAATAACATTCACTGGAAAGAGTTTGAGTTGTATAGTTAAAAAGGTCAATTTCAGACGTCAGGAAGTGTTATGTATATATATATACTTATATGAAGTTAATTCAAGTTAGATATATGTGTGCATTACACGGATAGTCTTAAAATTGTTATGTAAAATTCATATGTGTGTTTGGAATCTTGTGTGAATGTCAAGTGCAAATGTTTGAGTGTCATAATAGAGTGAATGAAGACTGTTAGCCTGAAGGTTGGTGTATTGGTAGAAAATGTGAATTGACGTATATTCAAACTTTCAATCACTAGACAATATTTGAAATCAACTCAACAAGCAAAGCTGATGGATTGCGAGTTATGCAGAAGAAACGTGGTTATCATAGGGAAGTGATAGAGAGAGCAGGTAAGAAAGCAGACGACATCAGGGCAGCCATCTTGGGAGTTGAAGAAGAAGCTAATGGTGCCACCAGCAGCCAGCCCATGGAACAAAGCTCCAGCTCTGACATACAGGTCAATCACTGATCCTGGTTATCCATTCTCTCTCTGTTTCCTTTATTCTTACTACTGTTTTCTTTAAAAATAAAATGATAGTATCAATAATTATATCTTTATGTAGACTATTATTAGTAGTAGGAATATCCATTCAGATTTACATTTTGGCAACACTACTACTCACATTTCAACAAAACTTGACGTTGTGGCTCCCTTCACTTCGGTCGAAGGCCCCATGAAGGCAGCAGCAACGTCAAGTTTTGTTGAAATGTTAGTAGTAGAGTTGCCAAAATATAAATCTGAATTAATAATTATCTTTTTTATTGTGCTATTAGTTGCTCTATGCCATATCTTAGTATATTGCAATGCGTTATTTTGGCTTCTTTGACATTTATTAATAGAGTATTTTTTCATCGTCAATTTTTTACCATTATCAGGCAACATTTTCCAAAGTTGTTGCTCCTCGTTATGATGAACAGCATGATGCGAAGAAACAGAAAAAGAAGAAGAAAAGAGGTCCAATCATTGATGAGGAGAACTACGTTTCATATCAGAGCAAGGATTATCACTCCGAAAAGGCGTAAGTGCATACAAAATGTAACCAAACACTCCACAACATTTTGTGTACAAAAATATGCAGACCACTAAATTCCAAATTAGTATCTCGAAACTAACCAGCTTCTTATGTGACCAGTTAGCTTAGACCCACCACTAAGTGGCCTTCATAAAGAGATTCCCATGTAAATCTTCCTATATACATGATATACATGAGAAATATGAGGTGTTTCGTTGTGATTTCACTATACCTAACCCTAGAATTTCACAGATGTTTCTGCAACCGTGACTTGACTCATATTACTTCCTGTGTCATGTGTTGTTTTGTTGTTATTTGCAGCATGAGCTCTGGGTTTGAGCGCGATGCGGCTGGCGCCACAATGGACATCGCCGGGGACGATGCAGACGAGATGCGCCGCATCAACAACGCACTCAAGTGGTATGTCTGGTGCAAGCTTGGAAAATCCAAACATGTTTTTTGAAATGTAATAGAGCGGGGTTTGCGCTCATCAGGGAAATTGTTTGTTGTATACCAATTTCTATAAAGTGGGCAACCACAATAAGCAAACTAGATCAAAAGTGTTCAAAGAACACGGCGTCGTTAGAACAACGTTGACTTATGGGCAATTAAGATATATACTGAAACGATGTATACTTTCTAGAAAAACGTTGACTTATGGACAATAAAGTTGTTTACTAAAAATATTTGGAAATCATGATTAAAAGTACACAATTACAATATAGCAGCACCAAATAATATGCCACTGTCTATTTATTGATTCTACATGTATAGCAGCAAATAGCAAATAGCACCAACTAGTCTATGTTACAGCTAATAGAATATTGATCTGTAATTGTGCATTCTATAGTAATAAGAATGTTGTAAATGGGCCATAATAGCCCTATGGAAAGCGCAGTTTGATTGGCAGATTGCCCAAAATCGAATCGCTTCGTTGTCGCCTCATACCTCATAGTTGTGTAAAGTTTGAACATTGGTACGCCCGCTAAATTGTCCGGAGGCATACATACATAGTTAGTTAGTTAGTTAGTTAGGAATGAACGAACAAAACACAATGCTTGCGTCAGCAGCTGGGCTGAAGCGACGCAATAAAGCATGTTTGGTTGGTGAATACTTGTATTGATGGCTGGAGGTTATTCAAATGATTACGGGTAACTGATTGAGGGTAGCATGCTTCATGTTTTTGTTTTTGTTTTCAATCTCTGGACATTTTAATGTTCTTTTCACCATGGTGAAAATGACTGTCCATGACTGTAACATAATGTTTGCTCTAGGGACCGGAAACGTAAGCGCTATGTTGCGGAGACGGGCAAAGAGCTGCAGAAGAAGAAGATAAAGACAGAGTCAGGGCAGTGGATCTCTGCCAGCTACAAGTCCAACGCGTATCCTTACAATACCAATAGTGTTTGCTGTCAGTGCCCCAAATAACTAATAAAGCTACCTACTCTATGGGAGTAGGGCTAGTATGGCAAAATAGTAACAAGTTATGCATAAAATATTTCTCATCCTACATTGTTTGACACATTTTGGTAAATGAGAAAATATGGCCGTCTATAGGACACGTAAGTTAAGATTTTTACTCGTTCTTTTGGTTTACTACTCATCTGGAACTAGTGGACGAGTAATTATCTTGGGCACTGGTAGTGGTTGGATAAAGGTTATCTAGTTAGAAATTTCACTTTGGCTAAAATATTACATTTGTGACGTTTTTAATCATTATAATTTACTGTATCTCATGATCTGCAAGTTGCTTTGTTATAAGGTGACTTAAAAGTTACTAACATACAATGAAAAAGATTAATACTTGTTCCATCCATGCTCAAATTTCATTTCTTGATCTTAGTTCATCTGTGACGTATGTAAAATATGGCTGTATTTATATATAATCTTTGTTGCAAAAAGCTTCGTCTTGTCTATAATCCTTGACGGCTGCAGTTACAAGGAGTGGTTGAGCAAGAGCAAGATTGCAGAGCGCGAGACTGCGGCAGATAGTGGTGATGACGAGGAATCGGTGCAGAAACCACGGCAACAGCAGTCTAAGTATGGGCTGCAGGTGGTCGGAGGAGGCTTCAGGAGAGGTGAGGAAGTGTAGGGACTGGGAGTAAATTAAATTTACTGTTTTTATCAGTGTTATCAAATCCCCACATTATTTTCTCACCATGCCTCATATTCAAAGCATGTTTTTACCATGTAAAATCTTTTAGACATTAGATTATTATTAGAGAAATGTATGAAAGAATGAAATGAAATTTAGATCAAAAAGTGTTGACGACTGACCTACAGTAGTCTTATCTTCACTACTTGAAATACTTTAACCAATTAATCTCATTATGTGTTGAACTCTGGGAATAAGAGAGTGTGTGTGATTCTTAATTCACATTGTGAGCAATGTTTTATCTCTTCAATTAAGCCCACGTATCGTAATTCGCAAACATTTACAGTACAGTATTGATAAGAAATACATGGGAAGAAATATGATTCTTCCAGCTAACGTCATGTCTTATGATACAATTCTGTACAGAACGACTGCTAACTCATGGTAATTCAGCTTCAATTATTGGGAAATTCTGACCCCAGCATTAGTGACGTGTATTGCTTTTTCTGCAGGTTTCCACAAGCAGGGAATGCCAGGCTTCCCCACAAAGCAGCAGCGAAAGCAGAGTACAGAAGAAGGGGCTCCAAAGAAACCTCCCAGACAGGAGATCAAGTCGAAAGATGTGAGTTGGGGGCAGCATTTGCTTCTTTGTTTTTGAAAACATTTTTTGTGGTTGCCATACTAACTTTAAAAGTTAAGTATTTAAGATAAACATTCCAGTGTCTTGTTTGATATTGATATCATAAATGGCTTTGGTTAAAATATAAAGATGTCTAATATTTTTACATAAATTTTAGTTGATCCTGAAAGAACGCAAGATCAAAGCCAAAAAGCAAGCAACCATGAAGCATAGGACTGATATGAGGAAGAAAAAGCATGCAATGAAAGGGAAAAAAGGTGGCAAGCGGTGACTGTAGGGTGTTCTTCAGCGTTGTGTGATAAAATGGTCAAAACACGCATTTTACAATTCCTCATCAATTTCATGTTTTAATCGTTGAGTAGCTATTCACACCAACTGTTAAAGAGACTGCAAATTTGTGAATGACTGTTAATTGTACATTATCAGACCAAACACTTTGAAGATATTGTGAAAAAAAAAATATTGATGAGGTTGTCAGCTTATTTAAAACAATTTTGTTTGACATTTATGTAATGTGTAGTACATTGTGTATAGTACACACTTCTAGTTCAACAAATTTATGAATGTCCGTATGAATGTAGTGGTTGAATTAAGTTAGAAAAGGTGTATGTGGTTTATGACTATTGGAGAGTTGATTGAAATGTTTTCTGTGTTTCTTATCAATCAGTTGCTAACATTATTGTCAGCAATCAATAAAAATGAATTTACAGAATAAGTTTGTATTTTTTGCTTCTGATTTTATGTTTAACTTAACTTGTAGAAGTTAAATTAGATACATTGTGAGCAACATTTAATTTTGTTCATATTAGTCATCTAGAGGTAGGTGATAAAATTTAAAATGAATTGGACAGTAGTCTCCAGTGCGCGAGAATTGTAGCATTCTCGTGAAGTATAAAGTACATCCTATAGGTTGCACTGGATTAGGTTAAGTTCCCCGTTTACTCACACCTCGTTAGGCTTTGTTGTTTGGTATCATTATGGCCACTATTCTCTTGTACTGGTCTGAGCCGAATAGCTGCAGTTCTCCTTTAACGCTTGTCGGAAGCAGTAGGGTTGGGAACCTATTCCATGAGAAATAGGCCTGCTTCAGTAACTTTTACCAACAGAGGCTATAACCCATAGCCTACTGAGGCTGACCGTTGGTTACCTCTTATTGTGGACCTGGTCCCGTGTTGCACTGCATAGGGGACGCTTGAAACAGTGCGTTTCAGCACCGGTGTGAAGTGCTCCCCGTGGAGGTCCTTCGTAAAACCCAGGGTGTCACCAGTCACACTATGACCATAGGTCGACAGTTTGCTGTTCACAGATAGCCTAAAACACAATGAAAAGCGTACAAGGGTTCTGACAGGGTCGGGTGCATCCAGCCGGACGGGCACAGCTACGGGGAAATGGAGTCGATCTTCCAAGTGCCACTGGCAGGGAGATGTCCGTGGATCCGTCCCTAAGACCATTGCAGAGCCTCCAGACGGTCAAGTTCCACCAGTAGTCGTCAGAGGTGTTGCAGTTCCAGTAGCCGGTTCCAGAACTGACTTTGTTTACAGATGTAAAGAAATCAAAAAATATCTTCTAATTTCAGTAATAAAGCATATGATATTCTAATCTCAAGTCGTATTTGCAGGCTTACAAGATGAAGTTAAGGGACCATTCAGTATTTATTACAGGGTGGGGTATGAGGATTTTCCAAAAATGCTGTGAAAAAATTAATAGCCCCCTCCCCTCAAATTTTTGTGAAAGAATTGGTAACCCCCCCCCCCCCCTCAATTTCTGGTGATAAAAATTTATGAGCCCCCCAATAGTGAACGCAATCATTGTCAGTTTGATAACTCAAATCCTATTTGATGAATATCCATAATATAAAAAAAAACACAGTAAATGTTAGTACAGAATCTCTCAAAAATAGGAGTAAATTTTCTGTGAAAAAATTGATAAGCCCCCCACCATTCACCCAAGGCGCCCCCCTCAAAAGTGTGTAAAAAAATGATAGCCCCCTCCACACATTGTGACAAAAGTTCATGGCCCGCCCTAAACTCCTCCTACCCCACCCTAGTCCCTATCATAAATTCTGAATGGTCTCTAAAAAAGACACCAGTGGCATAGCCTCTATAAACAGGCGCCTGGTGGCTCCGTTCAGCCTTCACTCCATAACCAGCGTAGCAAGCGGCAAGCGGGTGTGGTACCGGTACAGCCGGTAGAGACTACACCTGTGGTAGTGAGTTCCTAGTCTCGTTCAACCAGACCCTATAGTGCATACAATACATGTATGCAATACTTGGCCTGGTTGATCGAGGCTAGTGAGCTCCGCGAAACGACGGATACGTTAAACGTTCAACGTTTCTTTACGTTTAACATATTCTTCCACGTGACACATAATTTGTTGTTACGAAGAACGTTTGTCCAGACATCCTGAGATGAAATACCACTGCTAGAAACTTTCTGGAAGATGTCTAATTAGATGGTAACAGAACAAATAAGCTGCAGACGCTGTTAACAGGTAAAACAACATCTAGAAGTATTCAACAGTAGCGCATATATTGGTGCCTTCTTTTCAGACACTACACTATTAGGTCACTCATTATAGTTAAGCTTGCCATTTATAAATACCAGTCTAATTAATTGAATTATCAAATACCCTTTACCAATCTTGACCAAATTATTTTCTAATTACAAAAGACAACGCAATAATGATTGGAGTTCATTTTCCATTGAACCGGCGCAAGCAGAACCCGGGAGCAGAACCCAGTTCGAATTCACACCATTTTGATGATGTGATTGGCGTGTTTCAAGCCGCGCGTTTTAGGAGCGGCGCGTGCTTATAATCCCTGTTTCCTAGCACAACAGCTAAAGATCCCCAACTAAAAGCTTATGGCCCACACATGGATGGTTATCAACTACATCCAGCTGATCTGGCAATGTGTTGCAATAATATTTTGTTTATAAATATTCAAAATAAAACGACCTACTTTCTCAGAGCCTACAATTCAATGTATTGTGGTGTCTAACAATGTATTGTGGTGTATAGAATGGACATAGAATACGGTTATACCAGGTAATGTACACTGACATAGGTGACACAGGACGTAAGAACAGGAGTTTCCCGCCATAGTACGCCTATGTGTATTATAGTTTGAATTGGAAAGTATGGTGTAAAACCTGGAATGAGACGTTGGAATGGAACAGGATGATGGGATGCGATCATGGAATGGAATGGACTTGTGGACTGTACGTACTCAAACAGTGGCCTATAAGAAATAGGTGCCTACTAACTGGTCACTTCTTTCACTTACAAACTGAATTTGAACAGTCTAGCCCGAATAGTTAACCTAGAGAGGTGTAACAAGGTAAGCCAAAGGGCGAAGCCAAATGGCCTACTCATTCTACCTCTTACCCTGTGCAAAATTGGAATGAGTTTATCAATATCTATCAGTTGTCCTAACTGGTCCAGACTCATAACCAGTTGGCCACAGAAGTATACACATTATATCAAATGATCATATGTCGCACAACTGTTTAGGCATCAGTTTGTTATGCTAAATCATTTTTATAAATACAATTTATTATATGTATCCTATTAAATACACTGTGTGCAAAACTATTTATTACACATTCTCTGTTTTATATCTGTTTTAGTGACACTTTATGCTTTAATTGTAGCAAGGCTATCATGGGTATGCAAGAAAAGAAGGAGAGGGGCGAGAGGCCCAAGGACTGTCAGGTGACCTTCATCACCGACAATAAGAACCTTACCATCAGCAAGAGCAAGCCTCGCAAAGTCCACCAGATTCACGATGGTCAGTTCCTTTTTCCGCTAACAATATACAAGCATAAAATTTCCTGTACATGCCCTTCAACTTGTATAATCTATTTTGAACATGGATTTAAGCTGGATTACCTAAAATGTTGTTTGTGGGGCGCTCTAGGTGTGTTCCTGGTGCAGTGTGAGGGCTTCAGTATCGGTACGCGCATCACCATGAGGTATGCGCATCGTGACAAGGGCCAGGAGACATTCAGCATCAAAGCCGAGGACACGCACATGCTTGTGCGTGTCATTCGCCACTCAGAGCCACTCGTCATTAACAAAGGTGACTCACAGAGACATGCACTTACACTTACACAAGACTAAGACAAGCATGGATACACACGCATATATGATGGTGAGAATTATGGTGGGCTGTAACCATGCAGGAACCAATTAAAACCCCAGACCATATAAGTAATGTAAACAATAGCCATGGTGTAAACAAGCCCATTTATGCAGTAAACACACACATAATCAACCTCACAGATACTTACTGTAGCACATCTGTCTTTGTCATCTCCCTTCTCCCTGTTATATCCAGACATCTAACTGTGTGTGGTCTCACCGCCCCCACCTCTAACAAGCACGGACACATAAGTACACAACACCCACCTTAGCATCTCCACTGATGCTGTATGTGTTACAGAGGCAGCACAGGGCTTGCTGTTCCTGCTGTGGCCCGAGGAGTCTGTAGTTGAATCTGAGGATGCTGTGTGCAGCGTCGTCACCACTGGGACTGAGGCCGGCACGCTTGACTACTCAGACATCAAACGTGGCCAGTTTGTCAAACCAGGTTTGTAAACATTAAGAGTGTGCATACACTTTCATCTACTTTAGTATCCAATAAACTGAGTTATATATATATATATATATATATATATTATATATAAATTTCTGAATTATATATATATATATATATATATATATATATATATATATATATATATTTATATATATATATATATATATATATATATATATATATATATATATATATATATATATATATACCAAATATATGAACTTATTTATATATATATATACCATATATATATATATACCATATATACCATATATATATACCATATACAACCATCCAAGTGCCCACGCTCATGTAACAGCCCTCCCCCTCTTTTCCCTAAATGTCCTGAAGAATTATGTAGTGACTGCACTCTCATGTAACAGCCCACCCCCCAGTTTGAGAAAATTTCAATTTAACGGCCCTGGGCGCTTGGATGGTCGTATAGGTATATCATTGTATATCCACCATGCTATCAAAATGTTGTCAAGCTAGTTGGGCCCGTGATTTTTTCTCCCTATGAATGAAGAAGTCATCCATCACTTGACCAAATGTCCGTCATGGCCTCCTCCTTTCTGTAAATCAGACAAAAAAATCCTTGAATTTATTGAATGATTCAACTATGTACAGTGTACACCCTGAATATCAAGGGCTCAATATCACCGGGGTAAACCCGATGGGGTAACTCCGTGAGTTGACCCCATCAAGATGGAGGCATAGTCTTTCAATTCAAATGTTTTTCTGTTGATTATTCAAATGTCTCGCAATAAATTGCGTGGATTAATAGGTATGTATAAAAACTATGCGTGTACAGTTAGAATACTCACATTGAACACAAGTCAAACTCATCAAAGAGTTCACAAATGGGGTTTTAAAATTTCCACAATGTGGCCCATAACTCCCTATTCGTTTATCACTGGAGT
Source organism: Streblospio benedicti (assembly GCA_019095985.1). Taxonomy (NCBI): domain Eukaryota; kingdom Metazoa; phylum Annelida; class Polychaeta; order Spionida; family Spionidae; genus Streblospio; species Streblospio benedicti. The sequence goes on along the minus strand of CM032666.1, from coordinate 20,324,049 downwards.
TACCCCATCAAATTTGGGAGTTACCCATATCATTCCATATTTCTATTTTGCTTAAATTGCTGCCTATCTACTGATTATTGAAAAAGCTGCCGGATTCATATTTATTGTTGAATTAGATATTAATAACTTAGCATAACTACTACAGCCAAATACTGTCTAAATACTTAAAAACAAGAGAAAACATATGTTGACCTTTTCCTCAGTCCTCCATTTTGATTGGGTAACTTCCGTAAACTTCTGAAGTTACCCCATCGGCTTTACCCCGGTGAATATATTGCTCAAAAATTGTGTTCCATGTGTTCCAAGAGCCTATATCATATAGAGTGACTATGTAAGTCCTTTACATGTGAATGTAAGTTACCAGATAATTAGAACCAACAACTCATCACCTTAAGCGAGAACATAAAGACCCTTGCAAATATAATATGAACACACTCACATACACACCCTACATCCACAAAGTTACACTCAGCATAGTTATTTGGTCACAAATCTTAAACCTTGGCTAGAAATTTTTCTAAAGCACAACTGACCTCAAGATTCTCTCAGCCGATGACTTAAAATGTTGCAGGTCTGTCAGTGGTGACTTTACCATGTGATAAGGTTGCAGGAACATACGAGTTCAAACAAGTCATGTCCACTTGGTAAGTATATGCCTAATATGTGTGCTTAATTGTATTATATATCTAAAGGTGTTTAAAAAATACTTGTATTTACATGTATTTACAAATATTGTGCATCTAATCCTAAAATTAGTTAAGGACTGTGATGAGACTTCACATTTTCGGTTGCATTGTCTTTCAAAATCTATATGCATTGTGTGCATAGTGTACAAAAACGATATTTTTCATGGTTCAAAAGGGGAACCTATATTCATTTACTTAAATTTTAATGTAATTATATACAATATACTAAAAAATCAAGACTGACCAGGTAATGTTTTTTTTTAAATAAATATTTTGTGATTTTGTGTAGTGATCCCCATTATCTGTGTATATATTCACTGTTTGATCATGTAATGAAAAATAAAATAGTAAGACACAGATAGGACATCATCTTATTATTTTCTAATCTATACATAATCCCAAATTTGGTTTGATAGTCACAAAATTTTAATAATGAACTTTTGGCACCTACTTCATATGGTCCATAACGATTTCTTCTTGGGTCCATTATGTTTATTAATTGATTTCTTCTTTGCAGTTCACACTATTACAGTTAGAGTATAGGTTGTAAGTTGTAAATAGGGATCAAAGAGCACCTATTTTCTTTAATCCGCAATGTTTCTATTTGGGTGGATTATGGCTACTATTTCGTCCCCCACAGACTACACTTTCTGCAGGCCACACTGTTAGAACTATGCAGCTCAAATTTAGTTTATAAGTTGGAAAGAGTGAGATCACTCTGCACCATTTTCATATGAACCACGACTGCCCATCCTTGGATTCATCATATGTGGCTATTATTTGGTCTACAACTAGTTACCCCTCTACAGATCAGATCACAATTATAGCTAGTGTGCTCAATTATCCTATGTACTTTAACAATAGTTACTACTCAATATGACATTCATAGGGACAGTAATGATATCTTGGGTGATGCTTCTCATGTATTATTGAACTCATTGTTTGTTGTATTTAGCTTTGACTGTCTGAAATTGGACGGCTACCATGATGTTGAGCTGGACCTGATGATCGAAAGCCCCATGCTATCTACCAAGTCGTTCCGCTCGCTGGAGGAGCCTTACATGGTTGTTACAAATTGGGGCGACATACACACTGAACAGACAGGTGGGTACCGTTTTAGATGGCATGTATTTAAAGTGTAGAAGTACAGAATTTCCATACATGTCTCACCAGACACAAGGTTAGAGCAAAATATAAAACTGGCTTCACTTTACCACTTTACCACAGTCTTTATATTTTATATTTTCATATTTTAGGACCCCTTCATATAATAGTGGTCATGTCTACACATACAAACATACAAGCAATGTTACGCTGAACTCTATCTGACATAAGTCTGTTTTTCTTGATTTCTTCCAGCTCCCCCCAAGCCTTTTTGTGTCAGGTGTAACATGAAATATAACATTGCAAAACCTCAACTTAATGCAGCTTAAACATTATGAGTAAACCAAACGTAATTTAAAATATCTTGGATTAAGATTCTGATGTTTCTTAGTTGCACACAGCTATGGCCAAACACGCTCTCTGTGTTATTTTAGTATTGGGCCCACGTCACACAGTTGTGGTAGATGACAAAGTCACCGAAACAAGCACTGCATCAGATAAAGATAAGGAGTCCTCCCCTGCAGCTACATCAGAGGACTCAAAGCCAGATGAGGAAGAGAAGCCTCAAGAGGAAGAGCCCAAGGAAGCAATAGAGCCTCAGGTTGAGGCAGCACAGATTGTACAGCCTGTTGAATCTACTCCCAAACAGGTAATTTTACCATCATGTGAAGTTTGTGATAGAAATAATTTACTTTTTTCACACTACAGCAAAATAATTTTATAATAACTTTCAAAATAATTGGTTTGTTACGCAGTTAATAGTGTACTTTCAGCACTGAAATCAGATCTTCAAAAAATAGACTTTTTTCCTGGTTATATGCAGCAGTATAGAATAATTATGAAAAAGACTATAAATAAGTGTTTACAACAACTTTTGACAGACTGAGCCAGAACAGAAAGAACCCTCAAGTGGTTTGATTAAAGTTGCTGAAATGGCAGCCCCCATGGTTGCTGCTGCTACAGGTGGAAAGCCAGAGGAGAATGATAAGACTGAGGATACTCCTGCTCCACAGGCAGAGGAACAAATCAAGCCAGAGGAGAGCAAAGTAAGAAAAGTGAATAAGACCTTTCACATCTATTAATGAAAGAAAATGGATAATGTGTGAATTTTAATCTATATATAAACAATTGAATATCTACATCCATGTCTTTTATCTACAAACAGATGATCTTCACATTTTTTACATGTAGTGGTAATACATGTATGTCAAGCATGGGAAACTGACCTGCTATAGTTTTTAGAGTTTAGGAACCATTTTTTGTGTTACAGATTGCTTCTATTGGTAGGATTAGTATTTACATGATTTTACTTCCCACCCAGGTGGAAGAGAGTGCCCCAGAGGTTCCTCAGGAGCCCATTAAGCCCCAGGCAGCAGCAGCTGTTCAGGAGTCTCCTGCACCAAGGACAGACTCTTTGTCTTCCTCTTCACAGTCGTCTGATGCTCCACCAAAAAAACGCTCCATGTCGATGGCTGAGAGACCAACATATCGCAAGGATGAAGAGGCAAAGGAGTGAGTGTTACATGTGGGAAGTATTAGTGAGTGAAAAATGTGGGAAGTAGAAAATGAGAGCAGTGTGGAGGAGATGGAGTGGCTGCAAGGTAATGCAGAGTGGAGCCTTAAGTGAGAATAAGATATAGGGTGAGCGAATAGTGAAACAAGTGCAATGTGTGCTCAAAGTGCAGGAAGCTACTAGTAAAGGAAAGAGTTAAGTACATGTATGGCATTTTTATGATAGATGCTTATAGCTATGTGAATGTGTTTCAGAGCCAACGATGTATATGGCACCAAAAGATACTCCGGGTCCAATCCCGTGTGTGTTATTAAGGATGATGACTTAGAGGAAACCAAGAATAGAAAAGCTTCATTGGAACCTTCAGTCCCACCAACACCAGGTATCTAGGTCACTTTATAACATTTACATCTTGTTGACTTCCATTCACATTCTTCATAAATCTACATTTTACATTTGAAGAGTTTATTTATTCTATGTACACATATGGCTCAGTTGAACTTTGCAACTCAAGTTGTAAACATGAAGTCTGTCTGACTATACTACGTTGGTACCATGCAAACTAACACACAATATCATGTATTTTTTCATACAACTGTCATATTGAATCAGGAGCAAGTTTAATTAACGATTCACACCTAGAATACAGTCTGCGTACTAAGTCTGTGTTATAATGTGCATTTTTATATGCCAAACAACACTTGCTTGCTGTGTGGAATACGTCATACATTCAAACCATTGCTGAGTAAAGAGCATTGGTTTCATAAGTGTGTCAAAAGTTAAAATAAATGTGAACGTGAAATAGGCTCATAGAACACCACCTTCCCTTACCCATGAACGGTATGCCTGTCATTGTACTGGTGGAAGTCAGCTGTGGGCAGTCAGTGGAACATCCTTGCTGTGCATCATTGTTAAAGCCATGAGTCACTCTGACCATAATGCAGCGTAACTTCTATTACTCCACCAACAGACCGTTCGACTGCCATTGCACCGGCCGGAGCAAGGCTAGGACTGTCAGACAGCACGGCGTCCACTGATCACCCACAATTGGAGAAGACAACGTCCGTGCCTACATCAGTTGTGACTCCTGCACCGCCGACCGGACCCCGCCGCAAGACAGAGCCTGCCTACGCCTTCCCCTCCGTGCTCAATGAGGAGAGGGAGTCACTTGAAAAACACGCAGAGTACGAGCAAATTACGATTTCTCATTATTTCTACATTTGACTTTTGTTTGATTGATCTCGACAACTTTGTTATTATTTATGATAGTTGATTTTTTTGTTTATTGTCTAGAGTGGAGGAAGAGGCATGTGAGGTGGTAGACATAGAGCATGATGAAGAAGAGATCGAAGAAGGTAGGTCATTTATGTATTAACTATCACGCGCACACGCACACATGTACTGTGTACACCCTACTCCATCTGGAACAACAGGGTGATCATAAGTCAAATTATTTCAGGTTTTTACAGCCTGCCGTATATCAATACGCTTATAGTAAGTACTTTAATATATATGTTAACACTAACTGTCACTTTTTGTTAAACAGGAGCAGAATTGTCATCTGCCGAAGTAATTTATATATATATATGCACCCGGTTTATATGAATCAGATTATTTACAGTGCACAACATTCTTGGATACATATTGTAAACTTCATACACATTTTCTGAGAAACACATAATATTACCTAATATTTAAAACAAGCTGTAAGTGGTTTATGACCCTTTCAAAATGTAGTCGCTTCTAAATTATTTTGCAAATGAAAAATATATATTATGGACTCGTACTTTTATGATCTTCAAATAAATACTTCTTTTCATATTCAAATATCTACATGTATATTCGATATTCATATATCAACCAAATATTTGAATATTCTTGAATATTCTGTATTCATATACCAGTACTAGTCTATGACTTTTGTATTTTTGTATTAAGGAATTACACGTTTATGTCCTCTTGTGGTTGGTATTGGGTACCTGAATTGGAATGTGGTGGTGCAAGTGTACGAGTATCCGGTTTTAGAATTGTGAAAAAAAAATTGCAACCTTGAGAACCCTACTTCTCACATTATTGAATCACAGCTAGTGCAGATCATCAGTTGCTGCCATAAATTACAAATATTTATGCTATTTTTACTATAATATTATTTTATGTATAGATGTATCTATTGAAAGTCTCAACATACAATTCTGAAAATACATAATAATAGTCAAAGTCGTTAAAATCCATATGTTGGTTTAAAGGAACCAGTACTAGTATAGTTTTTGACTGATATACTTCTGTTGCAGATTACCCTCCTGATTTTGATGCCGATGCTGATGAGGGGTCTCAAGATGCAGCACCTAATTTTGCAGCACCTGTCAAAGATGCTCCTATTGATAACAGCGGGCCACCTGGTGCTGTAGATGATGAATCACATCTCAAACCAAAAGATGCTGCTGGGCTGAATGACGAGTCGGGCATCTCACTCGGTGTCAAGGATAGCAAACTCACTCCTCAAGAATATGAGGATAAGGTTAGTGTTTCCATGACGTTAAGTGATTTAAAAAAAAAAAAAAAAAAAAAAAAAGAATTTTGAAAGTATATGTACATTGAAGAAAAAGAAAGATTTATTATGTGTAGTTCCCTAAGATTAATAGAGAGTGTTCTAGTTTAAAATAAATACTCATACAGGCTCCTGTGGGTTATAAGACTCTGGGGCTGTTACTAAACTAATAACAATAGACTGAGTGCTAGACTAGTGAGTGTCAGGCAATGTTAAGACTGAGCATGTCACAATGTGATGAACATTATTGGTGTTTTTGTCACTTGATTATTCAGCTTTATCACTTGCTCTATGTGCTTGGTCTGTGTGCTTGTAAAACAAGATGCACAGAATCCTTAAGCAGCGGGATAAACATACTTACGATACTGTATAACTTTATGATAAGAGCGATATGCGATAATATTTTGATGGTATAATGGCTCTACCAGTGAATTTATTATACATGTATTAATTTGATCAACCATAGAGATGTTTGGCAACTGGTTTTAGACATTGTCTATATAATAGTAAAGCATGTACTGTATTGCAACTTAAGTTTTTGGAACTGATTCAAATAGTGATACATTGCTGAGTTTCATGTTAAATCAAATGTATTACTTTTGGATTACATATGAATCGATGAACAGTCCAACTGCTAATGCAATGTGAATTTAACAATACGCAAGTACTGTGTGAACAATATTCTAAGAGTAGATTTAGTTTATCATCATAAAGCTTTACTGTACCTAGAAGTATATCTATTACAGCTGCATGCAGAGTCTGTGCATTTGGCCCGCAAGCACACTGAAGAGGTGATACGTAATGCGTCCAAATCTGTACCATCTGCTGTCATCGATCCTGAGGCTGAAAATGATGATGATGCTTCTGACAGGAGCCGACGACCAGATGTCCCACCCAACCAAGATGGGGTAAGCCCACCAAGCCAGGTGCAGGGGGAAGCCACGGCTGCTACGAAATCACCTGGATACAATGAGAGATTGGTACGCTCCTTAGCAAGCAAGAAAAATGTGTTCATTTTAATATGAAGTATCAAATCACACAGTAGAATTTGTATCCTCAAAAATGTATCCAATCTTTAGAACATGTGACCACTTCTCACTGATAATAGTGAATGTAATACTATGTATAAAGAAACTAAAATTTTGATATTTTGGCATTATTTGAATGGGGATTAGAGTACCACTTGTTGCTTCTACACAGTGTTATTGATACTTAGAAAATTATTTGAAATCATCATGAAGTTCTTTGCAACATTCTCAACATGTGCTGTGAATAGCACGATGTGATTGCTCAGTGTCTCATGGTGCAGTGTGCAAGTTTAGTTACTTTCCTGTGCTAACTTTTCATTATTATATGTATTTACTTGCAGCCCAATGAGGGTACAGCAGAGGATGCAGACACCGCTCCTCCCCAAGAGGAAGTGAACTAAATTTGACAGGCTTGGTGCTACAGGTGTATGAGCACACATCTCTTTTCTACTTTTGACTTTTGCTTTTGAAATTACTAGTTTATCAATACTTCATTGTCTATTATTCTATATATATTTATATATATCATCTATATGTTAAAAAACCTAAGCATGTAAATAAGATGTAACTGCCACATATATAGAATTATGTACTCTTGATGTTATAACTATGCATAGCGATTATAAGGGGACTAATGTTGTTCTATTTTACTTGGATGGACTTAATTAAATAATTTAACCACTACTTTTGTACGCAAGATAATATTTATCTGATCATGTTAGAAATAAATAAAATGGTTGTATTAATTTTTCTTGTTATGTGTTTGTTTCCACGAAAAGCCAAAAAAGGGCAGCAAATGTGAAAATCAAAACCACTGTGGAAAATAAATTCATGATTCTCAGTCAGTAAAGACACTGAGAATGAGAACAATAATGATGGCCGTGACAAAGAAATCGTTAATGAAGACAATGGCAACCAATTTACAAAAAATCAAATTAATTGATATACTTAACTTACCAACAAAAAAAAAACAAAAAAACCTCCAAAAAACATGACAGTCATAAAACAGTCTCCGATCATCCACATCATCAATATTGTGTTTGTGGGCTGCATGCGGACAAAGAAATGTAATTTGCTGCAGTCGTGGGGGGATGTGGTCAGAATGATGCAGTCGCTGGACGGATAATCTTAATATGAAGTATCAAATCACACAGTAGAATTTGTATCCTCAAAAATATGTATCCAATCTTTAGAACATGTGACCACTTCTCACTGATAATAGTGAATGTAATACTATGTATAAAGAAACTAAAATTTTGATATTTTGGCATTATTTGAATGGGGATTAGAGTAACACTTGTTTCTACACAGTGTTATTGATACTTAGAAAAATTATTTGAAATAATCATGAAGTTCTTTGCAACATTCGCAACATGTGCTGTGAATAGCATGATATGATATGATGTGCATGCGGACAAAGAAATGTAATTTGCTGCAGTCGTGGGGGGATGTGGTCAGAATGATGCAGTCGCTGGACGGATAAACTGTTCAAAAAGCCGACTGTGCTCATCGCTGATTGAGACCACCTCTATAGTAAGACCATTTTTCACGGTCCCAAACCTTCATAAAGCTACCAAAAAGAAACTCTGTGTAGAGACCACCTAACACGGGGGCCAAAGGTTAATAGAAAGGTTCTACTGTACTTGACTGCAGCTGGTGGCTACCCAGAGGTGGCTAAAAATATTTATTTTGTTACAAACCGCCCTGATTGAAAAAGAAGCCTTTAAAATTACATTTCTTTGGTTTTATTTGGAACGTTATGGTAGTTCGTGTAGTTTTATTTTGAACGTTATAATTTTTGTATCGAGAATTTTGACCTTCAAAAATGGCTTCCATGCGAGTGTTTGGAGCGGTAATGTGAAACAATTTATTTAGTTTTCATTACTTAAATACGGCTATTTACGACATAATTTTCATGAAGTTGTAAAATGAAATGTATTTAATCGTACTCATGTATTGAAATTTATACAGATAATGTTTACATCTAGCATAGTTGCGTTTACTTGTGACATTTTGGTAAATTGCTCGTGCCACTCCTGGACTAAAGTTTGACAGTAATGTTATTTTGACACCATTTACATGAGTCTCGTTCAAGTGCAGCTAAAAAGTTAACCAAGAACATAAATGTGGGTCCGTTTGTCGCACATGTGCTGCTGTTAGTCCCCCATACTTTCGGAGGGATATTTTGTTGTGATTAAATATGTAACTAAGTTGTACAAAACAGTACTTTAAGCGAGGGGCATAATCCACCGCAAGGTGGGTCTACAGCCAGTCTACGACCAAAAACTCATAGAAATCGTAACAATCCGTGAGTGTGCAGTGCGGCAAACGTACGTTTTTTCAAGGCAGTAAGGTAGCCGCAGAAGAAGTTTGGCTTGCAAAACTCCTACGACCACCCTACGTCATGGTCTGATTGAAGGAGGCAGTGCAGAGACCTTACGTTAAACGCAGATGATTTACCTGCACGTTGTCGGCACAGACATAGTACTGGGACCGTGCGTTCCCTGTACCATGAACGTGTGGATCCCGTACTTTTGTAATCACATGGTGCGTAAGCCGTAAGTTATACGCGAGTACACCGCACGTTCTATGCAAGTTGAGGGCACGGCCACCTCAATAAAAACCACTCCCTGTGCCGACGCACTCATAACGCAGGGAGCCCGTGCGTTTGTGACCACAACTGTACCTCTGTCAATGTCGCGGTAGATGCCGCAGACGTCAACACGCCTTGCAGCGACCACTGCCGCAAGGTGGAATGTGCCCCTCGCTTTATGGAACATACAACTTCAAAACGAAGCCGTAGGGTGGCCTGACGATATTCGGATAAGCTAGGTTGTCAAAAAACAACAACTTTAATTTTCAAGTTTAATTTTCACCAGTTATATCGATGTGTAAAGAACCCCATGTTTATGTGCATGTTTAGCCAATGGGACCGACTACTTTTAATCTTATCCTTGATTTATGAATAGCAGAATGCAATGGTTGATGTGTTTGTTAGGTACGCCAGTTCAGCAGCAGCGCTTCTGTCAGTGGTAAGCTGGTGCAACCACCAATCCAACTGTTTGGCACTGAGGGTCGCTATGCTACCGCTCTCTACAGTGCTGCCTCCCAAGGAGAAGCAGCTTGATGGAGTAGAGAAAGAGCTCCTGAAGTTCAAGGTTTGTCTTGACTCTTGAGATGGTGCATGTTCTTAGCGTTTTTATTGTAATGGTGGTCATGTTTTATTGTTTTGTTATGTGTGTAAATTTAATTTTACTTGCTAAAACTGTAAATGATAACACTGTATTGTGCATTTTGTTATTAAAGGGCTGATAAAGGAATTATTATGTATTTTTTAACAAAACGTGTTATCTAATAATGTTTTATATCAAATTAAATGATATGCCATTTCTGATGTAACTGGCATTCATTTGTATGTATCAAAACTGAATTTAATGAATAATTTGACTTTAAAATAAGAACCTTTCATGCCACCTCGATTTTCTATGAATTGGTTCATGTTAAAAAAATAGCCTCTGTGACGTCATGAGCGGAATACTTTGGGAAAGTCCCGACAGCATCATGTACAAACCATTAGAAAAGCTTGTCATAAATTATGCCTCGTAACTTAGTCCATACAACAGCTAAAAATATTTTATTATCACATACATAATCTACAGAAGTATGTGTTTCCAACCATATCAATTATAAAAATTTAGTAGAACATTTTACTATCAAACTTTGATCATCAAAATAGGCAACATCAATCCACAGCTCTGTTTGCATATCATGATATGGTCGCACTTATGCACTACAGTTACGTCAAGCGTATATCAGGTACTGTGTGATCCCTTTGATGTTCATTGATTTTTTTGAATAATTAGTCTCCGCCTGTCTTGCTGAGTTTCTATCAAGACAGTGTTATATATATTATCAAACCAAGAAACTACACACTGTCTTGTATTATAATATTAATTAAATGCATTATATAATGTCCTGAAAAAATTTTTTAAAGAATAATTCTAGCAGAGGTATTGGGCTGGTTTATGAAGCAGATTCCAAGGACACTTTTACTCTTACCAATGCTCCGACAGCGCTTATATAGACTATAGATCTATAGTCTACACAGCCGATGCATATGATTGATCCTCAAAATAAACTATTCAGTTAAAACAATTACCTAGACTTATATATATGAATGGAATCGCATATTACCAGTGTTTGAAATAGTAGGGGGCCAGAGGGCCCTGAGTCCTCAACTTTTGACCAGGGCCCTTAACTTTTAGGACTTGAGGGCCCTGCTGTCCCTTGATTATTTTTGGTGAATATTGAATATTGGTTAGTCAGAGTGAATTCCATACTTTGCCACTTTTTTAAGCTAACATTTCAAACACACATCAAAACAGGGCCCTCAACTTGTGATCAGGTCCCCCAACTATTTAAAGTTAAGGGCCCTGCCGGGCCCGAACTTTTTCCTGCGAGTTTCAAACACTGATATTACCATAGATTATTTCCATCAAAGTTATATACTAATACCACAACTTATAACAGACTTGATCTAATATAGGTGTGGTATTTTTTTTGTCAACTGCTACGAACATCCTGTCAAATTCCTCATTGTTGCATTTGTGTAGGCAAATCGCACCTTCATTAGACTTTCCTTGTACAATCTATATCACATCCGCCTACCTACTGGTGTTTTTTTTTTATAAATGCTTTTATTTCAACATAATCCATGAAATATGACATTTCCCCAACAAATTTCTTCACATACGTCCTTTCCTCTGTATGCAAACACAGAGCTGGTCTGGTCATGACGTCACTAACAGTGCTATCCTTTATATGCATCAACAGCAAATTTTGATGCTACACGATCGATAAGCGTTTCCGTTTGTTGGCGCTTTAAAGATCAAATAATTGAACATAAGAGTACAGTTGAGTTAGTTGTAAAGGTTGTTTAAAAGCTTTTAAATTGTTAAATATGATAATCATATTTATCTTTATAAATCAATGGTTATGATGGTTAAAAATGTCGACATAAAGGCATTAAATAATTAATTGACAATTGGCGTTGATTTTTTGATTAGTTCATTTGATATCTTTGTGAAATACAAGTAACACAAATACAAGAAATTTGTTTGTTGTAATTTTTTAGGGTCTCCTGTCCACAGATGCCAAGTTGAACGAATTTGTCAATAATCCCTCAATCAAGAGAACAGTTAAAACAAGTAAGAACTTATACTATCATACTTATCTCTGAATTGGTCACTTATCTTGTATTCTTCTGCTGTATGAATCCAGAGCAGCTTTATTGTGATCGATATACAGCAAAGCAATTAGCCACAAATTTTATGTATTTCAGATGCGATCAATAACGCACTCACCAAGCAGAAAATGTCACCTCTTGCAGTTAACTTCTTCAGTAAGTAACCGTCATGTTGGGTTTTACGCGATACATGTATTAGTGAAATTACTTATCTATTCGTGGGTCTATATTCATTAGATTTTCTGTGACAATTCACTCCCTTTAGAAAGAGTCTATTACAATGTTGTTCTTTGCAGCTGCTATGGCTGAGAACGGTCGTATGGGGAATGCCAATAGTATCATTGATGCCTTCGGCAAGCTCATGGCTGCACACAGAGGAGAGGTGGTGTGCTCAGTCACAACAGCCAAGGTATGTGTGTAACCATACACTTCTTAATCTTAATCTAGTAATATGACAAATGTCATTATTTCGATATTCTTGTAATATTAGATAATATTATGATGAACAATGGTTCAATGAATTTCTTATTTTTATGTGAATCATTTTGTCTTTTTTTAATGTCCAGTTGATCCTTGTTAACAACATAAGAAATTATAATATATGATTAATAGAAACAAGGTTTCGTCTTGTTACTGGATGCATTATGATAACATTTGAAACAAATAAATTCAAAGTAGCGATAGCGAATTATAACGGAGCCACGTCAGAAAATAAGCAATATTCTCACAAACAAAATTCAGCATCATCCAAAAATAATTTGTCACCCTTCGATGTTCGGTAACAATCAATGGTTATTTCAGCCTCTGGAGGCGGCCCAGAAGAAAGAGCTGGAGACAGTGCTCAAGTCTTTCCTGGCTAAGGGGGAGTCCCTGCTGCTTGAGACCAAGGTAAATCATTAGAAATTCAATCTTAGGTTATAGATTTATTTGAATGTTATACTAGCTGCATTTATGTGATGGAGGATTAAATTTTCACCATTTCGACAGTCAACAGAGCAGTTCAGAGAATCCAGATAAAAATCTTATTGGATTATGCTGCATTATAGCTTAGTTTTATTAAGGCTTTAAATTTCTTTTGTTCCCTAATTATGGGTTAGATGACCAATCACATCAGTAATATTGAAAAGTGATTGTATCATGCAATTTCTATGTGGTTGTTGCAGGTGGACAGTGACATCATCGGAGGTATGATTGTGACCATTGGAGACAAGTATGTGGATATGTCAATGTCCTCGAAGATCAAGACCTACACCGGCCTCATCCAACAGGCTGTGTAGATATTTATATGGACCACTACAACTTTGTGATCATGTGACTGAATGATTGTAGCAAAATTTGTGAATCATGGAAAGATAGAAATTGTACCATCTCAAATTGGCATGGAAGTCATGAATTTGTTACATAGGGTATGAATAAATTGTATATTAAAAAAAGAACAACTCCGGCTTTCTAATTACATGTACTTGCTTTATGCTTCAATAACGAAAAAAATTATCAGTAAATAGGGATTATTAGGAGATATTTTCTACAACAATAAAATAGTTAATTTAGGTCATAGTTAGCTAATACCAGCCAGTGACAGGGTACTACTGCATCAAAACTTTAAATTTATTTGGACAGACCCTAATTTTTCCTCTTGAGTTTGTGGCATGCTGCCAAGTCTATCTCTTATTCGTCCCCTACAGGCTTTCCCACTGTTTGGATCTGTTTGATCCATACCCAGAATGCTCTATATCTTTTTGCATGAATGTGTCCCATGTCTGCTTTGGTATTACCTTGCCTTTTTGCGTCGCTTCAGCTCAGCTGCTGAGGCAAGCATTGTGATTCGTTCGTTTGTAACTATGTAACTAACTATGTAACTATGTATGTCTCCGGACAAGCTAGAGCTTTAACCGGCGCACCGGTTCCGTTCAAACTTTACACGACTATGAGGTATGAGGCGACACCGAAGTGATTCGATTTTGGGCGCTCTGCCAATTATATTTTGCTTTCTAGAAGTGCTTTTATGACATTTTTAATGATATTCAATGCACTTAGCCAGCAAGAAAAAAAATCAATATTCCACCCAAGCACCAAAATTGATTATTGGATTTGAAACTGATATTGATTATCATCTTGTTACTCAGTACTATTGTATGGCAACACAAATATATTTTTGCTGGGTATATTGATTCTGATTCATTCTGATGTTTTCTCCTCAAATTCATAAATTTCTTGATTGTAAAGTATACATTATTTCAGTATATATCTTAATTGCCCATAAGTCAACGTCGTTCTAGCGACGCAGTGTTTTTTGAACACTCTTGATCTAGTCTTGTTAATTTGAGCTTTCTTCTTGATCAATCTAGAGGTGCCTTCATAAAGATGCCCACCCAACCTCAGTCTACCCTTATGAAGCCCGTTATCGATGTCTGCCGTGCCTGCAATACATGTACCCAGTTTCTCTAGTAGAATGTCTGATTTTACATCATCTGGTGTCACGTGCCACATCCATTGAATTATGGCTCTGTTATCTCTCAGGCGATTGGTCCATGTATACCACTTTCCATTTTTTCATCATTAACATACTCTTAATACTTGTACATGGGCTATGGCCAGGATTGCTAAAGATGGGTGGCTTAATATGTTGAGTGAGGATGCAGGCAAACACCATAGGTGTACAGCTTTCCTAGAGTGGTTTGGGTGCATTGTCTCCAAAGAAAATTTTGGAATTTAGACCCTTTTTTCAAAGCGTCTTAGGCGATTTCAAATAGAAAAGTAACTTTAAAACAGATGATAAAGCTGTTTCATCCCCACAGACTGTATATGATGGGCCCTAAGCACACTCAATAGACATAATAATGTGTCCTTTTCTTCTCACATTTTTGGTATATTGCCGGGTGTCTTTTTTCACATTTTTGGAATATTCTAGGCGTCTTTTTTTTTCTTCACATTTTTTGTATATTGCTGGGTGTCTTTTTTTTCACATTTTTGGTATATTTCAGGGTGTCTTTTTATATTTATCAGGATAAAAAAATATTGATATTCATTATATTCATTCTTGATATCTACATGTACTAGAATCTGACTTTGATATATTGGTGTCACCTTTTTCTCGGATATTGGTATATTGTTGGGTCACATTTTCTGATATTAGTATATTTGTGGGTCACTTTTTCTCAAAATTGGTATATTGGTTGGTGCTGTTTTTAACCTGTCTGGCACGTCGGTACCCATTTTCTGACCAAGACCCCCCCCTTCCTGTATTCCTTTTTAAAATGGCAAACATGTAGCCAGGACCAAGGGAATTGTGGGACTGGAAGAAAAAGATACCCCCCCCCCACTGAAGGCAAAAGTCCTCTAAATAGTCATTGCATTTCTGTACAATTGCTAAAAGAAAATATTTGAAAAAATATACTGTAGCGCGATAAAAAAGTTCCGCGACATCCCCAAAAGAAATCAGAAAATTTGGACACCTCCCGGTATCATTATTTATGATCGTTCCCTAAAATTTACTGATTGATGCGCCAGCAGATTAATAGTAGAACAAAAAAACCATAAATTTGTATAAAATTTTATTTGGACGAGTTCCGTAATAAACACTTTTTATTACGGATTATCACCATAAAACTCTGCAGGCAAATACATACATTCTAAACATACATACAGCAATATGGTATGGTTTGAACACAAAAGCTTCTTGGTAGACATAACCTTAGCATTGGCTACTCCACACACAGAAGACTTGCAAATAATTGTAAAATACATTTTCACAGAAAAAAAAAACTATCAAAATAATTAATTTTGAACAACAACATATACACATCAGGGTTTACATATTTTTTTTTGCACTTGTTTATATTATATTTGCCAATGGATCATTCGAAATTATTTCACAATACAGTTTTCAAAAAATTTAATAAAAAAAATATCTACTTCATTTGATTATTAGATACCTATTAACACTGGATTATTGTAGCACCAAAACAATAATTTCTAACATGGACGAATGTTTCGTCATGAAAGCATTGTTATTTTACCTTTCAGTTTTACTATTCCTTATCACTACTCCGAGTATCAGATGTCCCGAAGAGACATCTGATACTTAGTGCTTATCACATACATAAAATACAATCACAGAAAGTTTCAATTTCAATGCCCGAATTACAAATCCTTTTTCACTTTCAGACATTAATCTTGCAAAATATAATTTCATTATTTTTTCTGATTATACACAATATTCACACAACTTACAATTAAGTACTATGTACCCAAAGCTTACAAATACATAAACAATTTAAAAAAGATTTTTTAAACCAATGCACATTTAGACAATGTATAACACTGATAAGTAAAATCTTAAGTACCTTCATATTTTTAATTCATTTTCACTGCACATTGTGTTACAACATTTACACCCTTTTCTCTCTCTTCAAAATAGCACTATGGACAAAAATCATAGCATGTTTTAATGTATTGCACAAGATTTTTTAATAAAAACATTTTATTACAAGATGCAAGAGATCAAAGGTCTTACTTCAAACTAATTTACATTCTAATGGAATCTAATAAATATATTGGTATTTAAGAAAATAGATTTTTTTACTAATAAAATGAATAAAACCTATGATCCACCACATTTTGTAATGAAACAGTTCTTGGTGCATGCTGCAATGTTTAGTTCTTCTTGTTGGCAGCCATAAGTCTAAGTTTTTCAAGGAGCTTTATGTCTGAGAGATCTTCAAGGTGGATAACCTGAGATGGTTTATCTTCCTTCGCTGCTGCTGCTGCTTTTGCGTCCGATTCTTCTCCAAGTTGAATTGCTCTGTTGAAAGAAAATTTATAACTTGAAGTGAATGTTTTAAAAATTATATGCTGATTAAAACAATATAATTGTTCTTACTTTATCTAGAATATCTATTTTGATTTATTACAAAACTACATTTCAATAGAAATTAATAATTATGAGATTTATAATTTGAAAAGAAAATGATTTTCTCAATCAGTTATTTGGAGCATAATTAAAAACACTAATACAATTTCGTAATGAGGATATATAAGCGACCCAGTACCTATTTGAAGCAGATTCAACCGCTGCGATTAGCGAACCTCTCAGACCACCCTCCTCTAGCTGCTGCACTCCATAGATGGAGGTTCCTCCGGGTGAGCACACCATGTCCTTGAGCTCCTCTGGATGACCTTCACCTTCTAGCACCATCTTGGCTGCCCCCTACAACACAGAGATTTAGAGTGGTCAGTGCAAACTCTGGCAGTGAGTCAACATTTACAACACAAAGGTGTATGGTCTGAATAATGCCTTACCAAGGCTTAATGAGACTAGTTTCCACAAAGTCCTCTTCACCAACATATCTGGTAACATCTGATACATCTCTTGCAAATAGCATTATATGCTTCATTTTAAGTTCTCATTTGTTATGGGAAAGTACATTATCATCAGGCAAAATTGAATATAAAGCAAAATCAAACAAAGCATCCACTGACCAGGAGCACCTGTGCTGCCAGCCTTGTGGCCTGTGCGCGTGGTACACCCATCCTCACACCTCCGTCCGCGAGAGACTGGATAATCGTAAAGGCATACGCGGGCCCGCTGCCACTTAATCCTGTGATGGCATCGATCTGAGACTCTACAACTTCCTCCACCAGACCTGCACAGCCTACAATATACAGTTCATTTATATCACCAGCCTGTGCACAGATACAGACCACCTCTTTAGAAGACTAATTTTCAGGTTGTCTAGGCTTAGCCTTCCACTCATCAAGTAATTACTAGATGCGCTATCCATTGAGCATCAATCTAATTTGTACGCTAGGTTTAAATCTACAAGATGGTCTTAGAAAAGTTAACTTGCATTCATGCAGCAAATACTTAATTATATTAAGATCCACAAGATTTTAAATACTATGTCTATCTTTAAACGCCTGCAAAGGTTTTAGTAACAAGTAAAAGGCATTAAAACTTTCATCTTACCAAGTAGTTTCTTGACAATGGTACCATCGATGTCTGTGGCATAACCGCCTTTGGCAAAGACTGAAGCGCCGGCCTGCACGACACAAGGCAGGTTGGGCATGACACGTACCACTCGACATTGAGGGGGCAGCTCCTGGGAAATAATTACACATGGTGAAAAGTGCATTTGGTTACATTTCCAAACATATGAATATGTATTACAAACTTTAACTTGAAACAGCCTCTTATTCATATATTTCAATAAAGCATGCATTAATTTAAACTAACAGGTGTATCGCTTATTGTTCAAATAGCACACTTTTAACTTACATCCTCTATATTTGTGGTGCTGAGTCCTGCAGCAATGGACACAAACAGTTGATTGGGTGTGGCCACCTCGGAGATCTCTTTCAACACCTTCGGCATAATGGGTGGCTTCACTGCAAGGAACACAACATCGTTGTCATCCACCAACTCCTGGTTATCCTGGGTTACCTGTGCACCGAGCTTCTGTAAATAGTAAATGCAAATCTTTGTAGTTATGTTTTAAAGGTAATCTGTGTGTAATGATTCTATTTTGTGAACCCAGATGCACATATTAAGTGAAATTATTTCAACAAAATGACTAAGCTGTATGACCAAGAAATGCTATGATAATATTTTCGATTTTAAATTGAAGACCAAAATTTTGAGTTCAGGCTGAGCCATCGACAACACAGGAGGCTAAATTCATAATTGTGCATCTAGTGCTAGTGTTTAAGTGGCACTAGCAAACAGCCTGTTTTGAAGTTTATACATAGATATTTTGTGTTCTTTTGTAATCAGAGATCAGTTAGGAATATATTTTTTAATTTTAGTCTTTGAGAATTGACTTACGATAAATGAGTTTCTGCAGTTTGCATCCAAATCAGAGGTCAGAATCTGTGAAGGCTTTACCATTTCTGAAAACACGCATCACAACATATAAATACGACATATACGGTTTTACCATTATAGTTGTAATTCCTTACAATTAGCTACCAAGAATATTCCTGCTTGAACTTGTGTCATCTCAAATAGATAGGAGGTAGTTTTATAAAAACTTGGGTTTCAACTGATTTATTAAAGTGGTGGCTTAATTGCTACTAGGGGCTATATTCTAAGAAAAGGTCTACACATATACATTATTTAAAGATCCAATTTCACAAGTTGGCCAAGTTTGAACTTCTTGGCAAGTGCTGTGGTGTTGTAAACAAAAATAGATTGGTTCCAAATCGAATGGTGGTATGTCCCATGTAAATTTTATCAAACATTGTGAGCAACAACACTTTTCTGCCCAGAATTTTAAACAAAGATCCTCTTCCACTATAATATCAAATATAATATTTGGCCATATAAGCATAGGAAGGAATGATTTATATACAAAGAGTCATATCACTGACACCAGCTTCAACACTTCTAGTATGCTCCTTGCCCATAGATGAGTAATTAAAGCTAGAGTAATGAGCTAGACGTAATGAACATTTTCCTTATGTTAATCATTGATATAGAACAGTTCTTACATGACTGGTTCTATACTAGTCAGGACTGGTTTTTCCTGACCTGAGCACAGGCCATATATATGTAAATGATGGGTCTCTGTAGTTACTGGTTAGGAGCCAGTTAAAACCAGTCCACTGATTAGAGTGAACATTTAACGTATAAATATATATTTTCATTGTTGGTTGTGACAACATACTACAGGATATTTTAATGCATGTTAAAAGAAGATCTGTTAAAGTTGTAGTTGCTAAAAATTAATTAAGAAGGCAGGCCCCCAGGAAAATATTCCCCTTTTTTCATAGTGTTCTGAAGCTATTTCATACAGAAAAGTAAACTTATTAAAAATGTGTTAGGAGCTCAGTTTCATTCATGGTTTGACTATAAAATTTTACACATAAAAAAAATCCCATAGGCCTCATTCATATGTAGCCTGATGAGCAGAGAAAATGGAATTTGTTTTTCTCTCTATCCAAAATGACTGTTACTAATAGGCCTCTTCTATCAATATTCATTTGGACATTGGTCACCTCGCTGATAGGAATTTCTAGGACAGTAGGGTATTATGTGATAAGGACCTATTCAAATTCCAATTTTGGAAGATATTCTGTTGTGTGGAATTGTCACAAATAATAATTAACTTTCATAATGGATGTAATGAGTAATGGAAGGCACTTTACTAAAGCACCCTCCAGTGCCCACATGTTCTAAAAAACAACTCCAAAATGCTTTCACATGTTTCTCAAATTTTATGTTACACCTGAGTTCCAACTCAAATATTCAATTTCTTGCCATGAGCTTTCATAGTGGTTCTAAAATGTTTCCTACCCTGCAGGGATCTTGGTGGATGCCACAAGCTTACCTTGTGAACCATGGACAATATATATACAATGACAAATCTTCCGTTAGAATTCGAGCTAGTGACATCACGTCAGATATCTTAGGCATCTCCATTCCCCAGTAGTAATCCCAAGTTATTATGGGCGAGTTATTACTATTTAATATTCTTATATTCTAATTACTTACGTGCTCTGATGAAACCTGAGCAAAGTGCCTGAGCCATTTTCCCACCACCAATAAATCCAATACGTAGATTATTCATTTTGATTTTGTCCTATTTTCTCACTGATACACAAAATAACAGATGCACACTATTTATACGTCTATCTTCCACGGTGGACAGTGAGGTTATGACCAGTAGTGGAAACCTAGATAAGCCCCTAGCGTGAGAAAAGATTCCACTGCTTTGTGTGTACCGGCACATTATGTTAATTTATGCCAAAATAACCACGAGGTCTTTAGTCATGTGACCACTCGCTCCGTGCATGCACCAAATAACTGGAAACTTTCCATGAAAATAGCATCAAGCAACATCTTTCTATCTCTATTTCATGACAAAAGACCTATGATAACGGCTGATTGGGGTCATTTCATGTCAGCAATGGATGTTTGGAAATATAAACACGTGTATTTTCGAGGTTAGGCCGAGGTCATACTTTGAATATTCCTATTATGTTCAACAAACTAATAGATTTGATTAGTCATTATTTATTTATATGTAACAAGTGCGTGCTCAGCTGTTTTGTAAACGGGAGTTCAGTTTTTCTGCCCGCGGGTAATGGGCAATAAATGCTTTTACGAGGTTTCCTAATAACTGATATACATATAGGCCCACTTATCACGTGGGAGGGAAATATAATGCCACTCGTACAACTGAAACCCGCGAACCCTTTCCAGCACGGGTCTGCATAATATTCCCGGAGCATAAGTCAACGTATTAAAAAGTGCTGGGACTAAAAAACACACAAATCAATTACCTTTTTCTAGATTAAATACCATAAATGCTGTATTAGCTACTTAAATAAATTAACATAATAATGATATGTCAACAGAATGGTGATCAAGGGTATTTCCAAGTTCCGCAACTGCATGCACGCACGCACACATACGCATGACATAGGCATACACGCGTTACTAGTAGTGTAGCCTACTAGCTTATACCCGTGTAGATGAAAAATCAACAACAGCTAATCATATCTCATATACCATATATTTATGAAGTAAGTACCGTCCATCCATATATACCCACCATTCGCTATTTAACAACAAATATTGCTCGGCTGAATATTGCTTGCATATCTTGGGTCTACAGCAATCGTACTCTCCCAAAAAACAATAACACACACAAAAAAAACAAAAACAAACAACACAAAAACAATACCCCATCACTCAACGAGGCAACAACCACATACTGTACCACGTACTATTCTAACAACCATCTCGGCCTCCAACACCCACCACTCTAGTAACAATGCCAACTACTCATTCTGACACTAGTAGTACACGTACATGTCTTGATATGATAGAATCTGCCCACTCTACCCACATATTCCCACAACTATAATTCAATAATAAATTTTGCATAGCACGGGTCTACAGCATTAGCACTGTCCTGACACCCAACTCCTCGTCCTGACAGTACCCACCATTGTTCTAGCAATGCCCACCCCGCATTCTGATAGCACGTGTACCCAACGCTGTCCTGGCAGTACCTGACGATGGCACGTCCTGGTAGCATCCCCAGCTATATAACCTCAAACATAAAATTATATGCTGATTTTAAATGAGCCTACATAATTTGACATACACAATACACTCATTCATAGCTTAGAGCAATTGAGATACTTACACACTGCATTACAGCATCTCTATTAAAAATCCCCAAGGGCTGTTCTCATGTAGTTTTAATATGGGTATTCAATGTTTTTTAATGAAGGATTGGGACGGTAAGAAACTGTCTTATTATAGACATCATGTCTTTATAGAGAGATGGTCTAATTGAAGGCTCTTTTTTTCTGTTTCCGCTGCCTTATAATCCAAAAACAAAGTCTTATTTTTAGTGAAGAATCAAATTTATTTAAACATGTTTCTACATCTCTAGTGTCCTTCTCAATTTCATTAAAAAAAATATAGAAATTTGTGTATGTGTGATGAAGATGTGTCTCTCAGAGCAAGGAGTAGAGGGCGTCTATTGGTATAATTTGGTATAATTTGGTATAATATGATATTTTGGTATAAAGATGGTGTAAAATATGATTGGCATTCTATATAGAATGCCAATCATATTTTACACCATCTTTATACCAAAATATCATATTATACCAAATTATACCAATAGACGCCCTCTACTCCTTGCTCTGAGAGACACATCTTCATCACACATACACAAATTTCTATATTTTTTTAAATGAAATTGAGAAGGACACTAGAGATGTCGAAACATGTTTAAACAAATTTGATTCTTCACTAAAAATAAGACTTTGTTTTTGGATTATAAGGCAGCAGAAAAAAAAAAAAAAAAAAAAAAAAATGCGACCACATGCTGCATATCATGTCACAAATCTTGTCTACGATATATACTGGGGACATTTACTAATTTGGTGTTTTTCGGTGAAAAGATTTACATGTAAATTTTATTCAGCAAAATCTGGAAGGGGGGGGGGGGGGGGGGGGGGGGGGGTTAGCGGGGTGACTGTCCCTAAATAATACTAAAAGCCTGGTGCATTCGCATCAAACCATTACGTGCGTTTAACCAGAATTGCATAGTTGACCCATCATAAAAGATCCGCTTATAATTATGTCTCCATATTATCGCATGCACGATTTGTGTACAAACTGTAATCTGTCCAGTTAACACAATAATGTTGATTTTACGGTCATCTCACCTACATCACACCCTTGTTGTTTGTGAACATTTTCTACTGCACACACATGCTCAGGCCAAACCTACTGGTTATAACCGCCGTAACCAGTTCTGTGCTGAGCAGCAAGGCCGTGAACGGGTAGGTCTATTTTTAGAACTAGCCCTTCACAACAGTGGCGGGTGATCCTTTGACATATTTGTTATCGTCTAAACAGACATACATGCACCAAGGCATGTGAAATGGCTAATAAAGTATCATGTATATAGAGCACTGTATGCAATATTTGAGCGTACCAATTTTCGTTTATCTATACCTAGTATCATGGACTGGTACTTAATCACATGATCCTAGTATAAACACATGATATACCTATCTGTTTGATATCACCCAGGGCCTTGCTCGCAGTCTGATTGTCATAGTCTGTCCGAATAATAAGTTTCTGTCATTAATAGTACAATATCTCCCCCACCCCCCACACGGGCATAGTTAACACTTTTCTGGTCCTCCCCCTTGGCATCATCGCAGTATATACATCACATGCAGTCTTATATCGGTGTTGTATAAAGTCATCAAAGTATGTAAAAAATTGAAGAGGTATATGATATGTTAACCGTAAAAATTTGACCACCACAGTACAATATAACTGAATCAATTAAACGTGTCTTTCAGATAGTCAACTGCTCCAATATGTCAACCTGCAGAACTTACACGGGTTACACGGGTAAGAACTCTGCATCTTTATGCAAATTATGTCCAATGAATTCGTTATAATTTTTTTTTAGCTACCTTCGACTTGTGATTGTATGATGATGACCTTCGAATGTAGGATGATGTAATTTGAGGGAACGAAAACTGGGACAAGTTGGGCAATTCTATCTATAGCCCGTTGGTACCTTATATAGCCCAGTCTCATGCGGGGTATCAAGGCCACTCAAGAGGAACGACATTGTCTGGGGGGAAAGGCAAAGGCCAGGTACACGTAGGTGCTGATCTAGTTCATGGCCACATTAAGCTGGGTACGTTATGACTGGGAAAAGCCAGGTGTAGACCCTGTGACTGTGCACAGGCTGACTGTCCTGCATCTTGACGGTTTCAACATCATCAAGACACCTAAATACAGATATTTTAAAAAAGAATACAAATACTATTTCTACCCACTGTTTTAATGAAATCCAACAATTTGATTATTGATATTGGCTAACATTGGATTTTTATAAAATATATAACTGCTTTACGTTACGACAACAAATGTTCTCTTCAGAAACCAATAGTCGTTTGATTGAACCATGTTAGCCAATATCACATTTCTCAAGTGTTATTATTTGCGCAAGCCTGATGGTGCCAAGTTACACACTACCCTGATGATCTTAAGCCCCAGATACACACAAAAAAAGGGGGCGGGGGGCAAAAAGGGAGATAAAGAGAGCAGAACGAAAATTATAAAACATCTAACCGTAACAGCAAGTGTAACGGTATACATTGTATAATTAACAAACACAATTTTGTGTACAGAGCTCTGTAGTTTTAGCCTCTTGATACGCCCTAGACAAACTATTGAGAGTTTCCCACAAGGCGTATTTACAATTTTGTCTTATTTACCACTTGATCCATGTAGATCCATGTTTGTAGTGTGATCACTGGGACTACGCACAGGCTGACTGACCTGTATCTTGACGGTTCCATCATGAAGGCAACTCCATTCCCTGCACGACCCCCCTCTCCCTCCCCCTTCCTCCCCCCCGTGACTAAGTAGTGACACTAGTAGCTCACGGTAGAGATCTCATGGATTTATCACTTGCGCCCTGAGTTTTATCTCTCCCATTTTCAAATCATACATACGTACTTGTGAGACCAGTCAAGTGCACATGTACATATTGTACACCCTTTCTTCTTGTTTCTAAACGCATTGCCAAGCTACTGTCAGGCAGCCTTTCTCACATATGCGCATGTCTACAAAGCAAAGTGTCCAGGGAAGTTTTGAAGAAGTCCAAACAATTGCATGTTTGTGTTTTCTCTTGAGGACTGTTGTTTGCTGATCTATGTAGATGAACCTCCCTGGATACGTACGGCCGGATTCTGTCGGTTGGGCATTCTGGATCCACCAGTGGGACTGCCAACATGCCTGCTCCATCCGCCGCCACCCTCAGCCTGCTGCTGGTAGCTACGCTCATCGCCGCACCCTCAGGTACGTCAAACGCAGTTTCAGACACGTTAAACGTGCAGTTTGTAGGGTCTAAGCTATCCCCAGGTCAGTATTGCCGTGTTGCCGTGAGGATTCCAATATTGATCAATGTCATTTAAAAGTGTTGACCACCAACAGCTCAGGTTGCAAGGTCTTTTCTTAATGGACTTTAGATATACTGCGTTAAAAAAAATAAAGGATTGAAATGGGAAAAAAATGTTTCTTGCACATTTTACAATACGAACCCACACATTAATGATGGGTAAATGTGTATTCTGTTAGTTACGCCAATATACACCTCCAACACCTTCCCCTTTCTACCCCAACACTCACTCAAAATATGTGTCATTGCGGAATACTCAAGTAGGTCCTACTTAACACAAATATAGATGTGTCACAATCGCCGTTTTCGCGACATCATAATTCATACTGCCATTACCAGTCCATGTTCATTATCAAGCAGTGGGAGAAACCGATGGATTATTAAGGGACAGTGCAATATTTAGCAGGCAGGGGGACCGGTGCATTTGGTAGGGCGACAGGTACTTTTTTCAAGGTGCGAAGTAGGGGGACCTGATGATTTTTCATTCTCGTTGGGCATGGGACGTCTACTTTTTTCAGCTGCTGAAATCCCACTTTGACATGAGCGAATTGCTACAAATTATTCACGCGAATATTCATGGGAGGGGACGCAGACTTTTTTTTATGAATAAAGGTCATGGGACCTCAGTTTTTTTTCATCACATCAGCATGGGACAAGACCTTTTTTCAGACTAGTTTTTCGATATGCACCGGTCCCCCTGCCTGGTAAATATTGCACCGTCCCTAAATGTGGCAGAAAAAGCAACGCTTCAGGGCTTTGAAGCAGTGTAAAACATCCATTATAATAATATAATAACAATATAACAATATAATAATATAATAATACAATATATCCATCATAATTATTGAGCTTACGGCCGCTAAACATTTAGGCAGTGGACCTTTTGATTGGTTGGATTTTTTTCACCCACTTCCACCAATGTTCTGGGGTTCGAATCACATGAGGCATGAAGATGTCGTGCCACTGAGGTCTATTACACCCCGCAATTGCTGCAGGTGTGTCTGCGGTCCGCTGCTACCAGTGCGTGGGGAGTGAGGACTCGGAGGCTTGCAGGAACTCGCTGGAGATCGAGTGCAGGGAGGAGTTCGTAAGTCGTCTGCTTATGTCTCACTCGCTCATCACGCATATCCAATGTTAATAGTTTTTTGTCATAAGTTTGCTTGAAAATTGAAAGTTGAATGGTGATTTCTGTTCATAAGAATAGCAATATTGTGGCTTGCACGCGAATGTTTTTCCCCCAGACCCAATGGACAATTCGTAAAGCTAATGTTATACATGTATTGCATGCGTTGTTGACAAACACTAGTAGTATTTGATGAATAACTCAACATTCGTACACATTTTACTGCCTGATGAACAAAGCGGGATAGGATTAAATTATAAGCTATACATGATAATACATTTGTGAATCATGATAATGTGAGCGTTTGAGACTGACATGTCCAGGTTGTCGCTCAAGAGGGGATGATCTGAAAGCGAGCACTTTTAGGGCAAAATACCAGTATATGGGTATTGATGAAGAAAAAGCACGCATACATCTAAGAAGACATTTGTTTGTGAAAAGGAGGCAGCCATGAATTTCTATATGGGGTTGCCGATCTGCGTGCCTATAGCTAGTCACAGGAAGAATCTGGTTTTCAGACCACTACGTGGGGGCAACTGATGGAAGTCCATCCGTGGGACCGGTACGGGCAAAGGTTTCCAGACGATACTGA
>CM032666.1:20284256-20291756 GCA_019095985.1 Streblospio benedicti | reverse complement strand
TCTACACAGTGTTTCGCGATATTTATTCAAATATTACTTATATTTGCCATAAAATAATATTTATGATACATCAGCAATGTAAATCATAATACTAATTAATGTATGAAATCTGCTGTGTATCGTTTTTTAATACCACATTTAAATAGTAAATTGTGGAATTCTGATATGAAAAGTTTTAACTCGAGAGAAAAAATATTAGACCCACAAAAAAGCGGAATATCCAAAACTTGACCGAAACTCCCCCCTGCCCCTAAGTGGAACACTGTTCCACTTTTGCGGAGCGTGACAAAATGTAAATCATCCCTAAGTTCTGTCGTTAGAAGTTATGGTCACTTTTATTGTTTTGATATTTTGAGAAATCCTACATCCATTCTGAGCACAGTGACGTAGCACACAAACCTCAAATTAACTTATTGTAACGATATTGTAATTATATTGTTCAGCACAGCAACAATAATCAATTTTTGGTGGTTACCCTTTTACCAACCTTTTATACATTTTATGTCTTTTACTGAACAAATTCACCAATTCTTACATTGATATCACCATGGGTTCTCATTTACAATATGTTTTAAATTGGGTGGAAACGTTTATTATATAGTAGAGCCTCCATTTAAAACCATGCACGTTTTGCCACTCTAATGAGACAATCTCTAGAATAACACCATATTTTGCTGTCCAAAACCTCCCCAAAGAAACCTCTATGAAGAGACCACCTCCACATTGAGACCACTTGATGCCAGTCTCGTGGATGGTCTTGATAGAGAGGTTCTACTGTGGTTGGTTTGTTGACGGTGTCACAGACAATGTCAGAACAACTCTCTAAAGAGACCACTTAATTGTATGTAGTACATGCTGTTATCCCAAATCACCAAAAAAGATATGAACATCCAAAATTAGACCACCTCTCTTTTGAGACCAGTTGAGATGAGCCCACGTGAAGTCTTTGGGGAGAGGTTCTGCTGTACGTCATCGACAGTGACTCGCCATATATAGACTATAAACTGCTGCTATGTTGGGGGTGGCCCCATCAGAGATAGACGTGTGTGTGTTATAAGTCAAGTTATTGAGGTGTTCACCATGGTTTATAAATAGGAACTATTGCACTAGAAACTGACAAACTGTCTTTTGGGATAACTAATGATTGATCATCGCGCAATAAATGTGTAGCAGGTCTTTTTGAATTATGCAAATTTCTATCTGGTGCATTCAGAGAGTTAGAATTTATTAGCGTATTAAAAGCTTTATTGTCGCAATTTGAAGAAAGAGCAAAACAAAGCTATAAAATGCAGAAATTTATGGACTGTGTCCAATCTTTATTGCATATAAAACACAGCTTGATGCATGCATGAAATGTTCTTCAAATGTTGATATGATATGAGGGAAATGGTTAGGGCACATACACGTGGCCGCCCACATGGTGCGTCTTGTATGAGCAGTTGAGCACCGAAATGGTAGGCACAGTAATTAATGCATTTTGTGGTCGATTATATCACAAAAAGCTCGTGTAATTGATTGTATATATATAGCTGTTAAAAAACTTAGCTAGACGAATACATGAATATAATACATGTGTAGTCAACAAGATGTAACAAACAGTATACTGTATAAATAAATGATAATAAAATAACATTTTTAGCGCACGTGTTTATTTTTGGCTAATTAACAATACGAAGTCGGTTAAACAAAGAACTAGTGCATGTCAGTTGTTGAAGATTTACAAATGCCGAAAAAGGAGAGTAAGAAATACACATGTAGTCAGACATTATGTCCCTGTTTTATGTCATCCAATGATGTAATAATACACCGGATACACCTGATACTCAGAAGTAAAAGAAACAAAACACACAAAGACCAACACGTGGATAGCTTAAAAGCAGATTACCGATATTTTCATTCCATCAGTACATGTTATTTTCTGGTCAAGAACAAAGAAAATGTACTTTCCCACTTTTTGAAGAAACAACAAACAGAAGTAATCACGGTAGTCCTTGTAGTCATCCATCAGTTGTCTTGTTCTATCCCTTGTCTACGTGTTTTTATTGGCACCTTTTCACCCTATTTCGCAGCTCCAGTAGCTCCCGGTATTCCCGCATTCTAAGCCGATAGTTCTGCTTCAAGTCATCCGCTAGAACGAAGGACAAGATGTATCAACATTGACAACAATCATGAAGTTGGAAAAGTTAAAACCTTTTCCACTAAAAACAATCCATCTAAAAAGGGAAGTTATAGCTAAACGCATGATCTAATTTATCTTATAAATAGATCTCTATAATTGATCCACGGAAATAGTAAACTTAATCCCCACAGCAAAACAGCATGAGCATAGATTCACAGCGAATAGATTCACAGCGAGGCTTCAAACAAGTTTACTATTCCCCACCCCAAATTGTCCCCCTTCCACCCCTCCCTCACATACGCATGGGCATCATAAATAGGGACGTATCAACTATATTGCACAAACTCAATTTTAAACATGCAAAAAGCAAACAATATTTAGGAAAAAGATCTTTCATCGCTAAAGAGGGTTTAGGAACATTTTCAATTACAAACCACAACAATAATTCTCAAGCACGTTTTTTGAGAACAAAAATCCACGTTATTAGTTCAAATTTTCTTTCTTAATATACGCTGTAGCAAATCCAAAGTAGTTATCCTTTTGATTACGGTTATTTGAGAATTATTGTGGATTGTAATTGAAAATGGTTGCTAATAGATGAAAGAGTTTTAAAAAAGTGTGCACGTGTGGGTACGTGGGTGCCTGCGTGTGTGTGAGTGCGTGTGCGCTTGCGCCTCCGTGCACGCGTGTGCTGTGTGTTCATAGCACCAATTTCAGTGGTAAGAAAGACATGGAAACACAGTATAAAGGGTGCCTGTTTTCGGTGGTGTACATACTCGAGCAGCCTTCCTCGTCCGCGCCGTTGAGACACTCCTCGTAGCCGTTGCACTTCATGAGCGCGGGCGTGCACTGGGTGGAGTCTCCGCACACGAACACGCTCCTGGGGCCGCCACCGCACGCTGCAAACAAACGCGTGTCTCATTTATTGGACTTTCCTTTCAAATGCACTGGATATTTTATGGGTACAAAGTGTGCTGACTGATTGTAATGTCGATATGTGAAATATATGATTTAGAAATGGTCCATCTGCTAACTGAAAAAACACACACACTAAACAAACCAAACCAAAAGCAAAACAAAACAACAAAACAACAAAACTTACATTGGCTTAGGAATTACGACACCTATCACCTGCAGCTACAGGCTAAATAAAGGGGTGAGAGGGAGGCAACAGAAGACCCAAGTGATGTTGCTATACATGCAAAAATGCACTCATTCATGATGCACTATACAAAAACAACAACAACAACAAAACGACAAAAACAACAAGAAACAAAACAAAACAAACAAACACACACATCAAGGGTGTTATATTTTTGGGATGTGTGGCCTCAGCCATCCCTACCGCACCTACCAAGCGTGTGCCCACACTGACCTGGGTCCCCGAGACAGCCCAGCTCGTCCGCTCCGTCGTCACACGCCTGCTCGAAGTCGCAGCGCTCGCTCAGGCGGTAGCTGCGCCGCCCGCCGTCACACGGCGCTGGAAGCAAAGACAGCACGGTGAGTGGTGGTTGGTGCGTGTAAGGTGTGTAGTGGGATGTGCTATGCTTGGTGCTAAAGTTATGGTACTAAGTACTAGGTTTCATAAGTGCTATGGCGTAAGTCTTATTACTTTCACATCTGTCACAACAATCATGTTATTGCGTAACCAGCCAGCCAGCCAGTCAGCTAGCCAGCCAGTCAGCCAGCCAGCCAGCCAGTCAGTCCCATGCTTACTGGGCTCGTCCCGTGCGGCCAGGAGCAGATCCAGCAGTCTCTTCACGGCGCGGCTCTCCTTGACGTCCGCGTCCGCAGCCCCGCTCACCATCACGACCGCCGAGGCCAGCAGCACCGCCAGACACCACGTGGTCACAGACATGGTCTGCAAGCAGTAGGCGACCCGGCAGTGTTAGTCCAACAGGACTGAGATAGTAAAATAGCTGCCATACACAGGGACGAGACTGTCACGACTGGCGCTGTTCAACGCTTTTGCGATTCTCAGAGCATGGTGCCTTGTGGACGCAATAATGTATGGCACACTATACGGAGCAAGGATCTGGTTGGATGATGTCTACCACACAGTGGTGTTCGTGGTGTTTGTCGTGGTTTCACTCTTCTTTTGTACATATTAACTACTAAAACTCACCTGGAAAACATTAAGTCTGTTGAAACGTTATCGTCAGTTTGCGGTTAGGACAACTCCAACTGGTTCAACATTAGCGCGTGCATTGACTGATATATTCGAATATACTAAATGCAATATGGCTACTAAAATTAAGACACAAGTATAAGTATGTAGAATGCCATCTTTTTATTTTGCTTAAAAACAACAAAAAACAAAAACTACATTAACAATGTTCAATTATAATTATATGAATAGTTATTCTAGAGAAATTAAACGACTCCCAAGTAGATCAGGAATACCTATAGCTCAGTGCACATTTTTATGGGAAAGTATATTACATAATATGTTTGAATGAAATATTAATGTGCTCTCTACAACAAACGATTTTTATTCGCCTACACCACGAACGTACCTACCAGAGTAATGTAATATGCCAGTGTTGTTCGTCCAGAGACAAAGACAGCAATGCCCGATGTGATCCTTGCGTGGGGTTTGACACTTCCGCTAAACCGACACTTTGGGACGTATGGTTCCTAATACAAATAATACTAGGGCCAAATGTGCCCCATCATTATTCTTTGCCACCCCACCGGTAAATATTCAGTCGATAGTAGGGATGGAGGACACATATTTGTCCGGATGAAGGTAAAATGCATCAATATGTGATGGATGGGTGTCACATGGCAGTGGCAGATCCAGAAATTGGAGGAACGGGGGGCCCAGAACCGTTCAATGCGCCGGCCCAGGAATGCGCAAGCTTGCGTCACCCCTTATCAAAACCATCTATCTTAGGGAGGAACCGGGGGCCCGGGCTCCCCCCCTGGATCTGCCATTGCATGGGTGTAAGAATAAAAGAAAAGTCTACACCCTTGCATGACAATTAATATTCTGTGGTAGATCCGGAATTTCTCGGAACCGCGGGTGGAAACATCAAACCACGTCCATAACAGGAGTACCATAGACCTAGGGGTTCTAAGACCTGGTCGAAATCATAGGCAGATCCAGGGGATGGGTGGGCGCAGGGGGCGCGCCCCTCCCCCTTTCCCACCAAAATACTTCATTTTCATAGGGTGTTTCATGAAATCCCTTGAGTGCGGCCCCTTTTCCTTACGTGCGCCCCCCCCCCCTTTTACAAAAACTTGAATCTGCCTAATGATGGAACTGAGGAAAAATGTAACAAGGGTGGCGTAGGGTAGGGTGGGGCGGATGCTCCGCTTTTAAGTTGTATTTTTATCAGTGAGAGGCATCATTTGTTGTGGATACGTAAAATAAGAATCAATGTCAGATTCAGGATTTGCCAGAAGGATGATGGTGTGGTTCTTTAGTTGAATGATTCACAAAGACATAACCATTGAAAATGTATTGAAGAAATCAGAGCAATTTTATTCAAACTTTGATAAACTTTTATTTGAAACACTACCTATGTTGAGGATGCACAATGAGAATACAATAACAATTAAAGTTTTAAATTTAGATGTGCGTGAGCAATAAATTTCTTCATCTGCAGTCGGCGCACGTAGGCTAATATGCTAATGCAAGTGTTTGATTATTATATGTTCTTGAGAAAAAAATCATAGGTCAATGTAACAGTTACGGTTCGACTTCTTTTGAAAACAATTGTTGGCATTTCGATGTCTTCAAGCAAGACTAATAGTTCACCAAGTGTGTTGTCGGTAAGCATGGAGGTAGAGGGTTGCTGTTTATAATTATAAACAGAAACCGGTCGGGTCAGGCCACATTCCTTAATCAGAGGACACTGTGTGAGTGCATTCGACGCAGGGGGTACGGATGGTTATCGCAAAACACTGTATACTCTCTAGGAGATGATTGAGTCTCATCCACTAGTTAAAAGGTTCACCTACAACATCGAAGAACTTGGGTTCTGTATGTATCTGCTACATCACACTGAAGTAAGCAATTGAATATATAGTTGGTGAACATATTTTCACGTGTCTATCTTAATTGAAATATGTGCATGGCAGCCCAGCACTTAGGAGCTGTCAGTCCAGGCGCCATAGTCGTCCTTTCATTATCTATCATTTCATCTGCAGACAAAACTTATTTTGATGGGCAACTGTAAGACAGAGTGAATAAGCTGATTCTCATTATAATGATAATGAACTTCATAAACGTCATAAACAACTGTTAATGTCCATAACAATCTGTGGATAAGGCATGTTTAACTGTGTAATTGCACATTTCACTTTGTTCAACGAAGTAAGAGACGTTGTTTATTACCCAAAGAATTGTTCACTGCATCTGTGGTTAGGTTCCGCCACTAACGTTAGTGAAGTTCTTCTCTACATCTGTGTGATGGATATGTACATGTTTTATGGTTTAATAATTTTGAGTATTTCTGATCGTTTCCTGAAGGCACATATAGTTCAGAATGGATCAACCACAGCGAATCACTACAAGACCATTAAGGCCTGGTAACAGTGCCCCCAAATCACATAAACTCATGAATCACACATAACATTTGGCTGTGTGCGCTTGTATGTTTAGAATTTACTCACTTTCCATGACTTAAAATCACTTATGAACCACTGACAAAACACTAACAAACCACTGACAAAACACTAACAAACTGCTCATATCAAAAGTGACTAATTTTTGTTTGGTTATATTAACATAACATACATAACATAACATAACATAATTTATTTCTTGAATATTAAAATTCCATACATTATTATTAAAAAGATGTGAAATATAAGAATAAAATATATAAATATATAAAGTGGATAAATGTATGTAAAATCTGTTACCAAGTAAAGATGTGAGTCTGCCATGCGACAGAATGACTAGAGTCAAATATAAAATGAACACTGGATACAATGTTCTGTACCAAGACAAGAGATTATCACATTTAAAAATACGATCACGAAAAATTAACAAGTGATTTTCTGTACAAAGTTTTAAAAGGATTAATACCATTTTCAACATAAAAAGCAGATATGCTAGTACCACGTTGCAAACTAAATAATTTCTACAAACATTATTATAAGAAACACATGCTTTTTTGAAGAAAGATATATCGTAGTTGGTCCACAGTTGAATACAATAAGCAGTGCTTAAGAATGAACGAAAAAGACATATTTTGACATCATCTTGGCATTTTCTAAATTTGTTAATTATCATATTACCTCTAGTCTACAATGCTTTTATGTGACGCATAATATCATGAAAAAGCCTCCCCAGTGAGGGCAAACCAGTGTTTTATACCTGAAAATATTAATATTTCAGCAGCTAACAGCACCAGGCTAAACTAATGTTG
>CM032666.1:20272623-20284156 GCA_019095985.1 Streblospio benedicti | reverse complement strand
AAAATATGTTATAAATGCAATATTGGTGATTTATCAGTTACAACCGTGTCCTAAAATTGTACTTTAAATTGCTTGTTCGTTTTGTGAGGTCCATATCGTTCTGCTTATTTAGTTTTGCTATTTAAATTAAATTCACAATGCACTATTTGAGAGGAGTAATTTCTTTTTGTGTCTGCACTCAGAGGCAAGTTCATTTTTGCTGTTCAAAGATGCTAACTGCGGCTTACATATTATTATAAATTTTTCCCTCAGACACAGGTTGCATTTGTTTGTTTCCGTCCTGTATGGTTGTGCCTTTTCTATTATTCTCCATGTTATTTTGTGTTGTATACTATTGTCTTTTAGTGACCATATGTGTGAGCTGAGCGTTGTGGCATTTCTGTTCCTTGTATTCTTAACAGCAAAAATGAACTTGCCTCTGAGTGCAGACACAAAAAGGTTGATGGCTACCAGGTGGAACTCACACTGGTGCTGGTGGTGATGGCTTTCAGAACACGGCACAAGCCGAATTGTGTCCTCCCAAGAGTAACATACCCATAGACAGGAGAGCACAAGGCCATATTCACCTTAATATGATGTGAGATCAATAATAGTGTTGCTGGTTCCTACTTGTTGTTGCTTCAACCACTTATACTGTTCTGTGGGCTGTTCCCGCTTCATGGACTTGTTTATGCATACAGGATATACACATCTTCGTAATGGACATAAATGACATAACAAATGTAGGAGAATCCGAGCGTGAGATGTACCTAGCTTAAGCCCGGGTCAATTAAGCGTTTAATTGACCTAATTTTATTGGGGTCGATTCTACAATCCACCCATCCGTGCTGACCTACTCTAGCTTTGCTCACACTAGAAAGGACATTTTTTACGTTTATTTTTCTCATGTAAAGCTACTTATTATGCAATGATATCATATGCTGTTGTAAAGGTTGGATTGTATTCAGTACAATGGTATGTGATAACTAATTTCTTATTTTAGTGGTCCTGATACAATGTGAATAAAGTTTCAGTTCTATACATTGAGGTTTACGTCAAAATTCACTTTGAATTTGAGTGGTTGAAAGGGATCCATTGATGAGTCTGTAAAATCTTCAGATTGGTACACATAAATACATATTAGGCACCGTTGCAGAGGTTGTGGTAGCGGAAGATGTACATGTAGGCGACATGGATTGGAATGTAGTTCTGCCTGTGGAGAGTGTAGAGGCGCAGCTGCACCAATGGCCAGCATGTAGAGATGACACTTGATGGTGATGATGATTATGATGATGTTGACAATGAAGAAGACTAATATAATAAAGCAATGTACATGTACATATATTTTCATTTTGATGAAATTGACACTAAAATGATAAAAAAAATATGATCAATATAAACTCCTCATTCCATAGTCTGTCATTTTTGGTTCAAAACTGAATTTCGTTATGTTATCATAAATCACTTGTAAAATCCAAAGTTTTTTTCAATCCATCCCAAAATTTGTTGTGCACATGTCCAAATAATTAGGCAACGATATGAAATAATAAAAATCTCAATTTCATGAAGAGTAGCTTTTCAAAAAAAACTTCGTAAGTTTATTTTATTAAAATTCCGAAAAAAAATCACATTTATGCAAATTAGATGAATACTAATTAAAAAATTTACATATTTGTTATGTGTGTCTGATAGATGAGTACAAGAGCTTTCAAATGAGGTATCATACATATATGTTGCTAAGATAGTTTAAATTATATGAAATGTTTTATATTCTTACTTTTTCGCAGTATTTTCCATGACGTTGCCATGGAAACCAGCAAATTACTAATACCTACAGAGGGTTGATTTTTGGAGACTTTTAGTATGTTACAGAAGACAGGTTTTGAAAAACATATCAATCATTACACATTATGTTGCAATTACTTTGACGTCAAGGGTTTTTTCACCCTAAAAGCCCTATAGTAATCTTTTGCAGTGCTTGAGCTATGTATTATTTTTGTGATTTAGCTACGGTGACATCAATCAAGCATAAAGGAGCTATTGATATTTCAACATTCATGAGACAGTCTATATTATTTATGAAATTTGAACTATGTAAGTATGTATAATATGTCAAAAATAAGATAGATTTGATTGTGAACAATCTTTTATTTATCGTAATTATATGGTTCATACTTTTTTTACAAAAATGCAAAATAATGAATTACTGGTGATCATTGAAGAATAGATTGGCTACATATTGTTTCTGACACACCCATTAAAATCCCTCAGAACCACATTCAAAATTCATGCAATCATAAAGTTGATTAACTATGAAAATAATTTGGACTGTCTGCACATGCACATTATCTTTTTAAAAAACATTTACACTGATAAAAAAGAATATCCACATAATTAGAAGTTGCATAAACACTGTCCATAGATATGAATGCATTAATTGGTTAGATCTTTCAGTCATTCCGTGAGAACAATTCCAATTATTCTATAATAAAGTCATTAATAATACTCTCTGATTGGAGAAAAATAGCTTCAAATTAAAATGGTATCTCACACTATTTGCTTACAAGTACAGTAATGATAATGAACTTTGCACTTGACAATATCAGGTTGAATTATTAATCCCTTAGCGTATGCTTATCATATTCACTATTTTAAAAGTGTGTAAATTCTCCGGGCAGATATCACAGAGCGGCCTAGACAACAGGGTAGGAGGGAGAAGCAGCAATGCCTTAATTGTTCTTCCAGTTGCGCCTCATCTTTATGTACCCATTCTGAAAAACATTTACTGCCAGTGTTAGTTAACAATCATATTTATCTGACATACTCACAAAATGCATAACATGTGTACTATGAATCAGTCTTTGAACCACCAATGCTACTTACATTAGTACCAAAGCAATATGATATGTAATAACACACCTAATTTGGTGTATATTAGGTCAAGTTCATGATTATTGGTCTTTTTCAAGTGTAGAAAATACAATGTGCATACCATTCCCCAGCTTGATCCCCAGCTGTTTTTGACAAGCCAGTAGTCCGTTCCATTATCATAGCCACCATGTTGTGTGCCGTACCCCACAAGCAAGACAGCATGATCCAAGTTTTCGGAAGAACAGCTTATATCATAATATACACCTGCTCAAAGTAGATATGAGAATGTGAAAGACAGATACAAGCGTGGTGGGGAAAATCCCCGTAATTGATTTTTTTCTCAAATAATCAAAAACAAATCAACATTTTCAGAAAAAGACTTATTGTAGACGGAAAACTCAATACAATGGTATTTTTATAACCTATTTATATTTATGATATGGTGGTGTCACCCTGATCTTTTCTGCATGGGAGCTTTAAACTTTTAATTTTCATCAGGTTTTTTCTTGCTCACTTTCAATGACGATGTTTAACCTTATGAATGCTATCTATATAAAGATTTGATTACCGTCTTTATAGTTTTGGAATGATGCATGGCCTGCATCGATTGCAACAGAAATAGGTCCAATCGACGCCACAGCCTCCTTCAGCTTTTCTTCATCCCCTTGTGGGAGATAAATTTCTCCAGCAACAGTAGCTCCTATACCTGCTGCCTTGAAGTGACAATATGGGTTGTCTCTTGCTTCATATGGGTAAGAAGCCTCTGTGTCAATGCCATGGTTGGCCTAAAACACAATGATGCTACACAGATTCAACAGATGTATATTTACATGGATATTAATACATTGGAACCTGTCTTGTGTGAACGCGTTCAGAAGAAGTTAAAAGAACAAAATATTGGTTTTCTGAATGTAAACAAATCAGCAATATGATTTAAGTTTGGTGATAATATCTATGAAAGTGACATACCTGGATATAATCAAAAGCATTCGCCGCAAATCCCCCATTACAACCCTCGTTTCCATAATCCCAGGCGCAGTCAACAAGATTCTGTTCAGACAATGACACCAGCTTTCCAGTCTTGCGCATATGCTGTCCTTCCAGGCTACCAGTCTATTGAATACATAAAATGACTAGAATAGTTTTGACCTTGCACATAAGCTAACAAACCCGGGGTAACAAACTTGTCTTTGCCACGACTAATTGCCGTTGTCAACAAGAGAGGTTTATATTATGTGGCAAGTCGGTCAGCTCATATAATTATTACTCGAAGATAAAATCCAAACACTAGCTGGATTCTTGTAAACAAAATATTCACCATCAATGATGTATATAATCTAATGCGTGTTTGCATTTTATGAAAATAAAGTCACTTACAGCAGAGAAGGCCCAGCAAGATCCACACTGTCCTTGGTTCTTCACAGGAGTGACATACCCATGCTTCCTCCAATCAACCTGTCATGGTATAATAATGATATAAAATCATAGAATGCTTTACAGTAATTTGGTCATATTATTGTATTTCAATTAATCTAGAGCAACTCTTTTTACTTTCTTTTTCCTTTTATCATTTTTATTTTTTATTCAAATATTTATTTTACTTATTTTTTGCAAAAATTTAAAGAAAATAATGATCACCTCATCTGGTAGAGACACGGGCATGGCTGGAGACATGTATTCTACTCTATTCAACTTCGGCCGTTTGGACTGCTTGAATCCATTGTGAGTTCGAACAAATTCATCTAGAGTCTGAGAAGAATACATAGGTAGTACATACTAGTATTATCTATTATATAAATACTTGGAGATGATTGCTAAGAGTTTGAAGCACTACAAGTATACAAGTAAGTACACGTGTTATGTTTTGGCTATGCAATAATATCTCATATAAAAAAAATTACATACAATTTAACGTACAAAAACACATGGAAATGCAGTAGAATAGCTGTTGAGTACCTACCATATCGCTGAACTCATTAACTCCCATGGTAAAGGTTTTTAACCCGTTTGCGGCAAGCGCGTTGTGTTCTTCTATAGTCCTAAGGTTCGCCTTAAAAATCGTTTTACGCGCCATCTCCTCATTGTCGCTACCATATGTACGAGCTGAACAGACGACAAATGTTAATGAATGTAATCACAATTTCTGTAATTGAATTTCATATGATAACTAACATTTCCCGACGAATTAAAGCGAATTAAAGCAAAGCTGTCAGTCCTGCAACTGCACACGATATAAT
This sequence comes from Streblospio benedicti, assembly GCA_019095985.1. Lineage (NCBI taxonomy): Eukaryota > Metazoa > Annelida > Polychaeta > Spionida > Spionidae > Streblospio > Streblospio benedicti. The sequence continues at coordinate 20,279,069 of CM032666.1, read as the reverse complement.
AAGTATAGATATTTAGTCCCCGGGAGGGGGCACATACGTACATCCACAAAACCGGGTGAGTTGTTAAACATGACTTATGTTATCGGGTAAGTTCTTGGCGCGTATCACGGCGCGCCCGAAGGGCGTGCCGTGATACGCCCCAAGAACGAATCCCGATAAAATAGGTCACGTTACACAACGAACCCGGTTTTGTATTTATCAGTCTTTTCTAGACAACCACAACTCTGTTTTAAAATAACTTAGCTTCAAAGAAATAATAAATGCCCTTATGTTTACAAATGATCTCTTTTTTCTATTTATTTAGAGAGTGTACCAAATCAGACATTGAATTAATTAAGTAGTTACGGGTAGGCTCCGTTTATAACAAGGTCCGTCTTATGGACCTGAGTTTATATCAACAAAGTGCTGTTATGCGTATATTGCTATTGAGTATACATTTATCAAAACATAATGTACATTGGTTTATGATTGTACATGACACATTGAGAAAGAGTGCAATCCATGAGAGTGTTATTGAAACTGGGTATAGTTTTCGGCTTGGGAAGATTTGTGACAAGTTTTGAAGATCCTATAGACGCACGTCCCTACTCCCTACCCATGTCCAAGGTATGTGCCCCCTGGGTGTTAAGTCGATAGTTTGCTCTTTATATAATTTTTAGAATATCAAACTGAGCGGCAGACATTGCCAAATGTTTTGAGCACAAGCGTAATGATTATTTATCAATATGTAATCTAATATTTGATATATGTCTGTTTCCCAGTGCTTGCAGATACATTTTCAAACTTCTCTCACTCTCACACACACACACATCTTTTTAGCAAGCGTATTTCTACCAACAATAGATCTTGGGTCGTGAGTTCGAGTCCCGTCAGGCCCACTTGATATAAATGGAAGCTTCGGGTTGTAATACCTGTCTTAAGCTATCTCTATCGTTGGTAGAAATATGCTTACTAAAAAGATATGTGTGAGAGAGAAGTTTAAAAATATAAGATTTGATGATGGTACTAAACAGAATAGCACTGACCATATGTCTCTTTATAGTCAGCCCACTCTTTGTCGAAGCCGCCATCTTGGTTCTGGGGAGAGAACCTCAGCACGTCATCTTTGCCGAAGAGTCCCGGATGAGCGGCGCACACCGCGACCAAGAGTGCCAACAACACACACTGACGCATCCTGGAAAGAAAGATAGACCATAGCCAGTGGTTTATGTTATAATTTATGCAATAAATATGTGTCCGTTTCACACCTATCTCAAGTAAAACTTCACATGATGAGAGGTAAACTATCAATCATATTTCGTTAGTTTTCGTTAGTTATATCATTATTGGCCTGAATATGTCATTGCAATGATCTGGTGAAACTTATGTACATAACAGTTTTGATGTCAATGGTGTAGATCTAGATATCCAGTTCCGTTTTACGTTCCTTAACTATAAAACGCATGCACTCATCACACAATGTGGATGATACCATACCAACAATCAAATAAATAGTAAGTTTACCACCTGCCCTCACAAACCAAGATGGACGCCTCACTTCAGAAATATTTATTGAAATTCCTGCCAATATACACATGTATAACAACAAATTTTGTGTTGTAATGCTGTAATACTTAGTATTTTCAATAATTCAGTTGAAAACATTTGTCAATCATCTCTGACTGGCTTAATAAAGGCAATTTTTTGTGGAAGATTTGTGGGCAGGTGGTAAGTAAACTGTTGATTTTTGAAATTCCATTGTGGGCAGGTGGTAAGCATAAAGGGGGCAGGTGGTATCTGGCCAGAATCAGTCATGTAACCTCTATTACAGCAAGCTTGACACAATTGTATGAATATCTCACACTTAGTGTCCTCAGAAATTATTGTAGCTAGTTTACATTATGTATAAAACTATAAACATATATTATCAGCATTATACACCATTTTAATTTTACTAATTACTTTGCGGATATTCCACTTAATTTGCTTGTCAAATATATTTTATGTTTTTATATATTTTATATTTTATACAATGAGCTTCCTGTCACTTTTGCATTTTTGCGAAGGTCATCCCATGCTGGACTCCTCTGCTTAATGTGTTCTGGATTTTCACTTGTCACACTTTCATGACTTTGATCTATAAGGCAAATGAAGTTTTGTTGTTTACCCAGATCGATTGTTCCAGAGCCCAACCTATAATCATCACAAGTCCCATTTAAAATAGAAATAAAAAATCCCAGTTCATCATTGTGTTGTAGCAATCTTTCTACACATTTTTCACTTTTAATTATTTGTGTCTGCACGTAGCTGATGGCATTGGCTAATGTGCTTTCTTTCCACAAGCCCTCAACCTTTTTGAGTAAATTTTGCACTGCAAGCTTCCTCTTTACAATGTACTCCTGCAATGTTCTAATTCTATTGCTAAGAATGAACAAACATTTTTTCAATTGCTCTATTAGAGTATTCTTTCCAGATTCAATGGAATTGATATTTGGATCTTCACAGTTTTTTTAGGTAGGTGTTCACATCATCTAAATGTTTTAAATCATTATTCAATGTTTCTAGTCTCTCTTTTAATGTAGGTGGTGCTTCGTGTCCACCTAGATCTTCCTCTCCATATTTTTTCCCAAATCCATAAGCCAGTTTCTTTCCGTCTATTGATAACTTGCAATCTTTACCTTTGTGGACTGTACTAAAGATTGTTAATGACTTTGACATTATTCCAGGTGTTGAGACATCTGTCCTGTACTTGGAACTTTCTTGGTTTAGTACTGGATCAGATGGAACGGCAAAGTTGAAATGCTTTCCTACTTCCTCAGATGTATCACCTGTAATCAATGTATAACCTTATCATAAACATGAACAATAAATAATATAATTACATGGTACACAATAGGCATTATACATGTATTACAAAGAAAAAATTATTATGACACATTTAGTAAATGAATATATTTCTCTATTATGAATTTATTACAAATATTACTATTTTTTAACAAGAAACATTCATAAAATTGTCCTTAATTAATATTCATGCTTCAGAACTGTTTACTACTGTTTTAAACAACCATTCATTAATGAAGATAATTATTTTACCTGATGGAGTTGAATTGAAACCTCTAAAGAAGCGTATCGCTTTTCCTTGAAACAACTTTTGTACAATCAGCCAAAAGTCGATGGTTGTTTTTGAATATCGAACACTGGCAGAATGTTCAGTTCCTAATTTCTGTCCAATGTCTAACAATAAATGAAGACATATATTTTCCATACTTAGTCTTTCTTCAACAATTGCTTCTAATATTGATATGAAATCCTCTTGTCGATCTATTTCTTTGAACTTTTCTATCACAGTAGGTAATAATCTTTGCCATTTCAAGTCAAACTCATTCTGTGTCATACTTCCTACATCCCTTTCACTTGAAGCATCAAACTTTGTTTCTTGCTTATTGTCATTTCTATCATTTGCTATATTTTCACTCGGAACTCTCAAATTACCATATGGCCGTTGAAATGTTATTGTTTTCTTCTCAAGGCTAATAATTGCTTTCGAACCACTTTCTATTTGAATCTTTATGTCTGAAAATTTCTCACGAAAATGCAGTGACTTGTAATTAAAAACTCCTGTTTGATCGTTTAACAGGAGTTGACGTAGTGAGAAATGTTGGTCAATGTGGTGCTTGATTCCATGTTGCAGTAGTTCTTCAACAGATGCTGAAGCCTTAGTACAATGGTAGCAAGTAAAAGGCAGCATGTTTAATGCCTGAAAGAACAAAGATAGTTGTGTTAAGCAATATTGATAGATTTAGCCTAATTGTATATGAGTGTTTGAGCTACAATATCTTTAATCTAAACATAATTAATTGAATCTGAGCAATACATGGCATTGTGTAGTCAATAGTTAAATATTACATGTATTAGAAAGCATGCAATGACAATGCATGTGCAGTGACAATCACATGTGCTATCACAACACTTAAACTGATTTTGCTTTTGTTTTAATGACTGTTGTCTCCCCACCGTCAGGCATAACAAAGTGGGTTTTTTTTGTTTTGTTTTTATTTATTCTTTATTCACAGTCTATCTACGCAATGTTCTAAGTTCTAATTTGATTGATTGATTGTTCTACTTGGATTATTCTTATCAGATTGTTCTTATCAGATTTTTTTTATCAGATTGGTGATCTAAAACTAAAATAAACAATAATAATTGATTTCACAAATATGAAACAGAAACACTTACAAATACTGTGGCATCCTTAGTGGAAAGACAACAATTATTCCTTTACTTGTGATTGTATTGATTCTATCCCTCTATCCTGATTCTACTCTATATCATATGTACATTTGAATTTCTATTTCCAACTGACCACTGGTCACATGACTACTACCTTTGTGTTTTAAAAATGAGGTCACATAATACATACTAAAATACACAACCAGGCTTTGTCTGGTCCTACATAAATATTCTACATATGACAATCTAACAATGACAGCCATCAAAATACTCACACATGAACCTTTATATATAATATAGAATAAAAGAAGCATTTACCTTTTATACTTGTGTCCAAGCAGTTCCTTGTAGTTGACTATGTTCAGGGTGGTAGTAGCCCTACACATAGTACAACTGACCACTGGCCACTGAAACTGACCTACATAGCAGCATTCACAGAGTCACAATATTGTACTTACCACCTGCCCATGTGACTTACCACCTGCCCCGAAGCTAAGTACCACCTGCCCAAATGGATGGTATGTATTTATCATTATTTTAACCTACCGCAAGATAAATTGAACAAACTAACTTTATTGGAGCATTCTATACACTTTGTTTTATGTATGGGCAGTAAAATATTTTTCTTATAGTATATTTATAAGGGTAAATATTGAAGAAAACATTTTGAACTGTATCGGCCATTTTGTTTGTGAGGGCAGGTGGTAAACTTACCACATCGGCTCCAAAAAATGTATCCACTTCTTGGTAATAGATGATACTGCTATAAATCAATGAAAAGCGCCCCAGGTGAGGGCAAACCAGTGTTTTATACCTGGAAAAGCACTGGAATGCCACTGTCTATATATTGTCAAAAAATCAATATTCATATTTCAGCAGCTAACAGCACCAGGCTAGACTAATGTTGCTGCCTTATGATATTGATTTTTCCATATGCTGGCTAAAGCATATTGAATACTAGTAAAATGGACCTATTAATGGGCCCAAATGGGCCCAAATATGGATCCTTTTGGGCGCTTTTATGACATTTTTAATAATATTCAATGCACTTAGCCTTCAAGAAAAAAATCAATATTCCAAGCAACAGCAAAATTGATTATTGGATTTGAAACAGATATTGATTATCATCTTGTTATTCAGGACTATTGTACGGCAACACAAATATCTTTTTGCTGGATATATTGATTCTGATTCATTCTGATGTTTTCTCCTCAAATTCATAAATTTCTTGATTGTAAAGTATACATTATTTCAGTATATATCTTAATTGCCCATAAGTCAACGTCGTTCTAGCGACGCAGTGTTCTTTGAACACTTTTGATCTAGTTTTTACTTTTTTTTGTATGGTAGAACAGGTAGGATATTACTATATGATATTCAGGCCATATCAGTCACTTTTGCAAATACTAAGTCTTTTTATATATACAGTACTTTCTTCATTGCAACAGCTATCACAATTTACAAATATATAACTCAATATTTCGGCAACACATCTGTTTGCCATTCTCAAGAGTGTATAATATGAATTAACACAGCTAATGAATTTGTTTAACAATAAGTCTTTTTAGTAAGGCGAACTTCAGTCAATCAAATCTTAATCCAGCCAATCTTAAACAACTTGCTGGTTACGTCATCCCAGAATGAAGCTATGGAATATTGGTGAAACATTGGTGAATCGTAATTGCATAGGACTGTGTCAGCTTATTTCAATGATGTGAAGTGATAAATTAGATATGTATACTAACCAGGGATGGGGTCAATTCCATCGGAATTGCGGAATTCAATTCAAATTCAAATTCCGGAATTGGAATGGAGCATCTGAAAGAAATTCGGAATTGGAATTGGAATTGAACTTGGAATTGAGTCAATTCCAGTCAATTCCAATTCAATTCCATGCCAATTCCATTTAAATTATTACTATTTCAACTTGATTTTTCGTGTAGCCAACTCCTCACATCAAAGCAATACACAGCCTTTGATGTTGATATTATGTGATAGGTGTGATGCATTTATGTATTAAATGTCAAATTGAGTAGTCATCCTTTAAGATAAGCATATTTAAAATAAATTAGAACATTAATAATAACATAAACCAATTGGAACAAATATATTTTTAAAAAAAAATCCTTTATGCTCACTCATAGTCTATAAATATATAAGATCCTTTAAATGGAATTTTCAATGATTTCATAGAATTTTTAACACAGTTATCATTTATAGTACACAGACTACAC
>CM032666.1:20260527-20272523 GCA_019095985.1 Streblospio benedicti | reverse complement strand
CAGAAGTCGGACATAGGTTGACAAGTTTACGGACAATGTAGCAACAAAAGGACCCCGTATCAGTTCTAAAAAAAAACGTTAAAAACCTTTGTCGGTGCATTTATGGACAACTAAAGCGCACATCGCCAACGGTTTTTAACGGGTTTTTTCAACAAGATGGTTCTGTGCTGATCTGACGTCAAGTTCCAGGTCCTTGTTGCGGCACCGCCCAACAAGGACTTCAGGGCTGTACGTCCGTCCATCGTCCATCCATCGGTTCGTTACCCCTCACGGGTCGCATCGTTTGAGCTAGGATGCTCAAATTCGGCATGTCGGTTGGAAATGGTGACCACAAGAACCCTATTTCATATGGGCCCCAAATGGTCCATATTTGGGTATTGGGCCCATTATTAAATCCATTTACTAGTGAATCACATTCTTATTACTATTTGAATGCACCATTAAAATCAATATTCTATAACCACAAACTCCAGACACAGCGGCTCCAAAAATGTATCTACTTCTTGGTAATAGATGATACTGCTATAAATCAATAATCAGCCAATATATAGACAGTGACATTCCAGTGTATTAAACACTGGTTTGCCCCTCACCGGGCGCTTTTTTCATCTACAACAAATAAGGTGTAATTTGTAGAATTGAGCAATAATGAGTGAGATGAAAAGCGCCCCAAAGTGAGGGTCCTTCCTCCCAATGTTTCTCACCTGAAAAACACTGGAGATCTACTATATATATTGAGAAAATCAATATTCATATTTCATCAGCTAACAGCACCAGGCTAGACTAATGTTGCTGCCTTATGATATTGATTTGTTTCCATGCTGGCTAAATCTTATTGAATACTAGTAAAGTGGACCTATTAACGGGCCCAAATGGAAAAATATGAACCGTTTGGGCTCATGTGAAATAGAGGTCTTGTGGTCACGATTTCCAACTGACATGCCAAATTTGAGCATCTGGCTCAAATGTGACCTGTAGAGGGTAACAAACCGGATGGACGATGGGGCGGAAGGACGGACGGACCCGGAGTGGGTACAAGCCAGTGTAAAACAATGGAATAAATATCTAATCTAATGACACAGCATGTTTTGAGTTGTAAGATTGCTGAACATTTTTTCTATATCTTAATTAGTGAAAAAAATTACAACTTTGCCTGCATGAAAAGCGCCCCCGGTGAGGGGCAAACCAGTGTTTAATACACTGGAATGTCGTCTATATATTGGCTGATTATTGATTTATAGCAGTATCATCTATTACCAAGTGGATACATTTTTTGGAGCCGCTGTGTCTGGAGTTTGTGGTTATAGAATATTGATTTTAATGGTGCATTCAAATAGTAATAAGAATGTGATTCACTAATAAAATGGACCTAATAATGGGCCCAAATGGGCCCAAATATGGACCGTTTGGGCCCAAAAATCATTAATTACAAAATTTGTATATTATTCTAAAAACCTTGCCTCAATTTTTTTTTATATAAAAGCCCCCGGTGAGGGCAAACCAGTGTTTTTTACTGGAAAACACTGGAATGCCACTGTCTATATGGCGCCCCGGTGAGGGCAAACCAGTGTTTAATACACTGGAATGTCAATATTGGCTGATTATTGATTTATAGCAGTATCATCTATTACCAAGAAGTGGATAGATTTTTTGGAGCCGCTGTGTCTGGAGTTTGTGGTTATAGAATATTGATTTTAATGGTGCATTCAAATAGTAATAAGAATGTGATTCACTAATAAAATGGACTAATAATGGGCCCAAATGGGCCCAAATATGGACCGTTTGGGCCCATATGAAATAGGGTTCTTGTGGTCACCATTTCCAACCGACATGCCGAATTTGAGCATCCTAGCTCAAACGATGCGACCTGTAGAGGGGTAACGAACCGGACGGATGGATGGACGGATGGATGGACGGACGGACGGATGGATGGACGGACGGACGCAATTAATTGGGTACAAGCCAGTGTATAAAACACTGGAATATTGTCAAAAAATCAATATTCATATTTCAGCAGCTAACAGCACCAGGCTAGACTAATGTTGCTGCCTTATGATATTGATTTTTCCATATGCTGGCTAAAGCATATTGAATACTAGTAAAATGGACCTAATAATGGGCCCAAATGGGCCCAAATATGAACCAGTAGAGGGTAACAAACCCGGGACGGATGGACGGACGGGACGGATTGGACGGACGGACGGACGCAATTAATTAATTACAAGCCAGTGTAAAACACTGGAATATTTTTCCTCTTTATCATTTTAAATGCATTTTAAGTTTTAAAAAACTACTTATTTTTCGAATTTTCTTGCAAATCAATACAAAAACATTCATAATTCATCAACAAAAAAAAAATCAAAATCCCTGGTAAGGTTTTCTTCAGAATGCATATGTCTTCAAATATATACACGTTTGTGAAAATGTGATTCCATGGTTAAAGAGAAATATAAAAAGAAAAATTCATCTACTATGCAAACTTAGTTTTGAAAAATCAGCTTTTAAAAAACGTGGCCAATCAATATACATTGATAGTAGGTGCTGTCTATAACATGTATCATATAAGAAAAACTATTGATGATAAAAGGTTCATTTTAAAATGAAAAGCGCCCCCGGTCTTTTAAAAACCAGTGTTTAATACACTGGAATGTCATTGGCTGATTATTGATTTATAGCAGTATCATCTATTACCAAGAAGTGGATAGATTTTTTGGAGCCGCTGTGTCTGGAGATTGTGGTTATAGAATATTGATTTTAATGGTGCATTCAAATAGTAATAAGAATGTGATTCACTAGTAAAATGGACCTAATAATGGGCCCAAATGGGCCCAAATATGGACCGTTTGGGCCCATATGAAATAGGGTTCTTGTGGTCACCATTTCCAACCGACATGGCAAATTTGAGCATCCTAGCTCAAGCGATGCGACCCGTAGAGGGTAACGAACCCGGACGGATGGACGGATGGACGGACGGATGGACGGATGCAATTAATTGGGTACAAGCCAGTGTATAAAACACTGGAAAAGATGTTGATCTTTATCATTTATAGCATATAACACATTGAAAATGTAAAACTTGAACTTTTAGCCCATATAACCTTATAAGCCTGCAAAGAATGAGTCATTGTTTTTCACTCAGGGTTGGTCTTCACAAAATGGATTGTAATGGGAAAACTATTTAAGATAAAAGGTTCATTTCAAAATATGTTGTTCTTCATAGTTTACAGTATAATAAATATTAAAAAAGCTGAAAATAGAATATTTTCCCCTTAAAAGTTCATAGTACCCTTAATACTTTTAGTGCACTCTGCATATCTTTGCAGTGCTTGAGCTATGTATTATTTTTGTGATTTAGCTACGGTGACATCAATCAAGCATAAAGGAGCTATTGATATTTCAACATTCATGAGACAGTCTATATTATTTATGAAATTTGAACTATGTAAGTATGTATAATATGTCAAAAATAAGATAGATTTGATTGTGAACAATCTTTTATTTATCGTAATTATATGGTTCATACTTTTTTTACAAAAATGCAAAATAATGAATTACTGGTGATCATTGAAGAATAGATTGGCTACATATTGTTTCTGACACACCCATTAAAATCCCTCAGAACCACATTCAAAATTCATGCAATCATAAAGTTGATTAACTATGAAAATAATTTGGACTGTCTGCACATGCACATTATCTTTTTAAAAAACATTTACACTGATAAAAAGAATATCCACATAATTAGAAGTTGCATAAACACTGTCCATAGATATGAATGCATTAATTGGTTAGATCTTTCAGTCATTCCGTGAGAACAATTCCAATTATTCTATAATAAAGTCATTAATAATACTCTCTGATTGGAGAAAAATAGCTTCAAATTAAAATGGTATCTCACACTATTTGCTTACAAGTACAGTAATGATAATGAACTTTGCACTTGACAATATCAGGTTGAATTATTAATCCCTTAGCGTATGCTTATCATATTCACTATTTTAAAAGTGTGTAAATTCTCGGGCAGATATCACAGAACGGCCTAGACAACAGGGTAGGAGGGAGAAGTAGCAATGCCGCAATTGTTCTTCCAGTTGCGCCTCATCTTTATGTACCCATTCTGAAAAACATTTACTGCCAGTGTTAGTTAACAATCATATTTATCTGACATACTCACAAAATGCATAACATGTGTACTATGAATCAGTCTTTGAACCACCAATGCTACTTACATTAGTACCAAAGCAATATGATATGTAATAACACACCTAATTTGGTGTATATTAGGTCAAGTTCATGATTATTGGTCTTTTTCAAGTGTAGAAAATACAATGTGCATACCATTCCCCAGCTTGATCCCCAGCTGTTTTTGACAAGCCAGTAGTCCGTTCCATTATCATAGCCACCATGTTGTGTGCCGTACCCCACAAGCAAGACAGCATGATCCAAGTTTTCGGAAGAACAGCTTATATCATAATATACACCTGCTCAAAGTAGAATATGAGAATGTGAAAGACAGATACAAACGTGGTGGGGGAAAATCCCCGTAATTGATTTTTTTCTCAAATAATCAAATTTCCCCTAACCAAATCAACATTTTCAGAAAAAGACTTATTGTAGACGGAAAACTCAATACAATGGTATTTTTATAACCTATTTATATTTATGATATGGTGGTGTCACCCTGATCTTTTCTGCATGGGAGCTTTAAACTTTTAATTTTCATCAGGTTTTTTCTTGCTCACTTTCAATGACGATGTTTAACCTTATGAATGCTATCTATATAAAGATTTGATTACCGTCTTTATAGTTTTGGAATGATGCATGGCCTGCATCGATTGCAACAGAAATAGGTCCAATCGACGCCACAGCCTCCTTCAGCTTTTCTTCATCCCCTTGTGGGAGATAAATTTCTCCAGCAACAGTAGCTCCTATACCTGCTGCCTTGAAGTGACAATATGGGTTGTCTCTTGCTTCATATGGGTAAGAAGCCTCTGTGTCAATGCCATGGTTGGCCTAAAACACAATGATGCTACACAGATTCAACAGATGTATATTTACATGGATATTAATACATTGGAACCTGTCTTGTGTGAACGCGTTCAGAAGAAGTTAAAAGAACAAAATATTGGTTTTCTGAATGTAAACAAATCAGCAATATGATTTAAGTTTGGTGATAATATCTATGAAAGTGACATACCTGGATATAATCAAAAGCATTTGCCATAAATCCCCATTACAACCCTCGTTTCCATAATCCCAGGCGCAGTCAACAAGATTCTGTTCAGACAATGACACCAGCTTTCCAGTCTTGCGCATATGCTGTCCTTCCAGGCTACCAGTCTATTGAATACATAAAATGACTAGAATAGTTTTGACCTTGCACATAAGCTAACAAACTTGTCTTTGCCATGACTAATGCCGTTGTCAACTAGAGGTTTATATTATGTGGCAAGTCGGTCAGCTCATATAATTATTACTCGAAGATAAAATCCAAACACTAGCTGGATTCTTGTAAACAAAATATTCACCATCAATGATGTATATAATCTAATGCGTGTTTGCATTTTATGAAAATAAAGCCACTTACAGCAGAGAAGGCCCAGCAAGATCCACACTGTCCTTGGTTCTTCACAGGAGTGACATACCCATGCTTCCTCAATCAACCTGTCATGGTATAATAATGATATATAAAATCATAGAATGTTTTACAGTAATTTGGTCATATTATTGTATTTCAATTAATCTAGAGCAACTCTTTTTTACTTTCTTTTTCCTTTTGTCATTTTTTATTTTTTATTCAAATATTCATTTTACTTATTTTTTGCAAAAATTTAAAGAAAATAATGATCACCTCATCTGGTAGAGACACGGGCATGGCTGGAGACATGTATTCTACTCTATTCAACTTCGGCCGTTTGGACTGCTTGAATCCATTGTGAGTTCGAACAAATTCATCTAGAGTCTGAGAAGAATACATAGGTAGTACATACTAGTATTATCTATTATATAAATACTTGGAGATGATTGCTAAGAGTTTGAAGCACTACAAGTATACAAGTAAGTACACGTGTTATGTTTTGGCTATGCAATAATATCTCATATAAAAAAAATTACATACAATTTAACGTACAAAAACACATGGAAATGCAGTAGAATAGCTGTTGAGTACCTACCATATCGCTGAACTCATTAACTCCCATGGTAAAGGTTTTTAACCCGTTTGCGGCAAGCGCGTTGTGTTCTTCTATAGTCCTAAGGTTCGCCTTAAAAATCGTTTTACGCGCCATCTCCTCATTGTCGCTACCATATGTACGAGCTGAACAGACGACAAATGTTAATGAATGTAATCACAATTTCTGTAATTGAATTTCATATGATAACTAACATTTCCCGACGAATTAAAAGCGAATTAAAACAAAGCTGTCAGTCCTGCAACTGCACACGATATAATAAGTATAGATATTTAGTCCCCGGGAGGGGGGCACATGCAATACATACACAAAACCGGGTGAGTTGTTAAACATGACTTATGTTATTCGGGTAAGTTCTTGGCGCGTATCACGGCGCGCCCGAAGGGCGTGCCGTAGAACGTCCCGATAAAATAGGGTCACGTTACACAACGAACCCGGTTTTGTATTCATCAGTCTTTTCTAGACAACCACAACTCTGTTTTAAAATAACTTAGCTTCAAAAAGAAATAATAAATGCCCTTATGTTTACAAATGATCTCTTTTTTCTATTTATTTTAGAGAGTGTACCAAGTCAGACATTGAATTAATTAAGTAGTTACGGGTAGGCTCCGTTTATAACAAGGTCCGTCTTATGGACCTGAGTTTTATCAACAAATGTTATGCGTATATTGCTATTGAGTATACATTTATCAAAACATAATGTACATTGGTTTATGATTGTACATGACACATTGAAATAGTGCAATCCATGGGTTATTGAAATGGGTATAGTTTTCGGCTTGGGAAGATTTGTGACATGTTTTGAAAGGTCCTATAGACGCACGTCCCTACTCTCTACCCATGTCCAAGGTATGTGCCTCCTGGGTGTTAAGTCGATAGTTTGCTCTTTATATAATTTTTAGAATATCAAACTGAGCGGCAGACATTGCCAAATGTTTTGAGCACAAGCGTAATGATTATTTATCAATATGTAATCTAATATTTGATATATGTCTGTTTCCCAGTGCTTGCAGATACATTTTCAAACTTCTCTCTCTCACACACACACATCTTTTTAGCAAGCGTATTTCTACCAACAATAGATCTTGGGTCGTGAGTTCGAGTCCCGTCAGGCCCACTTGATATAAATGGAAGCTTAGGGTTGTAATACCTGTCTTAAGCTATCTCTATCGTTGGTAGAAATATGCTTACTAAAAAGATATGTGTGAGAGAGAAGTTTAAAAATATAAGATTTGATGATGGTACTAAACAGAATAGCACTGACCATATGTCTCTTTATAGTCAGCCCACTCTTTGTCGAAGCCGCCATCTTGGTTCTGGGAGAGAACCTCAGCACGTCATCTTTGCCGAAGAGTCCCGGATGAGCCGCACACCGCGACCAAGAGTGCCAACAACACACACTGACGCATCCTGGAAAGAAACGCTCATAGATAGACCATAGCCAGTGGTTTATGTTATAATTTATGCAATAAATATGTGTCCGTTTCACACCTATCTCAAGTAAAACTTCACATGATGAGAGGTAAACTATCAATCATATTTCGTTAGTTTTAGTTAGTTATATCATTATTGACCTGAATATATCATGGCAAAGATCTGGTGAAACTTATGTATAACAGTTTTGATGTTAATGGTGTAGATCTAGATATCGACTTTATTGTTTGCTGAGGCCAGTGAGGACTTTTTTCTTAACTGTCTTTACAAATTTCTATGTTCTAACCTGTGCAAGAGGTGTCACTTCCATTAAAGTTCACTTAATATAATGAACACAGAGAACAAAAGAAGTTGATACAACAATTATGTTGAGAGAAGTATTAGTAGGTGGTTGGGGCTGTTGGTGAGCTATCTATATAAGATCAGGCTTCTACTTAGAAATAATTCAGTTTGTGGATACCACTTGTTCAATTACTTTGAGATAAAGATGTGATAATAGAAATTTCAAATTTAATCAATTCAGTTTGTGGATACTACTTGTACAATTACTTTAAGATAAAGAAGGGATAATAGAATTTTCAAAATGCCTGGTGTTTGACCCGTTTCTTTGAACCAATCATTTGACATGCATGTAGATATTACATTTTTACTAATCCGGAATTGGAATTGATGTCACAGGAATTGGAATCGGAATTGAACCTTGAGGGGGAAATGGAATTGGAATTGGAATTGAACCTTGAGGGGGAAATGGAATTGGAATTGACAAAACGGAATTGACCCCATCCCTGAATTACTAACGCAACTCTAAAAAGGATGCCCTGGTCCCTCTGCCTGTTGGTTTCTCTTCTATATGATGTAATGTGTATGGTATAGTGTTTGTAAACTATAGTAGTATACATGCACGTACCACACATAGACCATGACATTGGGGGCCCCATGATAAAATCATGAAAAAAAATAGAAATCACTGGAACAAATCAGCATTGATTGTAAACAATCTTTTATTCATCATAATTACATATGTACTAAATTTTTTTTACAAAAATGAAATGAAATAGAATAATGTTGACAATCATGTAAAAAATTATAAGCGTGGTAATATTTCAAATGCACACCTTAAAATCACTCAGTAACCACTTTCAACATTCCATTCATGACATCATTAAAATCATTTAAAAACATTTACAAACGTTACCCACATAGCTAGTTGGTACATGAACACTGTGAATAAATATTGATATATGAAACCCTTACATACCTCAGAAATGGTGGACGATGCATTTCAACTATTGTCTAGCACACCCTGTAGTCGTTCATAATAAAATCTGATTAAACAATGAATAGCTAGTTTAGTATAAGATTTCTCACTATTTGTTGAATATCACCATGGTGATTATATTCTATAAAAGAGAAAGAGCACGTTGATTTATTCCTTGGGTGTGATCAGTCAATAACAAGTGCAAATTGGTCTATCCTTGTTTTTCCAGTTGGGTGTTGATTCTGGAACCAATGCACTGCACAGCTTAGACAATGGGGTAGCTGGGCATGGAAGCAATGCCACACGCGTTATTCTTGTTACGTACCATTTTTATGTAGCCACTCTGAAAAAAAATGATTGCTATTGTCATTGACAAAAAAATAGAAATCTCTGGAACAAATCAGCATTGTTTGTTAACAATATTTTATTTATCACAATTATGTACTGAATTTTTTTTCTTACAAAAATGAAATAAAATAATGTCCATAACATAACATTAGCTTGATGTAAGTGCATTATGCAGATTGCAGAAGACATGTATTGTGAATTTATCAAACTATTTTTCCTCTTACATTAGCACCACTTGCCCCTCACAATAATATGTATGCCCTAATTTCCTGCTATTTTAAAAACATTATTGTCAATTAAATCTTCATAATTTTGTCAGGAACAAGGAAGATATTGAACCACATACCATTCCCCAGCTTGTTCCCCAGCTGTTTTTGACGAGCCAGTAATCCGTTCCATTTTCTGTGCCATAACCGATGATCAGAACACCATGGTCTAGTTGATCTTTGGAGCACTCATCTTCCTCATAGATGCCTGAAAGAAAGTCATTGTTACAAGAATATCTTAAAACAGTTATCGCCAACAATGTTTATACAATATACACAGATAAATTAGTCAATCATGGCACACTTTTTCTATGTAACAGAGAATGATTAATTCTATTGATGATATTTGATTACCGCCACTGTACTGTCGGAATGATTTATGGCTTGCATCAATTGCAACAGAAATAGGACCAATTGTCGCACAAGCTTCCTTAAGCTTATCTTCATCTACTTCTATGAGATCAACTTCCCCAACATCAGTAGCTCCTACATCTGCTTTGTTGAAGCGACACTTTCCATTATGTGCTTCATATGGGTAAGATTCTTCGGTATCGATGCCATAATCCTAAAATACAAATGGAGTTAGCAATATAGATTTTTTTTCATATATAAACTCTACTTGGTACAAGAATCCATTTCCAAACTAGAGATAAATTGGTGTCATTAATCTTAGTGGATGGTCACTCACTCGGATATAATTATACGCATAGTCCATGAGTCCGCCTTGGCAACCATGGTTTCCAAAGCGGCGAGAACAATCGACAAGATTTTGTTCAGACAGTGAGACAAGCTTTCCAGTCTTCCTCATGTGCTGGCCTTCAAGGCATCCAGTCTATGACATGAAACAACAATAGCTTTTTCATCAACTTTTTCAAAAACTACACATTAGTTCAAGACATATGTACAATATATAATAAATTAATATGGTAACACAATAATTTTAGTCATGCAACACAAACTATAGTTTCATTTGTTTCTGACATTCGCTCAACTTTCTTAAACAAGTGAATACATATATGTAATAAGAGTGATGTCATTGATTGATTGATCCGTCAAAAATAAAGTCACTTACAGCAGCGAAGGCCCAGCAAGATCCACAGTGTCCTTGGTTCTTCACAGGAGTGACATACCCATGCTTCCTCCAATCAACCTATTAAGGTGTTCCATTTATATGTTAGTAATGTGTCAGATAAGAACTTTTTGCAAAGCTATGTTGAATTCATTCATTGTACATTTACATAAAACCGTCACCTCATCCGGTAGAGAAACAGGCATGGCGGGAGACAAGTATTCTATCCTGTTTGTCTTCTGCTTTTCAGTTTTCTTGAATCCGTTAAATGTTTTCACAAATTCTTCATGATTCTAAAGATGAAAGGCATGACAAATATCAAACAGATGATTGATAAGGATGTAAAGATTAGAAATTCAAATAAGTATAGCAAATATGTATATATATACATTATGCTTTCCATAGGTGTCAAAAGTAATATAATCAGTACATTACATAAAAAATGAATGATAAATGTAATCCATGCACATAGAGCACTATTAAAGTACATACCATATCACTGTACTCATTAATGCCCATGGTAAAAGATTTTTCGCCCTTGGCTGCCAGGATGTTGTGCTCTTCAATTTGCTTCAGGTTGGCTTGAAAAATGAACTTCCTAACATTTTCTTCTGATTCAGTTTCATACTTACGACCTGACCAAACAAACAATACATGAGCATTCTCCATAAGTTAAAATAGAACTCTAAATCATTCAATAGCACAAATAGAAATACAGAACATCTCTTAAAATAATCTCTCAAGAGACTAGAGGTTCTTAAAGCCTTAAACTGGACTAATGTCAATTGTATTGAGGGCCATTATAGAAGGTGTTATAATTTATCAATGTGTGATGCTAGTAATCACCCAATGCCATAAAATACAGAATAGCACTGACCATAGGTCTCTTTATAGTCAGCCCACTTTGCTTCAAAGGCATCATCAAATTGGTCCAGGGGAGAGAACCTCAGCACTTCATCTTTGCCGAAGAGTTCCGGATGAGCCGCGCACACCGCGACCAAGAGTGCCAACAACACACACTGACACATCCTGGAAAGAAGAAAAAATACATTACTAGCATTAGAGGAAATAAGGGAATCATGGGATAGGTATACACCATACGAGGAATAGGAATCAGTTGTTATTATGAAAATTCCACTTGGGTACTTACCTTTAACATTAAGCAGTTGTGCCTTTTGAACAATCAAACAGTACCCAAAATGGACTGAGAAAAAATGTGAGCAGTTCATTTACAATATAAGTTGGCTTGCTTTAAGGCCGCCATAGTGGATTGTTTAGGGGCCCCTGGATGTAGGTGTGAGGAAAAATATATAAGTATATAAGTAAGTATACTAAAGCATAAATCAAGTCTAAAAATGATGCCCTGGTCCCTCTGCGTGTTTGTGTCTCTTCTATATTACAGTAGTAATGTATGGTATAGTGTTTGTAAA
>CM032666.1:20239332-20260427 GCA_019095985.1 Streblospio benedicti | reverse complement strand
TTCATAATTGTGTCAGGAAAATAGGAAGATATTGAACTACATACCATTCCCCAACTTGTTCCCCCAGCTGTTTTTGACAAGCCAGTAATCCTGTCCATTTTCTGTGCCATAACCGACAACCAGAACACCATGATCTAGATCATCTGGGTTGCAATCAGGTTCATCGTAGATGCCTGAAAAAAAGTCATTGTTAAAAGAATATCTTAAAAACAGTTAGCATCAACAATTTTTATACAATAACCACAGATATAATAGTTAATCATGGCACACTTTTTCTATGTAACAGACAAAAATTAATTCTAGTAGTAATATTTGATTACCGCCACTGTAAATTTGGAATGACGCATGGCCTGCATCAATTGCAACAGAAATAGGACCAAGTGTCGCACAAGCTTCCTTAAGCTTATCTTCATCTCCTTTTGGGATATCAACTTCCCCTTTATCAGTAGCTCCTACATCTGCTTTGTTGTAGCGGCACTCTCCATTAACTGCTTCATATGGGTAAGATTCTTCAGTATCGATGCCATAATCCTAAAATACAAATGGAGTTAGCTATATAGTTTTTTTCTTTTCATATATAAACTCAATTTGGTACAAGAATCCATTTTCAAATTAGAGATAAATTGGTGTCCTTAATCTTAGTGGATGTTCACTCACTTGGATATAATCATAAGCAAGGTCCATGAGTCCGCCTTTGCAACCATCATTTCCATAGCTGGCAGAACAGTCGACAAGATTTTGTTCAGACAGTGAGACAAGCTTTCCAGTCTTCCTCATGTGCTGGCCTTCAAGGCATCCAGTCTACGATATGAAACAATAATAGCTTTTTATCAACTTTTTCAAAAAACACACATTAGTTCAGGAAATATGTACAATATTTAAGAAATTAATATGGTAACACAATAATTTGATTCATGCAACACAAACTATAGTTGTATTTGTTTCTGACATTTGCTCAACTTTCTTAGACAAGTGGATATCATATGTATATGTAATATGAGTGATGTCACTGACTGATTGATCTGTCAAAAATAAAGTCACTTACAGCAGAGAAGGCCCAGCAAGATCCACACTGTCCTTGGTTCTTCACTGGAGTGACATACCCATGCTTCCTCCAATCAACCTATTAAGGTATTCCAGTTATATGTCAGTACATTGTCAGATAAGAACTTTTTGGAAAGCTGTTTCATTAATTCATGCTAAATTTACATAAAACCGTCACCTCATCCGGTACAGAAACAGGCATGGCTGGAGACAAGTATTCAATCCTGTTCGTCTTCTGCTTTTCAGTTTTCTTGAATCCGTTAAATGTTTTCACAAATTCTTCATGTGTCTAAAGAACAAAGTCGGTACAAATGTTAAACAGATGATTGATATGGATGTAAAGATTAGAAATTCAAATAAGTATTGCAAATATGTATACATTATGCTTTCCATGGAATGTTTCTCAAGTAATATAATTATTAAATTACATGAAAAACAAATCCTATACAAATATCAAATAGATGATTGATATGGATGGAAAGATTAGAAATTCAAAAAAATATCTAATGTATATCTAATGTGTATATGTCATGCTTTCCATGGAAGGTTTCACAAGTAATATAATCATTAAATTACATGACAAAAATGGATGATAGATGTGATACATTACATAAACACTATTATTAAAGTACATACCATATCACTGTACTCATTAATGCCCATGGTAAAAGATTTTTCGCCCTTGGCTGCCAGGATGTTGTGCTCTTCAATTTGCTTCAGGTTGGCTTGAAAAATGAACTTTCTAACATTTTCTTCTGATTCCGTATCATACTTACGACCTGATCAAACAAAAAAAAACATATGATCATTCTCCATAAGTTAAAATAGAACTCTAAATCATTTAATCACATGAAAAGAAATACAGAACATCTGACAGAGACTAGAGATCCTTAAAGCCTTAAACTGACCTAATGTCGACTGTAATGAGGGTCATTATAGAAGATGCTATTATTTATCAATGTGTGATGCTAGTAATCACCCAATGCCATAAAATACAGAATAGCACTGACCATGGGTCTCTTTATAGTCAGCCCACTTTGCTTCAAAGGCATCATCAAATTGGTTCTGGGGAGAGAACCTCAGCACGTCATCTTTGCCGAAGAGTCCCGGGTGAGCCGCGCACACCGCGACCAAGAGTGCCAACAACACACACTGACGCATCCTGGAAAATAAAAAATACATTAATAGCATTAGATGAATTAAAGGAACCACAGGATAAATAAACACTCTACATTAGGATAAGGATTCAGTTGTCATAATGAAAATTTCCACTTCCCATGGCTACTTACCTTTAATCGGTTGTGCCTGTTGATCAATCAAACGGTGCCCAAAATGTTTTGATAAAAAATTGGAGCAGTTCATTTACTTTTTTTTTAAATAAAAAACTGATGAAAAACTCAAAACTTTAGCATGAAACATGCATGACACAGTTATCTTTTCTATGTTTAGTCTTTCCAAAAAAATACGTAATAAGGTTTATTTTAGCTAATACCTCACTCATCTTTATTATTCATATCATGATTATGATATATATTCTATATTTTTATTGTAAACATCGATTTAGATAATGACTTCCATTGATTGAGCAGTTCATTTACACTGTCAATATAGTTGGCTTGCTTTAGTTCATAGCCCAAGGCCTACCACAGTGGATTGTTTAGGGGACCCTGGATGTGAATGGTGGGGCGGGAGAGGGTGGCAGAGCGAGGGTTAACGTGCAAAATACACTTAAGTAGAGGCTCGCAGTAATTATCTATTTGGTCTTTAAAAAACACGCATCTTTTTTCCAATGGACAAATAAGACGATCACGTACATAAACCTATTTGAAATGTAAAAACAATGACTAAACATTACCATGCCCAAGTTAATATATGAGCCTCAACTAAGATCATGCATCATGTGCCCGATTCGAAATTCACCGCTGACCTTGAATAAACCACGATCAATGAAATCACATGGTCATTGACATGGATGATCACTTCCTCGAGAACAGTGGCTGACCCGAATCTCACCCCTTGGACGACTGAGCAGTCATATGACTGTGTCTCTAGTTTGGAAACAGCCTGTGAAGTTATTGATAGTCTGGTCAAAGTTCACCTATACGAGAGTACAGGTGTACTTTTGAAGGCGTTTTAAATTAACAATTCATTGTCCATTACAATTATTCCTGGTAATGACCGTATTATATTACAGGTAACATTTGCTTTGGTGGGTTATATATAGCTTTTCACGGTCGGGGATTGACTCTTGACCTGTGGGAGACGCATTCATTGTAATTGATAACAATAATATAATCGAGCCCCATTGTCCAGTGGTGCAACTGAAATTGTATAGTTTTTACCTAGTGTCTAGAAGACATGCAAATCGGTAGATTGTCCAACGATAATCAAGAAATGAGTGTGGAGTTAGACAAAAGATTTTAAATGTCGGCTGGTGTGATTCTCATTACATCAGAACAACCGGCGTTGGCGTGAAGGAAACACGAAGCTGCCCTGAACTGGTGTAGGCGCTCTGTTTGGACAAAGCATTTACAAGCAACTGAATTGCACAGTTGTTATATAATGCATCTTCAGTTTTCTCCAAGTGTGACACTTAGGTTTGAATACCTAACAAAGCATTCAACTGCCTGGCCTAACGGTTATATGTACCAGATATGTACCTAAGTTTCAAGACGGTACACATTTAAATTTGAAA
This sequence comes from Streblospio benedicti, assembly GCA_019095985.1. Classification (NCBI taxonomy): domain Eukaryota; kingdom Metazoa; phylum Annelida; class Polychaeta; order Spionida; family Spionidae; genus Streblospio; species Streblospio benedicti. Next base: position 20,256,688 of record CM032666.1, on the reverse strand, counting down.
ATGCTCCTTGTGATGATTTTCTAGGGACTCATCGTTGAGACACCTTTTACAAATTATCCTGGCCACATCTTTCCCTCATATTTCTCAACTCCCTGGAGAGCATAAAGTACATTCTTGCAATCTATTTTCAAAAAGGGTTTTGAATGATTTCAGAAATTTATTTGAATATATTTCGATTCACAAGAATCCTCCTCAGTATAAATTTTACAGCAAAAGACTGTCTGTAAGATTTAGACTGAAGACAATTCTTGTACTTGTGTGTCGAAATATATTTAAATAAATGACTCAAATCATCCAAATCCGACCGTAGTTCACAAAGGACTGGAGTTGCAAATGTACCAATACATTTGATAAATAAATGTACAGTTCATTACTTTAAACCAAAGAATATATACAAGAAAAACAAAGTTGCAAACCTTGCATGGTTTTCACTTGTATGTATTTACAATATAAACTGCGTATTTATGTTCATATGCCAGGATATATGATAGAGGATTTGATGGTCTAATTTACATGGAAAACCTATGAATTTAGTAGTTAATCAACTAACAAAGGAGCGGACATTTCCAGGACCCTGTGGCAGCCATGTAAACGGTGAAACGCGCGCGCTAACTTCACAGCAGATTTAAAATCAACGTGGTCAGCATGAAAACCGTGGACGGTCTACGCAAATCTGTTTTACACTGTTTCTGTGCTATCATGTCCACTGTTACAATATTTCCAATCAAACAACTATTTTCAATAAAATTTGAATTGAATGGTAAGCCCGAAATGGAGGAGGATGTTTTTCTACGGATGAGGGGGGAAGGGGGCGGTGAGATTACTTCAAAACTTCTAGTTGTATATTTTAATGGTACATTACTTGTTTTCTAAGGTCTAGATTGAAATAAATCACATTGGTCTAAATCATTTAGACGCACAGTGCTAAAGAAATAAAAGGCGACTTCAAAACGCGAATAAATATATACAGTAACATATTGCCATACACTCTGTGATATTACTATTCCCAACGCGCACACTGAACATCGCTTGGTGCAATAGCCCAAACACAATGAACGAATACATTTTTATACCTAAATGATTCCATTAGCTCAATGCGATTTCTTATTCACGGCATGCAGCGATGATTTGATTTCAACATGTGCAAGAACAACTCGTTATTAAACTAGTCAGTTTCAAAATTCAAGAAGTCCTAAATATATAAAGCTATGTACATACCTTACAGAGATACAAAATTGACTTTACTTTGCGCGGTCCGAGAGGAGAATGAGAGCGTCGTTAGAAATGAAGTCGGTTTTATAGACAATGAGAACACAGTCATATGACTTGTCGATGTGACCTGGAATATAAGGGTCAAATTCTCAACTCGAAGAGTGACCATGTGACGCAAGATCTTCGGCGCGTGATCGTGTGGCTACAGAACAAAGGTGTAGACTTTGTAATGTTACTTTTGCGCTCACCCCCCTCCCCATATGCACACGCACACGCTCATATATCTGATGATTGGCTTAGATAAGATGTGAATCATTTTGTAGCATTGTTGCAATATATACTCACATTCATACACTCGTGTATTTATAAATGCCATGTGATATACATAAATACACCGTGTCCAAAGTCTTTGTGCAAAACTGTGCATGTACAAACCGGTCATGTACATGTCATCCCCATAACAGACGATTTTTATCTGGCGTCTATTATTCATATGGATTCTTTTGTCTCGAATGTTTCACTAAGGATAATAGTGAAACGTCATGGTTCTCACCTGTCTTCAAAACTGGATTCTGGTCTGTGTGTTTCACAATGGCAGATCCACAGGTGGGTTTTTTTTAACCGGATTCTTTTTTTCATTTTTTTTCATGGTACACACGCTAATCAACGCCACAAATCGCTAATTCGCTATATTCATAATGTGTGCCGTCGATGGAACGCACTTATATATGTGAGGTGTTAAATATCCTATATATTTGGCTTAAAATGTAAATGTGCTTGTTTATAGTCATGATTGTAGTGCTTTCACGACTTTACATTCACACCAGGTCATTGGCATCCTTGTCACTCTTTATCCCTCTCAACTCCCTGGGGAGCATACAGTCTCCCTTACACGACTAGGTATTATTATTCCAGTGTTTTATACACTGGCTTGTACCCAATTAATTGCCTCCGTCCATCCGTCCATCCGTCCGGTTCGTTACCCCTCTACAGGTCGCATCGTTTGAGCTAGGATGCTCAAATTCGGCATGTTGGTTGGAAATGGTGACCACAAGAACCCTCTTTCATATGGGCCCAAACGGTCCATATTTGGGCCCATTTGGGCCCATTATTAGGTCCATTTTACTAGTGAATCACATTCTTATTACTATTTGAATGCACCATTAAAATCAATATTCTATAACCACAAACTCCAGACACAGCGGCTCCAAAAAATCTATCCACTTCTTGGTAATAGATGATACTGCTATAAATCAATAATCAGCCAATGACATTCCAGTGTATTAAACACTGGTTTGCCCTCACCGGGGGCGCTTTTCATTTATATTGTATAGTTTTATTTGTCAGCTGTATTCTTGATAAACATGAAATTTTGTTGTTTTTTTAACTTAAATTTTGCTTTATTTCATTTCTTTTTGGTGTTTTGATTTGAACTGGAGCCTTCAGGAGCTTGAAAACGTTTCTATTAATAAAGTCAAAAGTTTTTTAAAACAAAATTTCATGAGACTATTAATTATTACTAAGATAAGTAATTGTAAATTGTATTGTATCAATTTAGTTCGCATAAAATGCACAGTACTCGTGGGCCTGATGTTTGTTCGTAGTTAAAGTAATTGTACATGTTACCAAAATGTCATGTCCCCAAAATCATTGTGATTTTTCAAGAAGATAAGCCTGCGTACTGTGCGTGTATTAATGGTACCTCCCTGCAGAGTGCAGGCCTCCGACCTGACCACACACACGCGCGCGCGCACTCACGCACGCACACACACGCCTTCCAAGGTTTTCATCATGCTAACACCATCTTGTGATTGTAGCTATGAATGAAAGATATATGATATGATGTTTGTAGTGGGGTAAGAGTGGAATGGATTTGTGTGCGTGTGGGGGGTCATTGATCTTACTCTTAGACCCTAATGTATTAAGAATAAGCTGACCAAATAAAACTGATTTGAATAAACATACGGGTGTGGAGCAGTCATGGCAGAAGTAAGATTTCCCTACTTGGGCGTGGATGCTCATTTAATAAGAATTTATTTCCTGATGTTTCCATACATATTGATATACAGGATGCTCTCATCTACACAGATATGTACATTGTATTTGGTTTTACAATTAGATGTCGACTTCAAACATGTTCCATATTTCACTAACTAACTACATGTAAATCTGTCTCACTTATGAATGTTTGGACAATTTTAAATAGGTTGTTTAATATCTAACTTGGGATAACCTGTTCCTTGTAATAATATTTGTTTCCACTGGTAATTTTTTTTTTTTTTCAAAATTTGATAAAGGTTGCACAGTCAAATGAGCCCATTACCTCAACCTGTCCATCATTACTGGGCGTTGGGCAGCAAAAGCAGGAAAAAACACACACACAAAAAGTGCTGGATATTTTCATTTCTATGGTTGAAGTCGCTGGATGTGATAATATAAATAAAAGTGATGTCTCATTCTATGTGAATTTAGTCCATTTAAGTCCACTCTGAGACTGGTGTGGTATGGAGGTTGGAGATGTGAGGGCACACCGAAACATGAGCGTAACCCACGTGCTGACCCTACTAGTCCCATTAACCTCCAAGAATGATCACTTCCTACTCTGAAGCGTCAGTCCCCCAAGAATGAGCACACTATAACAGGCCTGCTTGGAGGTTTAGCTGGTCTTAGACCCGAATGTCTCAAAACCTGGAAAGTCACCTCAGACGGTTGAGGGGTAGATTATGCGTCCTGCCAATTTGATACACTGATAAAATTTGTTCTACATTGATAACACTCAGGCACAGTAAGTAACCGCTCCGACAATGTGAACTAATGAGCCCCACCTATCATATGTTCATACCCAGCAAGAATTGCTATATCTAAACCACTTTTCCAGAAGGGCAGGGGGCTTTCCAATTTGAATAAACTTTCCAATTCAATTGTCTTTATACAAGGGTACGCGAGAGTGTGGGCCAAACTTCAGACCCCATATTTTTCGCAGTATTGGGACGAAGGTCTAGTCATCATGAGATATGTATACATAATATTTTGAAATGCAACAACAGCTTATGTGCATTTTTTTCTTATAAAATATCTAAAATACTGGTAGATTGTAAAATAAATAAACGGAGATCCTGATCACACACTACAGCACATCAGAACAGTCAGAGACCGTTATGACATGGAAATAAGCCAGCTTTAAATATTTAGCGTCATCTGCACACACGATAAGTTTTTCTTTGCTTTAAAGGCCGGGGTCTCACACAAAACCCTACATTGATAATTTGAATTAATCTTTGCGACTTGGACATTACTTGTTAAAAAAAACACATTTCAATTGTGAATTTGTAGATTTCAAGTGTTTATTCCTAAGTCTAGCAAGCAAAGCAAACAAATAAATATTCAGAACTCCTTAATACTTATTTGAATGGAAAGGCTAAAAACATTGGATGGTGATGGGATACTTTTGTTTTTAAAATCAAATAATGAATAATGTGATGAGAACATTAAAAGTAATGTAATAAAGATTTAAGCAAAAAAGAATTATAGATAATATTGAATAGCTGGACAAGTTCGGATACAAATCATTTATTCTAATGCATTCTTATAATAACAGCATCTGACAGTTTATAAACTTGCGCACCTCAAAAGACAGAATTGCAACTTTTAAAAAAAAAAACATGATAAATGAAAAAAAGTCAGATTCAAATGATAGATCTTTTAAAATGTTTCATTTGATATTATCTGAAAAAGCTAGATGTAGTAACAAAATAGGGTTAAAAGTTACTATTCTCGGTTTTTCCATGAAAAATAGTTAGTAACAAATGAAACATTTTACATTTTTAAAATATAAATATATAATAGAAAACATAACTCAATACACAAAACACAACACTAGAGTATTATGATTTTTGAATGAGTATAGCAAAAAAAAATTACATTTTACAATATCATACAAGCATCTACCTAAATAAAAGTTTCACTTTACATCAGAAACACAAAATTCTTTTATCTTGCACCAAGTATCGCAAAATTATTATTCTATCAAATAAAAATAAAATCCCAATCTCTCACAAGCAGACCTATAAATTCAAGCGTATGTTTAATTTGATACAGTATAATCACAGTGACCTTTCTCAACACCTTCGCAATTCACCACGAAATTTACTTATCACTCATAAACTTATTGCATATATTACAAAAGGAACTTCTGGTATCATATTAATAATTAAATGGTAAAAATGTTACTTAAAAAATCTCCAATTTCTACACAAAAATTATTCAGATTTGACCATCGAATCATTTACTACAATGCAGTCCGAAATAACTGAGAAAACTTACATAATTAAGTAGTTATCACCTCAATGTTTATTGATCCTGAAAATTATTGAGGCCTAGTAACAGTTCAAAATGCAGCCATCCAGATCATGATCAAGTTCAGAGATCAAAGTCTTTTCAGTTTTCAACAGGCTGAAATGTCCATAACGGGTGAGTCGTCTAAACGAGTGGGTAAGAAGCCTGGGTGGCGACACCACACTGGTTTCCCTTGTTACGAACCATCTTCACATAGCCCTCCTGAGAATTAAAAGAAATATCAGTTCTATTTTATTGATCAAGAACAGAAAAATGAAATATCAAAGTTATAAATTTCTATTTTTTTTTCATATCTTGCTGTTCACATATATTAAAAAACAATCCAGAACATGCCTAAACAAATAAAAAATAAAGCATGATTAGATTGATTTGACACTTCAATTTTTGGATATTTTCAAAAACTCTAGACTTTAAAATAGACCAAAGGAGGTCGAAACAATGCATTTGTTTTATTTTGGATTTGTTTGGGCATGTTTTGAATTGTTTTCGGATAAATGTGAACATCCGAGGTAAGAAAATGATTCAAAATGAATTATATTTCTATGTACCTGAATCCACAAATTATTTATAAAGTTACTTCCACCCGCTTGAATTGCATGTATTCTATAATACTGAATCAAAAAAATCTGCTGGGAATTGAAATATTTTACAAATTTCCATCTTTCTAAACAAGGCAGTGTGTATGCATGATGTGCAATATACAAGACGTGTGTGGGTGCCGTGCTGTGCCTCAACTCACCTCTCCCCAGCTCTCGCCCCAGCTGTTCTTGATGAGCCAGTAGTCTTTGCCGTCCTCGGTGCCATAGCCCACGGCCAGCACGCCGTGGTCAAGATTCTCTGGCGAGCACTCGGGCTCATCGTACACACCTGCAATACACACACCGATGATGGTGAGACCGGGCAGGGGTGGAGGAGGGAAAACGTTATTTGCTGTCAATGGACCAATTCATTCATAAATACTTTCTTTGAAGGTTTTAAATTGACATGAACATAGGTATGTGGTGTAAAAATAAAGAGATGAATATGAACAATTGTATGTCATATCTGTAACAATGCTGAAAGCTCCAATAATACACTAGCACTTGGAAACTCAAGTGGTAACACAGAATGTGGTGTTCACTGTCTTGCAGAACAAAAAAAAAAGATTCTATGAATATAAACTAAATGATCCCCATGCATAAGTGAGAACACTTAAACTATATTTACACCACTGCAAGCTCCGCCCGTGAACATATACGCATGTTTACCTGAGCGGTATTGCTGGAAGCTGGGGTGTCCTGCGTCAATGGCGACTGAGACGGGCCCCACGGTGGCGAGGACCTCCTTCAGCTTGTCCTCGTCGCCAGACGGCACGTCCACATAGCCGGCGTCCGTGGCACCGATGGATTTAGACTTGAAGCGGCAGTTGCCATCATGAGCCTCATATGGGTACGACTCCTCAGTGTCAATGCCATCATTCTCCTAGAATGGAAAATAGCACTGACAACAGTATATTTAACATGAAATTTGTTTTGCTTTTTCTTCATTTTTATAGAAAATGTCATTGGCAACAGTTGTTCACTCGTGTTGACAGAATGTTACAGTACAATCTAGACTGAATGTTCCTCAAGGCTGCCAGTACATTTTCAGTGCCATTGCCAAACAGATTTATGGTCAGAAAAAATTTGTAGCTTTCCTAAAGAGTAATCTTCTACTAAAAATTTCAAAATAAGTACAAATATTAAGTCCGTAAAGCTAAGACCACCATGCTCCTGGAACACTGACCTTGATGTACTGGAAGGCGTAGTCCATGAGCCCGCCATTACAGCCGTGGTTGCCGAAGCGGGTGGAGCAGTCGACAAGGTTCTGCTCGGACAGGGACACCAGCTTGCCAGTCTGACGGAAATGCTGACCCTCCAGGGCACCAGTCTAAATGAGAATGACACATCCATAGGCTATTTCTTCAGTATGTGAAGAAATAATTTTGAACAAAAAAAATGAAAAAGAACAAAACAAAGTACTCAATAATAAAGAAAAGTTACAGTTAGTTTGATGATGGAGTGATTAGATCTTATTAGCATGTTTTGGGGTTTGTGAATTAACTTATTCCACTAACAAAACCAGAGAATGTTTGTCATTTAGCAATTCTCCTACTTACGGTGGAGAACGACCAGCAGGAGCCGCACTGTCCCTGGTTCTTGACGGGAGTCACGTAGCCGTGGTCACGCCAGTCCACCTGAAACACCCAGCATGCGTGCATTCATTACACTATTTTCAAGCTTTAGCGTGAAACATTGACAGAAAATACTGTGTCAGTGAAAAATGCATTTGCAATATGTTCATTATTCAATTGTATAATGTTAAAAGCATACACGTTTCAAATGGAAATAATACTTTTCAATAAACCAAAAGAGATATAATCTACTTGAACGATGAGGAAAATATGGATTGTTTGCATGGAGTGAGAATTCTAGCTGTATATTCCTCACGAACATTGAGTTTTGACAATGTCACAATATCTGCTTATGAAATGAATGAATTACCACAAAATTAGAGCATGTGCGATTCTCACCTTATCAGGAACAGACACGGGCATGGCTGGAGACAGGTACTCGATATGGATCACGTTGTTGGGTGTCTTGGGGTCTCTTGGTTTCAGTCCATTCATCGTCTTGACAAATTCCTCTGGGCTCTGGCAAGTGTCAAAAAGGTCAACGACTTCAATGAATTGTGCATTTACAAAGAACATTGTTTTAATTGGAACAAGAAATTCCCCTTCGGACTTCATCCGGGGAGATTTAATAACCACGGGTATCATGATACTCTTTTTAGGAAAATGTTCGTTTTAAACAGAATTTTAGAATTTAACAAGTTACAAAACATATATGTTTATACAATTGATTTTACCAGTAAAGCACTGTCATGTGGGTCGGTGAAATCAATTATTGAGCCATTAGAGGCCTGGGAGATAGAGCCATTAAAACAAGTCACATGATAAACAAAACAAAGAACCGATAAATCGTAATATTCAATGACTCAGTCAATGACTCCAAGTTTGTTTACAACTTTATAGTCATCTTTGCAAATTACTCAGAATAATTCACCATTATAGGTTATTACGTTGTTATATTTTTGAATTTGAAAACTTCATCGAATTCTCAACATAATGATCAATTCATTCCAATGTGATGTTTATATCAATTTGGACAAATTGTACAAATCAAAAATTTTTATGGATACTGTAGATCTGTTTATGATTATGATAAGACATTTTATCATGGTAAAATTTGACATGATAGGATCGAAATGATAGGTTGATAGGATTGCCAGAACATTTTTCATAATTGCGTAGTTAATATGACAGAAGGTATAACATATAATGTAATCAATTGTTCGCCATAAGACAGAAGGTATAACATATAATGTAATCAATTGTTTAGCACAGGTCAAAGCCAATACTTGAGTTAAAAAACATAACATAACAGCAGTATTAGTCACATTTTATCACTGGATAATCCTGTTTCAGGTTATTTAATCACACATTATAAAATATTAAATGAAGGTGGGCATATTGTAAACATTCCGAACTGTGTTACCAAGATGCAAAATCTGCAGTTAAAAGCTGAAAATGGCTTCTTATTTATTGCTATTAAAAATGAACTCTATGGGCTTTCGATTTTGACAAAAATCTTCACAGTATCAATTTCAAAATATTTGTGATACCGAGTAGTACTAGTTTAAGACACGGCGACGCCACTCACCATGTCGGAGTACTCGTTGATGTCGAGTGTGAAGTTCTTGACCCCCTTGGCAGCAAGGTAGTTGTGCACCTCGATGCGCTTCAGGTTCTGTGCAAATGTCGCCTTACGAGTCTCCTCCTCATTGTCTCCCTCAGCCCCGTATACGCGGCCTGCAACACACAGCAGGCAGAATGTCAGCAACACGGACACAAGAGCAAATGTCACATTAAACCAACCACACAAATTGACACAATAGTGTGTGTGGTCAAAGAGCATACAATCGGCTACATAGATAACTTACATAACCAAATATATGATTACGTAAGCGAATTGCTTCATTATTCTGATCTTTAATTAAATAATTGCTAGTTGTATTCTTTCATTTTTAGTGAAAATATGGATATTGTGCAAAGGAGTTGTTCATTACACAATACACTGATCCGGATACAGGACAATAAAAAAAAATAGTCATTTGCGGATTCTCATGTAATCAGCACACGGACCTTTCCACCTTGTAACATGAGGAAGTCATGAGATCATGATTATGCAGGTTTTGATACTTGATCCATGTCATTCTCAGAAACACAATTCTAATCGGGTCAGTCACAAGACTGCAACATGAGCAGTTAAACGTTGTCAACTTTAAAACCAACTGGACAAATTGCTGTTTTTCAATCCAGATCTCCACCAACATTTATTGTATGGATCTTATCTAAATCAACAACTGTAGAACGCACATTACTAATGTGACTTGTAAAAGGACTTGTACTGCACAAATCCATTTTATGTAAGCTTAACAATAACACAAGACACACAGACCCGGTACACAGTTGTACGCATGCTATATAACTTGTAGCTATATAACTTGTCGTGATATAAACATTGATCAAATTGGTACCTCGTCAGACAAGAATATGTCAAGTCATCCCTTTAATGGCTGTTTTTTAATCAATTTTACATTTGTATTCATTGCATGTACTATGTAAAGGAGATAAAATGTATTTCACATTAGATAGTTGAAACTCTCAAATTAAAAGTTTTATTAGTGTATTAAGGTCTATATTATTACTCTTCTAACGATATAAAAGCATTACAATTCTCAATTACAAACCATAAAAAATGTCTAATTTGTAAATTTGGCAAAATGGCATCATTAGGTATAATCAGCTGTTTTAAACACAAGGCGGCAGTCTAAAATCATTTGTAAAGCAGTTCATACATAACACATAACTGCTTGAACATTAGAATATGAATATAAACGATCACATAGTCATAATAGACACAACATTAATCAATTTAACATCCTTATTTCTTTATGCATTTAGAAACTAAATGTCTATGATTCATCAACCTCAGTGACTATAATAAATAACATCACACACTAAACACCAGCAATCTACTTCATGAAAATATTACAAAGGTACTTGTTTTTAATGGTGATAAACTTAACAAGTTAAGCAAGATAAATCTAGTCATCTATATACTTCCTTAATCACTGAAGCGAAAAATAATAATATCATGACATAATCACTTGCGCATATATGACTAGGGGAAAATTGGGTAATTTCTATTGAAGATTCTCTTTCCTTTCCAGGGAAACATTTCATGAAGGAACATGAGAAATGAAAACCTAGATGATCACTTTTTTTTAGATAAAGCTGGGTACTTTCTCTATTTAGAATACTTTATACAACCATGATGACAGGCAAATTGAATATATAATATTTATTTTGCCAACTTTTACAGTGGTCTTCGACATCTAAAGAAAGAAACTAATGCAATATTGTAACCGAAATAAAAATCATTCTCCTCACCATATTTGAGTTTGAACCGTTCCCACTCTTTGTCAACATTGAGTACTTGGTTCTGGGGAGAGAACCTCAGCACGTCATCTTTGCCGAAGAGTCCCGGGTGAGCCGCGCACACCGCGACCAAGAGTGCCAACAACACACACTGACGCATCCTGAAATATATCAAAAGTCATTAGAGGTAAAGCAAAGTTTTGACACACATCAAAACATCTATGAATATTTCCTCAAGAAAAGGCTTTTGTGGCCAAGTTTTTAAAGCATGACGTATAAATATCATGGCAATTGAGAAATCTATTTATGATTAGACATAGACATACAATTTAGAAATGTTATACATCCATATCATTTAAAGATGGTCTCATTACACCTTCTCGACTTACATTCATTTGAAAAAATAGAAAACATAGTTATATTCCTCTTTTGTAATCTTGATTGCATCAGCTCCCTTTACTTGGATTGAAGTCCTAGTTAGCATTGGTTACCAAAGTATATTCTCCCGGAGATACATCCGTTAAACTAACCAATTATCTTTCTTATCTATAAACCTTATATATATTTGTATATTAAAATAGTTTGTGCAGTTACACAACATACCTGCTAAAAAAAATAAGTTACGGAGAAGTTGTCCTGTCAAATTCTTTGTGAATACTGATAAACCAACTGAAGCCTACTCGTTTTATATGCAGTAGTAAACAAAGCAGTCACATGATAGAGCGACCTACTTTCACAACAGTACAAAGTACACGTACATGCTCAAGTACAAGTCAGCAGTGACATTTCATCTGATCTGGCCCCTGCTTATAAATCCAAATATTGTACAAAGGATGATTTTAGCAATAAATTATTAATCACTTTTTAAAATACACAATTTCAAAGAGATTATGTATGATACGTAATGATGCTGTATGATTGCATACACCTTCAATTCTTTGTTTGAATATTCACAAAAGTTAACACCCACATTGGCAAGGTGTCAAAAGGTTTACTGCATACACAAATTAAATTAGCTACTCACAGGATTTGATTAAAATATCATTTAATAACAATGTACACTAAAAGGATTCACAAATATGTAAATAAAATAGTCTTGTAAATCCAGATGTTAATTGCAACCTTTAACCTACGTATTACTCATTCTATGTATTACTCTTGCCTATTGACTCTCTTCAAACAGGGTTATTTTTAAGTTTCAGGCATATTTATTAAAAACCAACCCAATTACCAGAAATTGTTAAATGTGTGACCTATTGGGATTGGGTTGGACAACAATAGAAAAGGACCATTTGGGATATAGATATTCATGATGCTTGTTGTCATTTTAGGGGTCTGTAGCAAGCCTCTCTTGTTTCACAGTGACAAATGCCTGCGAAGGTCTGTACAAATGCTATTCAATCTGTATTCCAAATGCAGCAAAGATGGTTGTGTTTTTTAAAATGTTTTTCAAACATTTAATTAAGACATTTAAAATGGCTACATATGGTATTTAATGATATGTCATTTAATTTTTGAAAAATGACATACCAATGACTTTGTACTCAATGTCTTGTGATTCAATTTTACAAAAGATGATATGAATCACAAGCAGTGTGATGCTGCAATATAATTAAAATAATATAAATGTACAGAAAAGAATATGACTAGTGCAGTGTGAAGAAAGTTCTTTGACTTTTGTAGCAGACCCTATATGACAACCTCTATCATAAATTCCATCCACATGACTATGAGAAATCCTTTTTAATGACTACTGGTGTCTGCAAAACTAAAGACTGTTTATTACACTGGTTCATTGGCACATACATTTTGACTACATGGCATACTCAAGTAGGTAAGCTGGTAGTCATCTAGGCAAGATGAACACCAGTATATTTACCTTTGAATGTATTCAAATCTATGGGTGTTGATCTACCTAGTTGCATTCCTTACAAAAAGGTTCAGTATCCTTTTGGAAATGTTTTTTCCATATTCATATTCCCCTCATTCTATCATTTAAAGTGAGCTACCCACATCCTCTGATAAAGAAAATTAGCATTTGTGAATTAGCACAACAAAGTTGATAAGCAATTCAAAATGAAGCAAAGTTATCAGCTTACAGAATATTCATTACCAAATTATCTAATTTTAAAAATAATATTATTGTGAAAGATGAACATCTATATCTAAAGCTCATCAAGCTTGGAGAGGACTGTTGAGATGTAGACTGAGCAGCCAGGCTACACCCTCTGAATGAGGAATAATTAGAGCCTGACTTCGGATTTGAGATATTATTTGTTTTGCAACAACTACCACTAGCATCAATAAATGATTTCCTTGTACTTATGTTTAAGGTAATTAACATTTACAATTTTCACATATGATATCATACTTTTAGAGTTTGTTTATGTAGCTAGGTTATTTAAATTCCATCATTTGCACATCATATTGCTTCTATCAAACTGTATTTGATCACCCAGATGATAATCTTTAACTACATACATTTTGAGATTATTTGAGATATCTATGAGTATGGCCGATAAACATTCTTTGTTTCTTTTAGTTCAAACTGCAATTTACAACTCCAAAACCGATGTAACCACCAACTTGTACCGGGAATATACAGCAAGAGGAGGTTGACACTGAAATTATCCAAGTGTGAGTCAGGACATTTTCCCAGTTCAGCAGGTGGGAGTGACTGGTCACATGGTGTATACTGTGTAGTAAAAGGTAATGGAAAGCATGATCCATGTGACTTGGCCTCTAGTCTCTGGGACGGGTTAATTTTACCATATAATGAAAAATGTTCATAAAATCATTTCAATACACCCTTATATAACACCTAAAGCCTGATCATACACAACTTTGTTAATAGCAGTTTAAAAATTGAAAATTCTTTGAACACAAAAAGAACATGAAACCTTAAAAACAATTATTAAAGGAAATCTAACAACCTTGCGACAGGTTAGTTGTACACCCTGTTTGTAAATCTTGGACAAGATTTACATTTTTACCTGAATTAAAAAAAATATAGGCAAAATCATTTTTACATATCATTGACAACTGATTCAATATGATAAGATACATGTTGGAAAGTATCAGAAGTTAAGTTGAAATCTTGCATGTCATGTCACATCTTCCAGTAATAAAAGTCTGTTTATTCATAAAGGAAAAAATATATAATAAATTATATTCTAAAGTTTGTGTAGGAGGTTTACCTGAAACTAATATTCATCACATGATGATGACTTGATCTGTCATAGCACACTTCTACACTTCATCTACTGACAAATTTAGGATTTCACATATTGACACATAATCATAATTATATTTTAAAGATAAATTTTCTTATACATTGTGATTTTTTTACTTAATAGAAATTTAAGTAAATCATTAATTTTTGCCTCCCACTTACAAATCTATGCTTTGGATGGACATCAGTGTTTTGATTGTAAAAGCTAATCCTAAGGAGCATTAATATATAATCCCTTGCTACATACAAATGCTGCTTTCACATTTTCGAATCAAAGTGCCCAGATCAAGCCTAGTGCATGGACACTATTTCAATGAAATCACTTCTTTTTCTCCATTGATCATAAAACAAAAAATCATTTATCATGGGCGCCGCCATATTTTCTATCGTTGCGTGGCGTTCGTAAAAACGACTGTCCCGATAATAGTACATAACGCCCCCGCCTACACATGCACCGTATGTTGAGATTGATCTAAATGAGATGGATATCCATTTGGTCCGTAGTGCTTATTAAGTAATCCATGCTAAGAATCAAAGCCCAGATCACAGTGCATGGACACTATGGAAACTTAGTCTCCATTAATCATAACAAAAATCATTTAGGGGAAAAATAATCCATGTTGAGCTAGATGAGAGTAAGTTTACCATTATGAACTTAAGCACACGTTTTAAAGACGTTTTAGTATTGTTGACCACAGCCCTGGTCACATGCCCGACTGGGCACCCAGAAATTGCTGGCAATATTTCATTATGCATATGATACATGTAGGTCGATGACTTGTTTTAAGTTTAAGTCCAAAATTTAAATAATATAATATTTACATCCTACTATTTGCAATCCCTAATTAAAGAAATTATTACACAAAGGATAACTTTATAATAGTGGAAATCCTATGAGACAAAAGCACACTATGATTCTATTATTTTCTAAATGGTTTGTTGAATACTTCCTTTTGAGAATGATGGGTGCTGCTAAATTATCATGAAGCCTTCGTGGTTGAGACAGTGAAAATCTTGTGTTTACAGTAGCTTGTGAAATTGTGCTTGTCAATGATATTTACATGATAATAATTTAAGAGAGTTTATGTTTGAATCGTCATTCTTAAGTCATGACTAATTTGGTTTTTGTTTCGAAATTTATTATGAGTACATTTTATAAGGAACCTTGTTGCGTAATCACAGGGGTGTAGTCATTTTAAAGCACAAAATGAACAAACTCTATTTGACTCAGAATTGCTGCGTCGTCACGAAGCTAAAAAATTAAGTCCTCCACTAGTCTTTTCGATTTTGCCTTTGAAAAAGCAAAGCCATCAAATTGCCCTATTATTTGTCTGTCTTATACAAGTTTTTATTCAAATCTGATTTTTCACCTGCAGATAACATTAAAACTAAAAACTGAAAACATTTTTGATCAGATCTTGAAAAACAAAAGCATTTGATATCCAACAGTTACATAGTTATTATAAGTAGTGTATAATTATAGCAAGGCGCCTAATAGCTTTTGTATAAACTTATTTATATCTAACTTATTTTTCATCTAACACATGATTAAATTAAGTGCTGCATATGGGTGACAATTTCAATATCGATCATCCGTGCTGGGCAAACGATAAGTAACCAATAATATCGTGAGTAAACATATTACTTTACACCTTGTGTTTGATGTGGGCAATTAGTGAACTAACTTCAGCGTGAGCAAATGTTGTAAAAACGAGTATCAAATCACGTTCTGCATATGACTCTCCAAAACGTCCTGTTACAAGTCAGATATGGGAAGATGGGCAGTGATGTAAATAGGTCCGAGTCCTGCGTCCCTGACGCATCAAAAACTCTAGGGACGCATCATGATTTCACCACGGCGTCCCCGTGGTCGCATGTCAATTTAAAATCATAAATCCATAAAAGTAAGCTCATATTTCAACTTTTCCCCCACGAATCGGGTGACCGCCATGTTTGTTGTTTACGAAATGCACGGCAGCGCCTGAGCAAAGTTAGCCTTGATAAATGCTGCGTGCAGCTACGATTCAGCAACACGGCACCTTATTTTACTACGCAGTTAAAACCACTCGACAAATGCTAACTTCGCGCTACTAGATTTGAAAATGTGCTGGCAAATAGGTTTTCTCACAAAATGTAAATTGCCGGCGCCGTGAATTAATTGATCAATCGAATAGCGGCGCACATGTCAGGTGAATTTATGCATAATGAAAGACGAATTTGTAATATGTTTGTTGGAAAATGTTATATTATTCGTCACCTAATGTTTGTCTGATAGTATAATGCATGCCGGAACGCAAATAAGGCATTTGGCTAACAGCACAATAACAGTGGACATCGGATATGTATTAATTACTTACAAAACGATTGATGACTTTGCGGGATAATGAGTCTAGTTGTTAATAGTCCACGCCAATGAAGAAATCATAGTTTGAACACGTTTTTGGTCCGTAATATTGTAAGTAAAAAATATATTAGTATGAAATATGGTTGGTTCATGTTGTGTTTCTTGAGTATCTTCAATAAAAGGTAGCTACAATTAAAATTACTACTGATATTATGACATTTAAAATCGCTTGCGGAAGCTGTCAAATGAATCAGCAATTACTCAAAATGGTCAAAATCGAATGTGATGCTGTATGTGTCTTTATTTATAATGGTGAAAATAAGGAACTAGACCTGTCTTCTGAATGAGTACTATGAATATGAAAAAGTTCTGATGAAAAACAGTCTAGCTATCAAAGGATTATATTTCACTCTCCACAAGGAAACCTCAGATGGTTAATAACTAGTCAAATGAGGACCCATGCCGCGATACCCTGCCCCCCTCCCCTTTTTTTTAAAATCCCCCCTCCCCATTTTTTTTAGAACAAGGGGGGGGGGAATCCTATCCCTTTTTGAAAAAGCTGGTAGAATCTCTGTATACATTTGTAAAATGAAGAGATTTGATAAGCTATTATATCATTTGGGACTCATAAAATGTTCCTGGGACCCATCTAAATTGAAGTTGCGAGTCCAAGGACTCACTCTATTCATAA